>JAZGTQ010000270.1:0-26437 GCA_037953605.1 Necrosyrtes monachus | reverse complement strand
CCTCGACGTACACCAGCCCCATGCTGGTACAAGCTCTTGCTGGTCTGCACCTTCCCCGTGCAGCCTATTCACAGCAGAACAGCCCTGCGGATCTGTGCTTTCCCAGGGACGCTACTGCTCATTGTGCCTTTCCTCTGCAGAGCACCTCTCCGAAAAGGCAAACGTCCGGCTCCTTCTCCCACAAGGAAGGTGCTAAGCCTGAAAGCTGATGCTGGTCTGCACCTTCCCTTGGCAGCCTATTCACAGCACAACAGCCCTGCGGATCTGTGCTTTCCCACAGACGATACAGCTCCTGCTGCTTTTCCTCTGCAGAGCCTCTTTCCGAAAAGGCAAGCGTCCGGCTCCTTCACCCATAAGAAAGGTGCTAAGCCTGAAAGCTCTTGCTGGTCTGCACCTTCCCCCTGCAGCCTATTCACAGCACGACAGCCCTACGGATCTGTGCTTTCGCAGAGACGATACATCTTCTGCTGCTTTTTGTTTGCAGAGCCCCTCTCCGAAAAGGCAAACGTCCGGCTCCTTCTCCCACAAGGAAGGTGCTAAGCCTGAAAGCTGATGCTGGTCTGCACCTTCCCCGTGCAGCCTATTCACAGCACAACAGCCCTGCGGATCTGTGCTTTCCCACAGAAGATACAGCTCATGATGCTTATCCTCTGCGGAGCCCCTCTCCGAAAAGACAAACGTCCGGCTCCTTCTCCCACAAGGAAGGTGCTAAGCCTGAAAGCTGCTGCTGGTCTGCACCTTCCCTTGGCAGCCTATTCACAGCAGAACAGCCCTGCGGATCTGTGCTTTCCCACAGACGCTACAGCTCATGATGCTTTTCCTCTGCAGAGATCCTCTCCGAAAAGGCAAACGTCCGGCTCCTTCTCCCACAAGGAAGGCGCTAAGCCTGAAAGCTCTTTCTCGTCTGCACCTTCCCTTGGCAGCCTATTCAAGGCACAACAGCACTGCGGATCTGTGCTTTCCCAGGGACGCTACTGCTCATTGTGCCTTTCCTCTGCAGAGCCCCTCTCCGAAAAGGCAATCGTCCGGCTCCTTCTCCCACAAGGAAGGTGCTAAGCCTGAAAGCTGATGCTGCTCTGCACCTTCCCCGTGCAGCCTATTCACAGCACAACAGCCCTGCGGATCTGTGCTTTCCCAGGGACGCTACTGCTGATTGTGCCTTTCCTCTGCAGAGCCCCTCTCCGAAAAGGCAAACGTCCGGCTCCTTCTCCCACAAGGAAGGCGCTAAGCCTGAAAGCTGTTGCCTGTCTGCACCGTCCCCGTGCAGCCTATTCACAGCAGAACAGCCCTGCGGATCTGTGCTTTCCCACAGACGATACAGCTCATGATGCTTTTCCTCTGCAGAGCCCCTCTCCGAAAATGCAAACGTCCGGCTCCTTCTCCCACAAGGAAGGCGCTAAGCCTGAAAGCTGTTGCTGGTCTCACCTTCCCCGTGCAGCCTATTCACAGCACACCAGCCCTGCGGATCTGTGCTTTCCCAGAGACGCTACTGCTGATTGTGCCTTTCCTCTGCGGAGCCCCTCTCCGAAAAGACAAACGTCCGGCTCCTTCTCCCACAAGGAAGGCGCTAAGCCTGAAAGCTGATGCTGGTCTGCACCTTCCCTTGGCAGCCTATTCACAGCACAACAGCCCTGCGGATCTGTGCTTTCCCACAGACAATACAGCTCCTGCTGCTTTTCCTCTGCAGAGCCTCTTTCCGAAAAGGCAAACGTCCGGCTCCTTCACCCATAAGAAAGGTGCTAAGCCTGAAAGCTCTTGCTGGTCTGCACCTTCCCTTGGCAGCCTATTCACAGCACGACAGCCCTACGGATCTGTGCTTTCGCAGAGACGATACATCTTCTGCTGCTTTTTGTTTGCAGAGCCCCTCTCCAAAAAGGCAAACGTCCGGCTCCTTCTCCCACAAGGAAGGCGCTAAGCCTGAAAGCTGTTGCCTGTCTGCACCTTCCCCGTGCAGCCTATTCACAGCAGAACAGCCCTGCGCATCTGTGCTTTCCCAGAGACGCTACAGCTCATGATGCTTTTCCTCTGCAGAGCCCCTCTCCGAAAAGGCAACCGTCCGGCTCCTTCTCCCACAAGGAAGGTGCTAAGCCGGAAAGCTCTTGCTCATCTGCACCTTCCCTTGGCAGCCTATTCACAGCACAACAGCACTGCGGATCTGTGCTTTCCCAGGGACGCTACTGCTCATGACGCTTTTCCTCTGCAGAGCCTCTTTCCGAAAAGGCAAACGTCCGGTTCCTTCTCCCACAAGGAAGGTGCTAAGCCTGAAAGCTGATGCTGGTCTGCACCTTCCCCGTGCAGCCTATTCACAGCACACCAGCCCTGCGGATCTGTGCTTTCCCAGAGACGCTACTGCTGATTGTGCCTTTCCTCTGCAGAACCCCTCTCCGAAAAGGCAAACCTCCGGCTCCTTCTCCCACAAGGAAGGCGCTAAGCCTGAAAGCTGTTGCTGGTCTGCACCTTCCCCGTGCAGCCTATTCACAGCACAACAGCCCTGCGCATCTTTGCTTTCCAACGGACGCTACTGCTCATTGTGCTTTTCCTCTGCAGAGCCCCTTTCGGAAAAGGCAAACGTCCGGCTCCTTCTCCCACAAGGAAGGCGCTAAGCCTGAAAGCTGATGCCTGACTGCACCTTCCCCGTGCAGCCTATTCACAGCACAACAGCCCTCGGAATCTGTGCTTTCCCAGGGAGGCTACTGCTCATTGTGCTTTTCCTCTGCAAAGCCCCTTTCGGAAAAGGCAAACGTCCGGCTCCTTCTCCCACAAGGAAGGTGCTAAGCCTGAAAGCTGCTGCTGGTCTGAACCTTCCCCGTGCAGCCTATTCACAGCACAACAGCCCTCGGAATCTGTGCTTTCCCAGGGAGGCTACTGCTCATTGTGCTTATCCTCTGCGGAGCCCCTCTCCGAAAAGACAAACGTCCGGCTCCTTCTCCCACAAGGAAGGTGCTAAGCCTGAAAGCTGATGCTGGTCTGCACCTTCCCTTGGCAGCCTATTCACAGCACAACAGCCTTGCGGATCTGTGCTTTCCCACAGACGCTACAGCTCATGATGCTTTTCCTCTGCAGAGATCCTCTCCGAAAAGGCAAACGTCCGGTTCCTTCTCCCACAAGGAAGGTGCTAAGCCTGAAAGCTGATGCTGGTCTGCACCTTCCCCGTGCAGCCTATTCACAGCACAACAGCCCTACGGATCTGTGCTTTCCCACAGACGCTACAGCTCATGCTGCTTTTGCTCTCCAGAGCCCCTCTCCGAAAAGGCAAAAATCCGGCTCCTTCTCCCACAAGGAAGGTGCTAAGCCTGAAAGCTGATGCTGCTCTGCACCTTCCCCGTGCAGCCTATTCACAGCACAACAGCCCTGCGGATCTGTGCTTTCCCAGGGACGCTACTGCTGATTGTGCCTTTCCTCTGCAGAGCCCCTCTCCGAAAAGGCAAACGTCCGGCTCCTTCTCCCACAAGGAAGGCGCTAAGCCTGAAAGCTGATGCCTGTCTGCACCTTCCCTTGGCAGCCTATTCACAGCAGAACAGCCCTGCGGATCTGTGCTTTCCCACAGACGATACAGCTCATGATGCTTTTCCTCTGCGGAGCCCCTTTCCGAAAAGGCAAACGTCCGGCTCCTTCTCCCACAAGGAAGGTGCTAAGCCTGAAAGCTGATGCTGGTCTACACCTTCCCCGTGCAGCCTATTCACAGCACACCAGCCCTGCGGAGCTGTTCTTTCCCAGGGACGCTACTGCTCATTGTGCCTTTCCTCTGCAGAGCCCCTCTCCGAAAAGGCAAACGTCCGGCTCCTTTTCCCACAAGGAAGGTGCTAAGCCTCAAAGCTGATGCTGCTCTGCACCTTCCCCGTGCAGCCTATTCACAGCACACCAGCACTGCGGATCTGTGGTTTCCCAAGGACGCTACTGCTGATTGTGCCTTTCCTCTGCAGAGCCCCTTTCCGAAAAGGCAAACGTCCGGCTCCTTCTCCCACAAGGAAGGTGCCTAGCGTGATAGCTGTTGCCTGTCTGCACCTTCCCTTGGCAGCCTATTCACAGCACAACAGCCCTGCGGATCTGTGCTTTCCCATAGACACTACAGCTCATTGTGCCTTTCCTCTGCAGAGCCCCTCTCCGAAAAGGCAAACGTCCGGCTCCTTCTCCCACAAGGAAGGTGCTAAGCCTCAAAGCTGTTGCTGGTCTCACCTTCCCCGTGCAGCCTATTCACAGAACACCATCCCTCGGATCTGTGCTTTCCCAGGGACGCTACTGCTGATTGTGCCTTTCCTCTGCAGAGCCCCTCCCTGAAAAGGCAACCGTCCGGCTCCTTCTACCACAAGGAAGGTGCTAAGCCTGAAAGCTGATGCCTGTCTGCACCTTCCCCGTGCAGCCTATTCACAGCACAACAGCCCTGCGGATCTGTGCTTTCCCAGAGACGCTACAGCTCATGATGCTTTTCCTCTGCGGAGCCCCTCTCCGAAAAGGCAACCGTCCGGCTCCTTCTCCCACAAGGAAGGTGCTAAGCCTGAAAGCTGATACCTGTCTGCATCTTCCCCGTGCAGCCTATTCACAGCACACCAGCACTGCGGATCTGTGCTTTCCCAGGGATGCTACTGATGATTGTGCCTTTCCTCTGCAGAGCCCCTCTCCGAAAAGGCAACCGTCCGGCTCTTTCTCCCACAAGGAAGGCGCTAAGCCTTAAAGCTGATGCCTGTCTGCACCTTCCCTTGGCAGCCTATTCACAGCACACCAGCACTGCGGATCTGTGCTTTCCCAGGGATGCTACTGCTGATTGTGCCTTTCCTCTGCAGAGCCCCTCTCCGAAAAGGCAAACGTCCGGCTCCTTCTCCCACAAGGAAGGTGCTAAGCCTGAAAGCTGATGCTGGTCTGCACCTTCCCCGTGCAGCCTATTCACAGCACAACAGCCCTGCGCATCTGTGCTTTCCAAGGGACGCTACTGCTGATTGTGCTTTTCCTCTGCAGAGCCCCTCTCCGAAAAGGCAACCGTCCGGCTCCTTCTCCCACAAGGAAGGCGCTAAGCCTCAAAGCTGATGCTGGTCTGCACCTTCCCCGTGCAGCCTATTCACAGCACACCAGCCCTGCGGATCTGTGCTTTCCCAGGGACGCTACTGCTGATTGTGCCTTTCCTCTGCAGAGCCCCTCTCCGAAAAGGCAAACGTCCGGCTCCTTCTCCCACAAGGAAGGTGCTAAGCCTGAAAGCTGATGCTGGTCTGCACCTTCCCCGTGCAGCCTATTCACAGCACAACAGCCCTGCGCATCTGTGCTTTCCAAGGGACGCTACTGCTGATTGTGCTTTTCCTCTGCAGAGCCCCTCTCCGAAAAGGCAACCGTCCGGCTCCTTCTCCCACAAGGAAGGCGCTAAGCCTCAAAGCTGATGCTGGTCTGCACCTTCCCCGTGCAGCCTATTCACAGCACAACAGCCCTGCGCATCTGTGCTTTCCAAGGGACGCTACTGCTCATTGTGCCTTTCCTCTGCAGAGCCCCTCTCCGAAAAGGCAAACGTCCGGCTCCTTCTCCCACAAGGAAGGTGCTAAGCCTGAAAGCTGATGCTGGTCTGCACCTTCCCCGTGCAGCCTATTCACAGCACAACAGCCCTGCGCATCTGTGCTTTCCAAGGGACGCTACTGCTCATTGTGCCTTTCCTCTGCAGAGCCCCTTTCCGAAAAGGCAAACGTCCGGCTCCTTCTCCCACAAGGAAGGTGCCTAGCGTGAAAGCTGTTGCTGGTCTGCACCTTCCCTTGGCAGCCTATTCACAGCAGAACAGCCCTGCGGATCTGTGCTTTCCCACAGACGATACAGCTCATGATGCTTTTCCTCTGCGGAGCCCCTCTCCGAAAAGGCAAACGTCCGGCTCCTTCTCCCACAAGGAAGGTGCTAAGCCTCAAAGCTGATGCTGGTCTGCACCTTCCCCGTGCAGCCTATTCACAGCACAACAGCCCTGCGGATCTGTGCTTTCCCAGGGACGCTACTGCTGATTGTGCCTTTCCTCTGCAGAGCCCCTCTCCAAAAAGGCAACCGTCCGGCTCCTTCTCCCACAAGGAAGGCGCTAAGCCTGAAAGCTGATGCCTGTCTGCACCTTCCCCGTGCAGCCTATTCACAGCACAACAGCCCTGCGGATCTGTGCTTTCCCAGGGACGCTACTGCTCATTGTGCCTTTCCTCTGCAGAGCCCCTCTCCGAAAAGGCAAACGTCCGGCTCCTTCTCCCACAAGGAAGGCGCTAAGCCTGAAAGCTGATGCCTGTCTGCACCTTCCCCGTGTAGCCTATTCACAGCACAACAGCCCTGCGGATCTGTGCTTTCCCACAGGAGATACAGCTCATGATGCTTTTCCTCTGCGGAGCCCTTCTCCGAAAAGGCAAACGTCCGGCTCCTTTTCCCACAAGGAAGGTGCTAAGCCTCAAAGCTGATGCTGCTCTGCACCTTCCCCGTGCAGCCTATTCACAGCACACCAGCACTGCGGATCTGTGGTTTCCCAAGGACGCTACTGCTGATTGTGCCTTTCCTCTGCAGAGCCCCTTTCCGAAAAGGCAAACGTCCGGCTCCTTCTCCCACAAGGAAGGTGCCTAGCGTGATAGCTGTTGCCTGTCTGCACCTTCCCTTGGCAGCCTATTCACAGCACAACAGCCCTGCGGATCTGTGCTTTCCCATAGACACTACAGCTCATTGTGCCTTTCCTCTGCAGAGCCCCTCTCCGAAAAGGCAAACGTCCGGCTCCTTCTCCCACAAGGAAGGTGCTAAGCCTCAAAGCTGTTGCTGGTCTCACCTTCCCCGTGCAGCCTATTCACAGAACACCATCCCTCGGATCTGTGCTTTCCCAGGGACGCTACTGCTGATTGTGCCTTTCCTCTGCAGAGCCCCTCCCTGAAAAGGCAACCGTCCGGCTCCTTCTACCACAAGGAAGGTGCTAAGCCTGAAAGCTGATGCCTGTCTGCACCTTCCCCGTGCAGCCTATTCACAGCACAACAGCCCTGCGGATCTGTGCTTTCCCAGAGACGCTACAGCTCATGATGCTTTTCCTCTGCGGAGCCCCTCTCCGAAAAGGCAACCGTCCGGCTCCTTCTCCCACAAGGAAGGTGCTAAGCCTGAAAGCTGATACCTGTCTGCATCTTCCCCGTGCAGCCTATTCACAGCACACCAGCACTGCGGATCTGTGCTTTCCCAGGGATGCTACTGATGATTGTGCCTTTCCTCTGCAGAGCCCCTCTCCGAAAAGGCAACCGTCCGGCTCTTTCTCCCACAAGGAAGGCGCTAAGCCTGAAAGCTGATGCCTGTCTGCACCTTCCCTTGGCAGCCTATTCACAGCACACCAGCCCTGCGGATCTGTGCTTTCCCAGGGACGCTACTGCTGATTGTGCCTTTCCTCTGCAGAGCCCCTCTCCGAAAAGGCAAACGTCCGGCTCCTTCTCCCACAAGGAAGGTGCTAAGCCTGAAAGCTGATGCTGGTCTGCACCTTCCCCGTGCAGCCTATTCACAGCACAACAGCCCTGCGCATCTGTGCTTTCCAAGGGACGCTACTGCTGATTGTGCTTTTCCTCTGCAGAGCCCCTCTCCGAAAAGGCAACCGTCCGGCTCCTTCTCCCACAAGGAAGGCGCTAAGCCTCAAAGCTGATGCTGGTCTGCACCTTCCCCGTGCAGCCTATTCACAGCACACCAGCCCTGCGGATCTGTGCTTTCCCAGGGACGCTACTGCTGATTGTGCCTTTCCTCTGCAGAGCCCCTCTCCGAAAAGGCAAACGTCCGGCTCCTTCTCCCACAAGGAAGGTGCTAAGCCTGAAAGCTGATGCTGGTCTGCACCTTCCCCGTGCAGCCTATTCACAGCACAACAGCCCTGCGCATCTGTGCTTTCCAAGGGACGCTACTGCTGATTGTGCTTTTCCTCTGCAGAGCCCCTCTCCGAAAAGGCAAACGTCCGGCTCCTTCTCCCACAAGGAAGGTGCTAAGCCTGAAAGCTGATGCTGGTCTGCACCTTCCCCGTGCAGCCTATTCACAGCACAACAGCCCTGCGCATCTGTGCTTTCCAAGGGACGCTACTGCTCATTGTGCCTTTCCTCTGCAGAGCCCCTTTCCGAAAAGGCAAACGTCCGGCTCCTTCTCCCACAAGGAAGGTGCCTAGCGTGAAAGCTGTTGCTGGTCTGCACCTTCCCTTGGCAGCCTATTCACAGCAGAACAGCCCTGCGGATCTGTGCTTTCCCACAGACGATACAGCTCATGATGCTTTTCCTCTGCGGAGCCCCTCTCCGAAAAGGCAAACGTCCGGCTCCTTCTCCCACAAGGAAGGTGCTAAGCCTCAAAGCTGATGCTGGTCTGCACCTTCCCCGTGCAGCCTATTCACAGCACAACAGCCCTGCGGATCTGTGCTTTCCCAGGGACGCTACTGCTGAGTGTGCCTTTCCTCTGCAGAGCCCCTCTCCAAAAAGGCAACCGTCCGGCTCCTTCTCCCACAAGGAAGGCGCTAAGCCTGAAAGCTGATGCCTGTCTGCACCTTCCCCGTGCAGCCTATTCACAGCACAACAGCCCTGCGGATCTGTGCTTTCCCAGGGACGCTACTGCTCATTGTGCCTTTCCTCTGCAGAGCCCCTCTCCGAAAAGGCAAACGTCCGGCTCCTTCTCCCACAAGGAAGGTGCTAAGCCTGAAAGCTGTTGCTGGTCTGCACCTTCCCTTGGCAGCCTATTCACAGCACAACAGCCCTCGGAATCTGTGCTTTCCCAGGGATGCTACTGCTGATTGTGCCTTTCCTCTGCAGAGCCCCTGTCCTAAAAGGTAAAAATCTGGCTCCTTCTCCCACAAGCAAGGTGCTAAGCCTCAAAGCTGATGCTGGTCTGCACCTTCCCCGTGCAGCCTATTCACAGCACAACAGACTTGCGGAGCTGTGCTTTCCCAGGGACGCTACTGCTCATTGTGCCTTTCCTCTGCAGAGCCCCTCTCCGAAAAGGCAAACGTCCGGCTCCTTCTCCCACAAGGAAGGCGCTAAGCCTGAAAGCTGATGCTGGTCTGCACCTTCCCCGTGCAGCCTATTCACAGCACAACAGCACTGCGGATCTGTGCTTTCCCAGAGACGCTACAGCTCATGATGCTTTTCCTCTGCAGAGCCTCTTTCCGAAAAGGCAAACGTCCGGCTCCTTCTCCCACAAGGAAGGTGCTAAGCCGGAAAGCTCTTGCTCATCTGCACCTTCCCTTGGCAGCCTATTCACAGCACAACAGCCCTGCGGATCTGTGCTTTCCCAGGGACGCTACTGCTCATGACGCTTTTCCTCTGCAGAGCCTCTTTCCGAAAAGGCAAACGTCCGGCTCCTTCTCCCACAAGGAAGGTGCTAAGCCTGAAAGCTGATGCTGGTCTGCACCTTCCCCGTGCAGCCTATTCACAGCACACCAGCCCTGCGGATCTGTGCTTTCCCAGAGACGCTACTGCTGATTGTGCCTTTCCTCTGCAGAACCCCTCTCCGAAAAGGCAAACCTCCGGCTCCTTCTCCCACAAGGAAGGCGCTAAGCCTGAAAGCTGATGCCTGACTGCACCTTCCCCGTGCAGCCTATTCACAGCACAACAGCCCTCGGAATCTGTGCTTTCCCAGGGAGGCTACTGCTCATTGTGCTTTTCCTCTGCAAAGCCCCTTTCGGAAAAGGCAAACGTCCGGCTCCTTCTCCCACAAGGAAGGTGCTAAGCCTGAAAGCTGCTGCTGGTCTGCACCTTCCCCGTGCAGCCTATTCACAGCACAACAGCCCTCGGAATCTGTGCTTTCCCAGGGAGGCTACTGCTCATTGTGCTTATCCTCTGCGGAGCCCCTCTCCGAAAAGACAAACGTCCGGCTCCTTCTCCCACAAGGAAGGTGCTAAGCCTCAAAGCTGATGCTGGTCTGCACCTTCCCTTGGCAGCCTATTCACAGCACAACAGCCCTGCGGATCTGTGCTTTCCCACAGACGCTACAGCTCATGATGCTTTTCCTCTGCAGAGATCCTCTCCGAAAAGGCAAACGTCCGGTTCCTTCTCCCACAAGGAGGTGCTAAGCCTGAAAGCTGATGCTGCTCTGCACCTTCCCCGTGCAGCCTATTCACAGCACAACAGCACTGCGGATCTGTGCTTTCCCAGGGACGCTACTGCTGATTGTGCCTTTCCTCTGCAGAGCCCCTCTCCGAAAAGGCAAACGTCCGGCTCCTTCTCCCACAAGGAAGGCGCTAAGCCTGAAAGCTGATGCCTGTCTGCACCTTCCCTTGGCAGCCTATTCACAGCAGAACAGCCCTGCGGATCTGTGCTTTCCCACAGACGATACAGCTCATGATGCTTTTCCTCTGCGGAGCCCCTCTCCGAAAAGGCAAACGTCCGGCTCCTTCTCCCACAAGGAAGGTGCTAAGCCTGAAAGCTGATGCTGGTCTACACCTTCCCCGTGCAGCCTATTCACAGCACACCAGCCCTGCGGAGCTGTTCTTTCCCAGGGACGCTACTGCTCATTGTGCCTTTCCTCTGCAGAGCCCCTCTCCGAAAAGGCAAACGTCCGGCTCCTTTTCCCACAAGGAAGGTGCTAAGCCTCAAAGCTGATGCTGCTCTGCACCTTCCCCGTGCAGCCTATTCACAGCACACCAGCACTGCGGATCTGTGGTTTCCCAAGGACGCTACTGCTGATTGTGCCTTTCCTCTGCAGAGCCCCTTTCCGAAAAGGCAAACGTCCGGCTCCTTCTCCCACAAGGAAGGTGCCTAGCGTGATAGCTGTTGCCTGTCTGCACCTTCCCTTGGCAGCCTATTCACAGCACAACAGCCCTGCGGATCTGTGCTTTCCCATAGACACTACAGCTCATTGTGCCTTTCCTCTGCAGAGCCCCTCTCCGAAAAGGCAAACGTCCGGCTCCTTCTCCCACAAGGAAGGTGCTAAGCCTCAAAGCTGTTGCTGGTCTCACCTTCCCCGTGCAGCCTATTCACAGAACACCATCCCTCGGATCTGTGCTTTCCCAGGGACGCTACTGCTGATTGTGCCTTTCCTCTGCAGAGCCCCTCCCTGAAAAGGCAACCGTCCGGCTCCTTCTACCACAAGGAAGGTGCTAAGCCTGAAAGCTGATGCCTGTCTGCACCTTCCCCGTGCAGCCTATTCACAGCACAACAGCCCTGCGGATCTGTGCTTTCCCAGAGACGCTACAGCTCATGATGCTTTTCCTCTGCGGAGCCCCTCTCCGAAAAGGCAACCGTCCGGCTCCTTCTCCCACAAGGAAGGTGCTAAGCCTGAAAGCTGATACCTGTCTGCATCTTCCCCGTGCAGCCTATTCACAGCACACCAGCACTGCGGATCTGTGCTTTCCCAGGGATGCTACTGATGATTGTGCCTTTCCTCTGCAGAGCCCCTCTCCGAAAAGGCAACCGTCCGGCTCTTTCTCCCACAAGGAAGGCGCTAAGCCTGAAAGCTGATGCCTGTCTGCACCTTCCCTTGGCAGCCTATTCACAGCACACCAGCCCTGCGGATCTGTGCTTTCCCAGGGACGCTACTGCTGATTGTGCCTTTCCTCTGCAGAGCCCCTCTCCGAAAAGGCAAACGTCCGGCTCCTTCTCCCACAAGGAAGGTGCTAAGCCTGAAAGCTGATGCTGGTCTGCACCTTCCCCGTGCAGCCTATTCACAGCACAACAACCCTGCGCATCTGTGCTTTCCAAGGGACGCTACTGCTGATTGTGCTTTTCCTCTGCAGAGCCCCTCTCCGAAAAGGCAACCGTCCGGCTCCTTCTCCCACAAGGAAGGCGCTAAGCCTCAAAGCTGATGCTGGTCTGCACCTTCCCCGTGCAGCCTATTCACAGCACACCAGCCCTGCGGATCTGTGCTTTCCCAGGGACGCTACTGCTGATTGTGCCTTTCCTCTGCAGAGCCCCTCTCCGAAAAGGCAAACGTCCGGCTCCTTCTCCCACAAGGAAGGTGCTAAGCCTGAAAGCTGATGCTGGTCTGCACCTTCCCCGTGCAGCCTATTCACAGCACAACAGCCCTGCGCATCTGTGCTTTCCAAGGGACGCTACTGCTGATTGTGCTTTTCCTCTGCAGAGCCCCTCTCCGAAAAGGCAACCGTCCGGCTCCTTCTCCCACAAGGAAGGCGCTAAGCCTCAAAGCTGATGCTGGTCTGCACCTTCCCCGTGCAGCCTATTCACAGCACAACAGCCCTGCGCATCTGTGCTTTCCAAGGGACGCTACTGCTCATTGTGCCTTTCCTCTGCAGAGCCCCTCTCCGAAAAGGCAAACGTCCGGCTCCTTCTCCCACAAGGAAGGTGCTAAGCCTGAAAGCTGATGCTGGTCTGCACCTTCCCCGTGCAGCCTATTCACAGCACAACAGCCCTGCGCATCTGTGCTTTCCAAGGGACGCTACTGCTCATTGTGCCTTTCCTCTGCAGAGCCCCTTTCCGAAAAGGCAAACGTCCGGCTCCTTCTCCCACAAGGAAGGTGCCTAGCGTGAAAGCTGTTGCTGGTCTGCACCTTCCCTTGGCAGCCTATTCACAGCAGAACAGCCCTGCGGATCTGTGCTTTCCCACAGACGATACAGCTCATGATGCTTTTCCTCTGCGGAGCCCCTCTCCGAAAAGGCAAACGTCCGGCTCCTTCTCCCACAAGGAAGGTGCTAAGCCTCAAAGCTGATGCTGGTCTGCACCTTCCCCGTGCAGCCTATTCACAGCACAACAGCCCTGCGGATCTGTGCTTTCCCAGGGACGCTACTGCTGATTGTGCCTTTCCTCTGCAGAGCCCCTCTCCAAAAAGGCAACCGTCCGGCTCCTTCTCCCACAAGGAAGGCGCTAAGCCTGAAAGCTGATGCCTGTCTGCACCTTCCCCGTGCAGCCTATTCACAGCACAACAGTCCTGCGGATCTGTGCTTTCCCAGGGACGCTACTGCTCATTGTGCCTTTCCTCTGCAGAGCCCCTCTCCGAAAAGGCAAACGTCCGGCTCCTTCTCCCACAAGGAAGGCGCTAAGCCTGAAAGCTGATGCCTGTCTGCACCTTCCCCGTGTAGCCTATTCACAGCACAACAGCCCTGCGGATCTGTGCTTTCCCACAGGAGATACAGCTCATGATGCTTTTCCTCTGCGGAGCCCTTCTCCGAAAAGGCAAACGTCCGGCTCCTCTCCCACAAGGAAGGTGCTAAGCCTGAAAGCTGTTGCTGGTCTGCACCTTCCCTTGGCAGCCTATTCACAGCACAACAGCCCTCGGAATCTGTGCTTTCCCAGGGATGCTACTGCTGATTGTGCCTTTCCTCTGCAGAGCCCCTGTCCTAAAAGGTAAAAATCTGGCTCCTTCTCCCACAAGCAAGGTGCTAAGCCTCAAAGCTGATGCTGGTCTGCACCTTCCCCGTGCAGCCTATTCACAGCACAACAGACTTGCGGAGCTGTGCTTTCCCAGGGACGCTACTGCTCATTGTGCCTTTCCTCTGCAGAGCCCCTCTCCGAAAAGGCAAACGTCCGGCTCCTTCTCCCACAAGGAAGGAGCTAAGCCTGAAAGCTGATGCTGGTCTGCACCTTCCCCGTGCAGCCTATTCACAGCACAACAGCACTGCGGATCTGTGCTTTCCCAGAGACGCTACAGCTCATGATGCTTTTCCTCTGCAGAGCCTCTTTCCGAAAAGGCAAACGTCCGGTTCCTTCTCCCACAAGGAAGGTGCTAAGCCGGAAAGCTCTTGCTCATCTGCACCTTCCCTTGGCAGCCTATTCACAGCACAACAGCCCTGCGGATCTGTGCTTTCCCAGGGACGCTACTGCTCATGACTCTTTTCCTCTGCAGAGCCTCTTTCCGAAAAGGCAAACGTCCGGTTCCTTCTCCCACAAGGAAGGTGCTAAGCCTGAAAGCTGATGCTGGTCTGCACCTTCCCCGTGCAGCCTATTCACAGCACACCAGCACTGCGGATCTGTGCTTTCCCAGGGACGCTACTGCTGATTGTGCCTTTCCTCTGCAGAGCCCCTTTCCGAAAAGGCAAACGTCCGGCTCCTTCTCCCACAAGGAAGGTGCCTAGCGTGAAAGCTGTTGCTGGTCTGCACCTTCCCTTGGCAGCCTATTCACAGCAGAACAGCCCTGCGGATCTGTGCTTTCCCAGAGACGCTACAGCTCGTGATGCTTTTCCTCTGCAGAGCCTCTTTCCGAAAAGGCAAACGTCCGGCTCCTTCACCCATAAGAAAGGTGCTAAGCCTGAAAGCTCTTTCTCGTCTGCACCTTCCCTTGGCAGCCTATTCACAGCACAACAGCCCTGCGGATCTGTGCTTTCCCAGGGACGCTACTGCTGATTGTGCTTTTCCTCTGCAGAGCCCCTCTCCAAAAAGGCAACCGTCCGGCTCCTTCTCCCACAAGGAAGGCGCTAAGCCTGAAAGCTGATGCCTGTCTGCACCTTCCCCGTGCAGCCTATTCACAGCACACCAGCCCTGCGGATCTGTGCTTTCCCACAGACGATACAGCTCACGATGCTTTTCCTCTGCGGAGCCCCTCTCCGAAAAGTCAAACGTCCGGCTCCTTCTCCCACAAGGAAGGTGCTAAGCCTCAAAGCTGATGCTGGTCTGCACCTTCCCCGTGCAGCCTATTCACAGCACACCACCCCTGCGGAGCTGTGCTTTCCCAGGGATGCTACTGCTGATTGTGCCTTTCCTCTGCAGAGCCCCTCTCCGAAAAGGCAAACGTCCGGCTCCTTCTCCCACAAGGAAGGTGCTAAGCCGGAAAGCTCTTGCTCATCTGCACCTTCCCTTGGCAGCCTATTCACAGCACAACAGCCCTGCGGATCTGTGCTTTCCCAGGGACGCTACTGCTCATGACTCTTTTCCTCTGCGGAGCCCCTCTCCGAAAAGACAAACGTCCGGCTCCTTCTCCCACAAGGAAGGTGCTAAGCCTGAAAGCTGATGCTGGTCTGCACCTTCCCCGTGCAGCCTATTCACAGCACACCAGCCCTGCGGATCTGTGCTTTCCCAGGGACGCTACTGCTCATTGTGCCTTTCCTCTGCAGAGCCCCTCTCCGAAAAGGCAACCGTCCGGCTCCTTCTCCCACAAGGAAGGCGCTAAGCCTGAAAGCTGTTGCCTGTCTGCACCGTCCCCGTGCAGCCTATTCACAGCACAACAGCCCTGCGGATCTGTGCTTTCCCAGGGACGCTACTGCTGATTGTGCCTTTCCTCTGCGGAGCCCCTCTCCGAAAAGGCAACCGTCCGGCTCCTTCTCCCACAAGCACGGTGCTAATCCTGAAAGCTGATGCTGGTCTGCACCTTCCCCGTGCAGCCTATTCACAGCACAACAGCCCTGCGGATCTGTGCTTTCCCAGGGACGCTACTGCTCATTGTGCCTTTCCTCTGCAGAGCCCCTCTCCGAAAAGGCAACCGTCCGGCTCCTTCTCCCACAAGGAAGGCGCTAAGCCTGAAAGCTGATGCCTGTCTGCACCTTCCCCTGCAGCCTATTCACAGCACAACAGCCCTGCGGATCTGTGCTTTCCCAGGGACGCTACTGCTCATTGTGCCTTTCCTCTGCAGAGCCCCTCTCCGAAAAGGCAAACGTCCGGCTCCGTCTCCCACAAGGAAGGCGCTAAGCCTGAAAGCTGATGCCTGTCTGCACCTTCCCCTGCAGCCTATTCACAGCACAACAGCCCTGCGGATCTGTGCTTTCCCACAGACGATACAGCTCATGATGCTTTTCCTCTGCGAAGCCCCTCTCTGAAAAGGCAAACGTCCGGCTCCTTCTCCCACAAGCACGGTGCTAATCCTGAAAGCTGATGCTGGTCTGCACCTTCCCCGTGCAGCCTATTCACAGCACACCAGCCCTGCGGAGCTGTGCTTTCCCAGGGACGCTACTGCTCATTGTGCCTTTCCTCTGCAGAGCCCTTCTCCGAAAAGGCAACCGTCCGGCTCCTTCTCCCACAAGGAAGGTGCTTAGCGTGAAAGCTGTTGCCTGTCTGCACCTTCCCTTGGCAGCCTATTCACAGCAGAACAGCCCTGCGGATCTGTGCTTTCCCACAGAAAATACAGCTCATGATGCTTTTCCTCTGCAGAGATCCTCTCCGAAAAGGCAAACGTCCGGCTCCTTCTCCCACAAGGAAGGCGCTAAGCCTGAAAGCTCTTTCTCGTCTGCACCTTCCCTTGGCAGCCTGTTCACAGCGCAACAGCCCTGCGGATCTGTGCTTTCCCAGGGACGCTACTGCTCATTGTGCCTTTCCTCTGCAGAGCCCCTCTCCGAAAAGGCAAACGTCCGGCTCCTTCTCCCACAAGGAAGGTGCTAAGCCTGAAAGCTGATGCCTGTCTGCACCGTCCCCGTGCAGCCTATTCACAGCACAACAGCCCTGCGGATCTGTGCTTTCCCACAGACGATACAGCTCATGATGCTTTTCCTCTGCGGAGCCCCTCTCCGAAAAGGCAAACGTCCGGCTCCTTCTCCCACAAGGAAGGCGCTAAGCCGGAAAGCTCTTTCTCGTCTGCACCTTCCCTTGGCAGCCTAATCACAGCGCAACAGCCCTGCGGATCAGTGCTTTCCCACAGACGATACAGCTCCTGCTGCTTTTCCTCTGCAGAGTCCCTTTCCGAAAAGGCAAACTTCAGACTCCTTCTCCCACAAGGAAGTTGCTAAGCCTGCAAGCTGTTGCTGGTCTGCACCTTCCCTTGGCAGCCTATTCACAGCACATCAGACCTGCGCATCTGTGCTTTCCCAGGGACGATACATCTTCTGCCGCTTTTCCTCTGCACAGTCCCTTTCCGAAAAGACAAACATCAGACTCCTTCTCCCACAAGGAAGGTGCCAGGACTCAAAGCTCTTGCTGGTCTGCACCTTCCCTTGGCAGCCTATTCACAGCACAACAGCCCTGCGGATCTGTGCTTTCCAACAGAGGATACATCTTCTGCCGCTTTTCCTCTGCAGAGCCCCTTTCCGAAAAGGCAAATATCCGACTCCTTCTCCCACAAGGAAGGCGCTAAGCCTCAAAGCTCTTGCTGGTGTGCACCTTCCCTTGGCAGCCTATTCACAGCACAACAGCCCTGCGGATCTGTGCTTTCCCAGAGACGATACAGCTCATGATGCTTTTCCTCTGCAGAGCCCATTCCGAAAAGGCAAACATCCGGCTCCTTCTCCCACAAGGAAGGTACTAAGCCTGAAAGCTGTTGCTGGTCTGCACCTTCCCTTGGCAGCCTATTCACAGCGCAACAGCCCTGCGGATCTGTGCTTTCCCACAGACGATACAGCTCATGATGCTTTTCCTCTGCAGAGTCCCATTCGGAAAAGGCAAACATCCGGCTCCTTCTCCCACAAGGAAGGTGCTAAGCCTTCAAGCTCTTGCTGGTCTGCACCTTCCCTTGGCAGCCTATTCACAGCACAACAGCCCTGCGGATCTGTGCTTTCCCACAGACGATACAGCTCATGATGCTTTTCCTCTGCAGAGTCCCATTCGGAAAAGGCAAACATCGGCTCCTTCTCCAACAAGGAAGGTGCTAAGCCTGAAAGCTGTTGCTCGTCTGCACCTTCCCTTGGCAGCGTATTCACAGCACAACAGCCCTGCTGATCTGTGCTTTCCCACATACTATACAGCTCATGATGCTTTTCCTCTGCAGAGCCCCTGTCCTAAAAGGTAAAAATCTGGCTCCTTCTCCCACAAGGAAGGTGCCAGGCCTCAAAGCTGTTGCAGGTCTGCACCTTCCCTTGGCAGCCTATTCACAGCACAACAGTCCTGCGCATCTGTGCTTTCCCACAGATGATACAGCTCATGATGCTTTTCCTCTGCAGAGTCCCTTTCCGAAAAGGCAAACTTCAGACTCCTTCTCCCACAAGGAAGGTGCTAAGCCTGAAAGCTCTTGCTGGTGTGCACCTTCCCTTGGCAGCCTATTCACAGCGCAACAGCCCTGCGCATCTGTGCTTTCCCACATACGATACAGCTCCTGCAGCTTTTCCTCTGCAGAGCCCCTCTCCGAAAAGTGAAAAATCTGGCTCCTTCTGCCACTAGGAAGGTGCTAAGCCTGAAATCTCTTGCTGGTCTGCAACTTCCCTTGGCAGCCTATACACAGCACAACAGCCCTGCACATCTGTGCTTTACCAGAGACGATACTGCTCCTGCTGCTTTTCCTCTGCAGAGCCCCATTCCGAAAAGGCAAACGTCCGGCTCCTTCTCCCACAAGGAAGGCGCTACCCCTGCAAGCTGTTGCTGGTCTGCACCTTCCCTTGGCAGCCTATTCACAGCACAACAGCCCTGCGGATCTGTGCTTTCCCACAGGAGATACAGCTCATGATGCTTTTCCTCTGCGGAGCCCTTCTCCGAAAAGGCAAACGTCCGGCTCCTCTCCCACAAGGAAGGTGCTAAGCCTGAAAGCTGTTGCTGGTCTGCACCTTCCCTTGGCAGCCTATTCACAGCACAACAGCCCTCGGAATCTGTGCTTTCCCAGGGATGCTACTGCTGATTGTGCCTTTCCTCTGCAGAGCCCCTGTCCTAAAAGGTAAAAATCTGGCTCCTTCTCCCACAAGCAAGGTGCTAAGCCTCAAAGCTGATGCTGGTCTGCACCTTCCCCGTGCAGCCTATTCACAGCACAACAGACTTGCGGAGCTGTGCTTTCCCAGGGACGCTACTGCTCATTGTGCCTTTCCTCTGCAGAGCCCCTCTCCGAAAAGGCAAACGTCCGGCTCCTTCTCCCACAAGGAAGGCGCTAAGCCTGAAAGCTGATGCTGGTCTGCACCTTCCCCGTGCAGCCTATTCACAGCACAACAGCACTGCGGATCTGTGCTTTCCCAGAGACGCTACAGCTCATGATGCTTTTCCTCTGCAGAGCCTCTTTCCGAAAAGGCAAACGTCCGGTTCCTTCTCCCACAAGGAAGGTGCTAAGCCTGAAAGCTGATGCTGGTCTGCACCTTCCCCGTGCAGCCTATTCACAGCACACCAGCACTGCGGATCTGTGCTTTCCCAGGGACGCTACTGCTTATTGTGCCTTTCCTCTGCAGAGCCCCTTTCCGAAAAGGCAAACGTCCGGCTCCTTCTCCCACAAGGAAGGTGCCTAGCGTGAAAGCTGTTGCTGGTCTGCACCTTCCCTTGGCAGCCTATTCACAGCAGAACAGCCCTGCGGATCTGTGCTTTCCCAGAGACGCTACAGCTCGTGATGCTTTTCCTCTGCAGAGCCCCTTTCCGAAAAGGCAAACGTCCGGCTCCTTCACCCATAAGAAAGGTGCTAAGCCTGAAAGCTCTTTCTCGTCTGCACCTTCCCTTGGCAGCCTATTCACAGCACAACAGCCCTGCGGATCTGTGCTTTCCCAGGGACGCTACTGCTGATTGTGCTTTTCCTCTGCAGAGCCCCTCTCCAAAAAGGCAACCGTCCGGCTCCTTCTCCCACAAGGAAGGCGCTAAGCCTGAAAGCTGATGCCTGTCTGCACCTTCCCCGTGCAGCCTATTCACAGCACACCAGCCCTGCGGATCTGTGCTTTCCCACAGACGATACAGCTCACGATGCTTTTCCTCTGCGGAGCCCCTCTCCGAAAAGTCAAACGTCCGGCTCCTCTCCCACAAGGAAGGTGCTAAGCCTCAAAGCTGATGCTGGTCTGCACCTTCCCCGTGCAGCCTATTCACAGCACACCACCCCTGCGGAGCTGTGCTTTCCCAGGGATGCTACTGCTGATTGTGCCTTTCCTCTGCAGAGCCCCTCTCCGAAAAGGCAAACGTCCGGCTCCTTCTCCCACAAGGAAGGTGCTAAGCCGGAAAGCTCTTGCTCATCTGCACCTTCCCTTGGCAGCCTATTCACAGCACAACAGCCCTGCGGATCTGTGCTTTCCCAGGGACGCTACTGCTCATGACTCTTTTCCTCTGCGGAGCCCCTCTCCGAAAAGACAAACGTCCGGCTCCTTCTCCCACAAGGAAGGTGCTAAGCCTGAAAGCTGATGCCTGTCTGCACCTTCCCCGTGCAGCCTATTCACAGCACACCAGCCCTGCGGATCTGTGCTTTCCCAGGGACGCTACTGCTCATTGTGCCTTTCCTCTGCAGAGCCCCTCTCCGAAAAGGCAACCGTCCGGCTCCTTCTCCCACAAGGAAGGCGCTAAGCCTGAAAGCTGTTGCCTGTCTGCACCGTCCCCGTGCAGCCTATTCACAGCACAACAGCCCTGCGGATCTGTGCTTTCCCAGGGACGCTACTGCTGATTGTGCCTTTCCTCTGCGGAGCCCCTCTCCGAAAAGGCAACCGTCCGGCTCCTTCTCCCACAAGCACGGTGCTAATCCTGAAAGCTGATGCTGGTCTGCACCTTCCCCGTGCAGCCTATTCACAGCACAACAGCCCTGCGCATCTGTGCTTTCCCAGGGACGCTACTGCTCATTGTGCCTTTCCTCTGCAGAGCCCCTCTCCGAAAAGGCAACCGTCCGGCTCCTTCTCCCACAAGGAAGGCGCTAAGCCTGAAAGCTGATGCCTGTCTGCACCTTCCCCTGCAGCCTATTCACAGCACAACAGCCCTGCGGATCTGTGCTTTCCCACAGACGATACAGCTCACGATGATTTTCCTCTGCGGAGCCTCTTTCCGAAAAGGCAAACGTCCGGCTCCGTCTCCCACAAGGAAGGCGCTAAGCCTGAAAGCTGATGCCTGTCTGCACCTTCCCCGTGTAGCCTATTCACAGCACAACAGCCCTGCGGATCTGTGCTTTCCCACAGGAGATACAGCTCATGATGCTTTTCCTCTGCGGAGCCCCTCTCCGAAAAGGCAAACGTCCGGCTCCTCTCCCACAAGGAAGGTGCTAAGCCTGAAAGCTGTTGCTGGTCTGCACCTTCCCCGTGCAGCCTATTCACAGCACACCAGCCCTGCGGATCTGTGCTTTCCCAGGGACGCTACTGCTCATTGTGCCTTTCCTCTGCAGAGCCCCTCTCCGAAAAGGCAACCGTCCGGCTCCTTCTCCCACAAGGAAGGCGCTAACCCTGAAAGCTGTTGCCTGTCTGCACCGTCCCCGTGCAGCCTATTCACAGCACACCAGCCCTGCGGAGCTGTGCTTTCCCAGGGACGCTACTGCTCATTGTGCCTTTCCTCTGCAGAGCCCTTCTCCGAAAAGGCAACCGTCCGGCTCCTTCTCCCACAAGGAAGGTGCTTAGCGTGAAAGCTGTTGCCTGTCTGCACCTTCCCTTGGCAGCCTATTCACAGCAGAACAGCCCTGCGGATCTGTGCTTTCCCACAGAAAATACAGCTCATGATGCTTTTCCTCTGCAGAGATCCTCTCCGAAAAGGCAAACGTCCGGCTCCTTCTCCCACAAGGAAGGCGCTAAGCCTGAAAGCTCTTTCTCGTCTGCACCTTCCCTTGGCAGCCTGTTCACAGCGCAACAGCCCTGCGGATCTGTGCTTTCCCAGGGACGCTACTGCTCATTGTGCCTTTCCTCTGCAGAGCCCCTCTCCGAAAAGGCAAACGTCCGGCTCCTTCTCCCACAAGGAAGGTGCTAAGCCTGAAAGCTAATGCCTGTCTGCACCGTCCCCGTGCAGCCTATTCACAGCACAACAGCCCTGCGGATCTGTGCTTTCCCACAGACGATACAGCTCATGATGCTTTTCCTCTGCGGAGCCCCTCTCCGAAAAGGCAACCGTCCGGCTCCTTCTCCCACAAGGAAGGCGCTAAGCCGGAAAGCTCTTTCTCTTCTGCACCTTCCCTTGGCAGCCTAATCACAGCGCAACAGCCCTGCGGATCAGTGCTTTCCCAGAAACGATACAGCTCCTGCTGCTTTTCCTCTGCAGAGTCCCTTTCCGAAAAGGCAAACTTCAGACTCCTTCTCCCACAAGGAAGTTGCTAAGCCTGCAAGCTGTTGCTGGTCTGCACCTTCCCTTGGCAGCCTATTCACAGCACAACAGCCCTGCGCATCTGTGCTTTCCCAGGGACAATACATCTTCTGCCGCTTTTCCTCTGCACAGTCCCTTTCCGAAAAGACAAACATCAGACTCCTTCTCCCACAAGGAAGGTGCCAGGACTCAAAGCTCTTGCTGGTCTGCACCTTCCCTTGGCAGCCTATTCACAGCACAACAGCCCTGCGGATCTGTGCTTTCCAACAGAGGATACATCTTCTGCCGCTTTTCCTCTGCAGAGCCCCTTTCCGAAAAGGCAAATATCCGACTCCTTCTCCCACAAGGAAGGCGCTAAGCCTCAAAGCTCTTGCTGGTGTGCACCTTCCCTTGGCAGCCTATTCACAGCACAACAGCCCTGCGGATCTGTGCTTTCCCAGAGACGATACAGCTCATGATGCTTTTCCTCTGCAGAGCCCATTCCGAAAAGGCAAACATCCGGCTCCTTCTCCCACAAGGAAGGTACTAAGCCTGAAAGCTGTTGCTGGTCTGCACCTTCCCTTGGCAGCCTATTCACAGCGCAACAGCCCTGCGGATCTGTGCTTTCCCACAGACGATACAGCTCATGATGCTTTTCCTCTGCAGAGTCCCATTCGGAAAAGGCAAACATCCGGCTCCTTCTCCCACAAGGAAGGTGCTAAGCCTGAAAGCTCTTGCTGGTCTGCACCTTCCCTTGGCAGCCTATTCACAGCACAACAGCCCTGCGGATCTGTGCTTTCCCACAGACGATACAGCTCATGATGCTTTTCCTCTGCAGAGTCCCATTCGGAAAAGGCAAACATCCGGCTCCTTCTCCAACAAGGAAGGTGCTAAGCCTGAAAGCTGTTGCTCGTCTGCACCTTCCCTTGGCAGCGTATTCACAGCACAACAGCCCTGCTGATCTGTGCTTTCCCACATACTATACAGCTCATGATGCTTTTCCTCTGCAGAGCCCCTGTCCTAAAAGGTAAAAATCTGGCTCCTTCTCCCACAAGGAAGGTGCTAAGCCTGAAAGCTCTTGCTGGTGTGCACCTTCCCTTGGCAGCCTATTCACAGCGCAACAGCCCTGCGCATCTGTGCTTTCCCACATACGATACAGCTCCTGCAGCTTTTCCTCTGCAGAGCCCCTCTCCGAAAAGGCAAACGTCCGGCTCCTTCTCCCACAAGGAAGGTGCTAAGCCTGAACGCTGTTGCTGGTCTGCACCTTCCCTTGGCAGCCTATTCACAGCACAACAGCCCTGCGGATCTGTGCTTTCCCAGAGACGATACAGCTCATGATGCTTTTCCTCTGCAGAGCCCCTCTCCGAAAAGTTAAAAATCTGGCTCCTTCTGCCACTAGGAAGGTGCTAAGCCTGAAATCTCTTGCTGGTCTGCAACTTCCCTTGGCAGCCTATTCACAGCACAACAGCCCTGCACATCTGTGCTTTCCCACAGACGATACAGCTCCTGCTGCTTTTCCTCTGCAGAGCCCCATTCCGAAAAGGCAAACATCCGGGTCCTTCTCCCACAAGGAAAGTGCCAAGCCTCAAAGCTGTTGCAGGTCTGCACCTTCCCTTGGCAGCCTATTCACAGCACAACAGCCCTGCACATCTGTGCTTTCCCACAGACGATACAGCTCCTGCTGCTTTTCCTCTGCAGAGCCCCATTCCGAAAAGGCAAACGTCCGGCTCCTTCTCCAACAAGGAAGGCGCTACCCCTGCAAGCTGTTGCTGGTCTGCACCTTCCCTTGGCAGCCTATTCACAGCACAACAGCCCAGCGGATCTGTGCTTTCCCACAGACGATACAGCTCCTGCTGCTTTTCCTCTGCAGAGCCCCATTCCGAAAAGGAAAACATCCGGCTCCTTCTCCCACAAGGAAGGTGCCAGGCCTCAAAGCTGTTGCAGGTCTGCACCTTCCCTTGGCAGCCTATTCACAGCACAACAGCCCTGCGGATCTCTGCTTTCCCACAGATGATACAGCTCATGATGCTTTTCCTCTGCAGAGCCCCTGTCCAATAAGGTAAAAATCTGGCTCCTTCTGCCACAAGGAAGGTGCTAAGCCTGAAAGCTCTTGCTGGTCTGCACCTTCCCTTGGCAGCCTATTCACAGCACAACAGCCCTGCGCATCTGTGCTTTCCCAGGAACGATACATCTTCTGCTGTCTGTCCTCGGCAGAGTCCCATTCGGAAAAGGCAAACATCCGGCTCCTTCTCCAACAAGGAAGGTGCTAATCCTCAAAGCTGTTGCTGGTCTGCACCTTCCCTTGGCAGCCTATTCACGGCACAACAGCCCTGCGGATCTGTGCTTTCCCACAGACGACACATCTTCTGCTGCTTTTCCTCTGCAGAGCCCCATTCCGAAAAGGCAAACATCCGGCTCCTTCTCGCACAAGGAAGGTGCCAAGCCTCAAAGCTCTTGCTGGTCTGCACCTTCCCTTGGCAGCCTATTCACAGCACAACAGCCCTGCGGATCTGTGCTTTCCCACAGACGATACAGCTCATGATGCTTTTCCTCTGCAGAGCCCCATTCCGAAAAGGCAAGCGTCCGGCTCCTTCTGCCACAAGGAAGGCACTAGCCCTGAAAGCTGTTGCTGGTCTGCACCTTCCCTTGGCAGCCTATTCACAGCACAACAGCCCTGCGGATCTGTGCTTTTCCACAGACGATACAGCTCCTGCTGCTTTTCCTCTGCAGAGCCCCATTCGGAAAAGGCAAACATCCAGCTCCTTCTCCAACAAGGAAGGAGGTAAGCCGGAAAGCTCTTGCTGGTCTGCACCTTCCCTTGGCAGCCTATTCACAGCACAACAGCCCTGCGCATCTGTGCTTTCCCACAGACGATACATCTTCTGCTGCCTGTCCTCGGCAGAGCCCCTTTCGGAAAAGGCAAACATCCGGCTCCTTCTCCAACAAGGAAGGCGCTAAGCCTGAAAGCTGTTGCTGGTCTGCACCTTCCCTTGGCAGCCTATTCACAGCACAACAGCCCTGCGGATCTGTGCTTTCCCACAGACGATACAGCTCCTGCTGCTTTTCCTCTGCAGAGCCCCATTCCGAAAAGGCAAACATCCAGCTCCTTCTCCAACAAGGAAGGTGCTAAGCCTGAAAGCTCTTGCTGCTCTGCACCTTTCCTTGGCAGCCTATTCACAGCACAACAGCCCTGTGCATCTGTGCTTTCCCAGGGACGATGCATCTTCTGCTGCCTTTCCGCGTCAGAGCCCCATTCCGAAAAGGCAAACATCCGGCTCCTTCTCCAACAAGGAAGGCGCTAAGCCTGAACGCTGTTGCTGGTCTGCACCTTCCCTTGGCAGCCTATTCACAGCACAACAGCCCTGCTGATCTGTGCTTTCCAAAAGAGGATACATCTTCTGCTGCCTGTCCACGGCAGAGCCCCTTTCCAATAAGGTAAGAATCTGGCTCCTTCTCCCACAAGGAAGGCGCTAAGCCTGAAAGCTCTTGCTGGTCTGCACCTTCCCTTGGCAGCCTGTTCACAGCACAACAGCCCTGCGCATCTGTGCTTTCCCAGGGACGATACATCTTCTGCTGCCTGTCCTCGGCAGAGCCCCATTCCGAAAAGGCAAACGTCCCGCTCCTTCTCCCACAAGGAAGGTGCTAAGCCTGAAAGCTCTTGCTGGTCTGCACCTTCCCTTGGCAGCCTATTCACAGCACAACAGCCCTGCGGATCTGTGCTTTACCAGAGACGATACAACTCCTGCTGCTTTTCCTCTGCAGAGCCCCATTCGGAAAAGGCAAACGTCCGGCTCCTTCTCCCACAAGGAAGGCGCTAAGCCTGAAAGCACTTGCTGCTCTGCACCTTTCCTTGGCAGCCTATTCACAGCACAACAGCCCTGCGGATCTTTGCTTTCCCAGAGACCTTACAGCTCATGATGCTTTTCCTCTGCAGAGTCCCTTTCTGAAAAGGCAAACATCCAGCTCCTTCTCCCACAAGGAAGGTGCTAAGCCTGAAAGCTCTTGCTGGTCTGCACCTTCCCTTGGCAGCCTATTCACAGCACAACAGCCCTGCGGATCTGTGCTTTCCCAGAGACGATACAGCTCCTGCTGCTTTTCCTCTGCAGAGCCCCTTTCCCAAATGGAAAGCGTCCGGCTCCTTCTCCCACAAGGAAGGTGCTAAGCCTGAACGCTGTTGCTGGTCTGCACCTTCCCTTGGCAGCCTATTCACAGCACAACAGCCCTGCGGATCTGTGCTTTCCCAGAGACGATACTGCTCCTGCTGCTTTTCCTCTGCAGAGCCCCTTTCCCAAATGGAAAGCGTCCGGCTCCTTCTCCCACAAGGAAGGCGTAACCCCTGAAAGCTGTTGCTGGTCTGCACCTTCCCTTGGCAGCCTATTCACAGCACAACAGCCCTGCGGATCTGTGCTTTCCAAAAGAGGATACATCTTCTGCTGCCTGTCCACTGCAGAGCCCCTCTCCAATAAGGCAAAAATCTGGCTCCTTCTTCCACAAGGAAGGTGCTAAGCCTGAAAGCTCTTGCTGGTCTGCACCTTCCCTTGGCAGCCTATTCACAGCACGACAGCCCTGCTGATCTGTGCTTTCCCACAGACGACACATCTTCTGCTGCTTTTCCTCTGCAGAGTCCCATTCCGAAAAGGCAAAAATCCGGCTCCTTCTCCCACAAGGAAGGTGCTAAGCCTGAAAGCTCTTGCTGGTCTGCACCTTCCCTTGGCAGCCTATTCACAGCACAACAGCCCTGCGCATCTGTGCTTTACCAGAGACGATACAGCTCATGATGCTTTTTCTCTGCA
>JAZGTQ010000065.1:0-70673 GCA_037953605.1 Necrosyrtes monachus | reverse complement strand
TTCTGTAGTTTAATGAGCCCCATGGTGTGTGGGCTGAAAGACTGAAAGACTGAAAGAAACTTCTCAAGAAGTCCAAGTCAGAAGCCAAGTACCTTGAAGCATTAATGGGCCCCACTGAGGGCCATTACTGGCAAAGCCTCCCCAGGGACTCGTTAGAGCAGATAATTGGAGGCTGTGATTGCAGGGAGGCAAAAGCCCTGTGCAGGTGGCTGTAATGCTGAGAAAACCCTTGGTTTGTTTTATGCAGCAGAAAGGCCAAGCCCTGATCCCCAGGCCCTGGGAAGGCAGATCCTGTCCCTCATGCATGGCTCAGGGCTCTTCCTGGGTCAGCAGGATGTGAGGGTGAGCAATGCCAAGCGTAGGAAAACTGTGCAACACCTCCCAGCCTCCCCAAGCAGGGGTGAAGAAGAAACAAAGTCCAGAGCCTCAGAACAGGTTTTACCTGGTAGGCCTTGGTGGCAGAGGCAGCTGACAAAGCCAAGACAACAAATACCTTGGACCTGTTCTGCCTTTCAGCCTTGCCAGAGCACTTGGCCATCTCTACTGCAGGCTGTCGTAACCTGTCCTTATGCCTTATCTCTTTCCCTTCAGGCTGTTGATGCCGTGAAAAGCCAAAATCAGGACTCACTAGTCAGGATGACTGTTAAGTAGGTATTCGTTATTGCAGGGCTGGGCGCACAGGGGATCACTCCTCCTAATATGTGCTCCGCGTCAAGTCAGTTACACAATTTATATGCAAGTTATACATACATATCCATAAATTAATTAGCATATGCATGACTTCTCTGGGAACTCATTAACAAAAAGTAACCACCTGTCTCCACAAGCACATCATAATCCTTGGATGGGTTTCAGGGACACCTGTGCAGTCTTGAGGCATCCTGTGCCTCTTTATCTCATAGTGGCCTTGCATTCCATTCTGGAAGACAAGTTCCATTAAAAGATTACCATGTGCTTACATATCTGTCTCACAAGACAATGCTAACACAGCTCATTGCTGCTGCTTGTTAAGAGTCTTGTCTGGTAGTTTTCCATCAGGCTCAGGCTTCGCTGTTGACATCCATCTTGCTTTCCCACCTAGCTCTCACCCCAGCATTTCTATTCCGTCACTGATGTCTCTCCAGCCTGGCTGGATTTTCCTTGAAACACAATGTCATGGGCTGATCTGGGCTCTCTCTGGGTGACCTCTTGCACCACAAGGCTACCCTTTGAGTGACATTTCTTTCTCAACACATCCAGTCTGAACCTTCCAAGCTGCACTTTGTGCAGGTTTCCTTCTCTTCCCACTACCAAGAAAAGATCCATCATCTCTGAAGCCAGCCTTCACGCAGGTGCACTCTACTACCATAGTGCCCTGAGCCTCCACTTCAGCAGGCTGAAGAAGCCCAAGTCCCTCAGCCTCTCCAAAGAGGCCCCAACGCCCATCCTGGAAGATCTCCTCTGGGACCACTCCAGTTCCTCCCCACTCCTCCAGACCAGGGAACCCCACACCCAGACACGCAAGTCCAGATGTGGCCACCCCAGTGCCGAGGCCAGAGGGATGAGAACAGCCTTGCCTGGGTGGCCACGCTCCTCCTAATACAGCCCTGTATGTAGTTGGCCTTATTCACTGTTTGGAGTGTTTGCTCTCTCAAATGGCATTTTAAATGCTACTGCACCGAGGCTGCGTGCCTTTCTTACTGGCGACGTAACAAACCAGAACCTCCAGGTACAGAACTACAACCAAGTCATGTGCCTGCTGCTGCCTATCAGATTCTCAGGCAGCAGTGATGTCATAGTCGACATGCCAGCCATGTGTCTGCTGATGGCCAATGACCCCAAGAGATTGGAGATTCCAATGACCTCACACTCGCCTTCCTGGCCATGTGCCTCCTGCTGGCCTATGAGCTTCTCAGACATAATTGGTGTCAGAGTGATAGCCTAACCCATCAGCCTTCTTGCGGCATGTCAGCTGACCAGCCAGAAGTAACCTCACCATGATCTTCCAAGCCACGTGCCTGCTGCTGTCCCGTCACGTACTCAGGCAGAAGAGGTGTGAGAACCCATATCCGAGCCCTCGTCCTGGACGGGCCTCCCAGGTACTTAGGGAAAGGGATTCTCACAATCAACACGCTTTTGCTGGCTTGGCAGATGTGAGCGTAAAAGCAGATATCCCAGCCATGAGTCGAGGGCTGACCTATCAGCTCCTTCCGAAAGAAGTGCCCTCACAGTCCCTTTCCCAGCCATGTTCCTGCTGCTGGCCTATCAACTCCAAGGACAGAAGGGACCTCACAGCCACCTTCCCAGCCTTGTGCCCCCTGCTGTCCCATGAGATCCTGAGGCACAGCTGACCTCACCATAGCATTCCCACCCATCTCCTCCTTGTGGCCTATGAGCTCATCAGATACAGGTCACCTCACATTCCTCTCCCAATGCCATGGTGTAAGAGACTGTGTTGGACTATGTTTGTCTCGACATTGCTGCTGCACAGTTACCATTTGCTAGCCTCAACATCCTGTTGCTGTGGGGGAGTACACGCTGAAGGAAACAAAATGTCCCTGAAGAAACCACCATATCTGCCTGAAGCTAGCAGTCTCCGTGGAAATGGGTGGACTCTTCGGAGAAACTACATACTCCTCTCTCGAAAAAGGAACTGAAAGGGACTGAAAAGGAACTGAAAGGGATTGAAAATCAGCGCTTGGAACTGGGACTTTGGCATCGTCTGTCTGCTGGAACCTGGGACTTGGACGTCCATCACCTGCACCGAGACTGAGCCAACGGGTCGTTGCTGGCTTCATGGTGGTGGTAACTAGTCTTGCTGCATCTCTTCTGTTTTCTTGCTTAGGACTGCCCAAAACTTGTAAGGTTGTACGGCTTCTGACCTCGTTTGTGTCTCAATCTCACTCTTGGGATCATTTAAGAACCCTCCCCGAGATTGGATCGGGACACATGCGACTGTTCTGGGACCTCACAATCCCTGCCCCGCTCCCACAGGGCCAAACAGCTTAAGTAAGGTTGAGGAGAGGTGACCAAGATGAGGGCAGTAGAGCGTGGGAAAGAGAGCTTCAGGGATTTGGTGTTGAGGTTGGAGCTTAGGGATTAGAGCTCACCTTTCAGGGTTGGGGATCAGGCAAAGGCTTAGGGAGAGAGTTTGGTGTTCTGCTGAGGTTTCCTGGCTAGTGATTAAGGTGTGGGCTAGCATGGTGGGTTAGGGTTTTGTTTAGGGCTGGGGTGAGGGCTAGGATTAAGGCCAACATGTTAATACTAGGGGTAGAGGCTAGGGGCTAGGCTGAGCAACCAGGTAAGTGTAAGGGAAAGGGGTTATGGGTTTGGGATTTGGCTTAGATATAAGCTTTGAGGTTAGGAATAGCCTAAGCTCAGTTAGGTTAGTAACAGTGGATTACTGTCAGGGGGAGTGTAGGGGAACAAGGCACGAACGGAGAAGAAACGATACAAGGCATAATTGTTAAAGAAACTGCACAAGACACGATTGTTCAAGTTTGCTGACAAGTTTGCTGGGCAGCACAAAGTAGATACTGCTCAAGGACAAGTTTGATAAAGCAGGCACAGAAAGTAGAACAAGGTCGGGCGTACGTGACGGACAGCAGGATGCAAGACAGAATACGGGCAGAAGACATCATTCGCGTGATCAGAAGACATTATCCAATTAGACTATTGCTTAGATGCATGAACGGCACATGTTAACCAATCAACAAATGACCTACGTGTGAATAGATACTAAAACACTATATAACCAAGTATTGCGCAGCTAATAAACAGAGAAATCGCTTGATCCACAGTATCTGTGTTGGTCCGTTTTCTCCCCAGGGTGAGTCCCTGGCGATGCGTCGTTTTCCCTAGATTGTCGCAGTGGAGAAGTGCGGCAAGTGGTGACCCCGACGTGATCGCGGGCACGGAGTGCCGTGGGCGCGGAGTGCGCGAGTGTTTTGCCTGGCCAGGTGAGTGGAAGATAGCTCTCGGAGCGACCCTGCCGGTGACGATGGTGTCCATCGGAACAATTATTAAGGTATTAAAGGCAGTAGGCAGGGAGGTGGACTGTGGGGTGCATACATCTCCAGTCACGGTTCTCATCCAGTGGATGATACAACGGGGCTTCATAGTAAAGCCGGGAGAGATATTTGATGCGTCGCGGCTGCGGGCTGCGCGCGAGGAGTTAGTGGAGGAGTGTTTGAGTGGAAAGAAAGGAGCTGCTGATAAGCTTGCAGCTCTTGGTTCAGTGCTGACTGTTAAAGAAGGGGAGAGAGATAAAAGCAGTTTGGATGGCGGCTACGGCGATGTTGCGCAGAGAGACGGGAGGAGAGGTGGTTGATTTATTAGAGGTGCAAGCTGACAAAGAAAGTAGAGATACTGCAGCTGTCAGAGGAGAGGAGGTATTGGAAAAACAAGTAGAGAGAGTGAAAAAGGTGGAGGATGCCCCGGATGCATTGGCGTTTCCAGTCTCCCGCGGGCAAGTGAGGGATCCTTCTTTTGGGGATCCACCCCTTCCCCCGCCAGGGTTGTTTTCGCACGAGGCAGATGACCCCCCTAAGTATGTCTCACCAGCGCGTAGTACAACCACGGGTCCTAGTGCTAGTGCACCACCAATGTCTTTGATGGAGATAGATTCAGATGAAAAAGAGAGTTGTATTAGAAGGAAATTGCAAGCAGATGCGGTTCCATTGCCAGACTCGTATGAGGAGAGCCCACTGAATCCAGGACAGAATCAGATCACTGAGGTAGCGGAGGTTTTGGCGAAATTTAGGAATCTAGCGGCGACTACTGGACAGACAGTGCAACATGCTCAAAGCGTTGTAGATCGTGCGGCACAACCTCCGGTGTTTACGGATTGGAAATTAATAGCGAAAAATTGTATTCTAGAGGGTGTGGATTTTAAACCTTCAGCTGAAGGGGGAGCGTTAGTGTGTCCGTTGTTAATTACTCCAGATGGACCGAGATGGCAACCGTTAGATTACAAATTAGTAAAGGAATGGCAGATGAGCTGTAGAGATGACGGACTGAATGGCCCGAGAACGCGAGTTCTGTTAGATGTGATATATGCTCAACCGTTACTACCATTTGATTCGAGACAGTTGGCGTGTGCGGCACTCACGGCACCTTTGATGTGCCTTTGGGAGCAAGCGTTTAAAGAGGAAGCAGAAGCGGTTGTTTTGGACTCTCTTACTCCAGGACATAATTTAGCAGGGGTCTCTATGGCACAGTTAACAGGGACTGGAGACCATGCAGCCCCTCAAAATCAGGCTGGATTGCAAGGTCGGGTGATAGCAGCTTCTTCACATTGTGCTAGGAGTGCATTTATGAAGGTCGGTAAGTTTGAAAAGAAAAGAGTTCCGTATACCAAGGTTATTCAGAGACTTAACGAACCATATCAGGATTTTTTAGAGCGTTTGCAGAAGGCGGTTGAGATGGCAGACATACCGGAGGAGGTTAAGCCGATTCTTGTGAAAGAACTAGCTCGCACACAAGCAAATGATCAAACAAGGCAAATTTTATCGCAGTTGCCAGCAAAAGCATCAATAGCAGATATGATTAAACGAGTGTTAGAAGCAGAGGCTCAAACTGCAGCGGCACCTGTGGTTGCAGCTGTTACAGCTGCACTTTGCAATCGTGTGAATAACAACCCGGGGAAGAACAGCTCCTGCTTTGGTTGTGGAGGAAGCGTTCATGTCAGAAGTCAGTGTCCTTCGGTATCTAGAGTCAATCAGGGAAGGACTCCAAATGCGGATCAAAACAGGAGATGTTTTCGCTGTGGGAAATTAGGGCATCTGGCGAGACAATGTCACATGCAACGAGGCGGGGAACATCAGGGAAACTACAGAGGCAGTCCCAACACGGGGCGGGCGGGGCTGCCGAGGAGCAATCCGTCCCACCACATGTATCCAGTAGAATGCCGCGAATCACCGACGATGGGACAGTGAAAGGACGAACCCCTGCCCTCGGAGATGACCAGCGATGGGCTTTAAAGACCGTCACAGGAGTGTGGGTAGAGCAACCCACAAAGGTAACATTAAAGGGCAGAGGATCAGGAACAAATGCGGGTGGAATTTTAGTGGGCGATGGGGCTCACAAATGGGGAGTTGATATTATTCCGGGAATGTACACTGAGACAAATGATGCGATACAAGCCACTATAGTCCCCCTCACTGAAATACCAATGTATATTCCTGAAGATACCCCTATGGCTCATTTGGTGTTAGATATGTCAAGACGACCTACTATTGAATGTACAATGCAACCAGTGTGTGAGCGATGGGGACAGACCATATGTCGAATTAGAGCCCTTTTAGACTCTGGGGCCGATGTTACAGTAATTCCACAAGAAGCTTGGCCGGTGACATGGCCTCTGGAAGAGACTAGTATCTCAGTAACAGGGGTTGGGGGAAGTCATGGCACCCAAAAAAGCCTTTTACCAATTCAAATTCAGATAAAAGGAGAGAGCCAATCGACTGTTATCAAACCTTTTATTTTAAAGGGACTTCCATTACCCCTGTTAGGGAGAGACGCTATGCAAGGCCTGTCGCTGCGTATAGTTTCTGACTCACAATTGAACACCGATCCACATTTTTTGTAGGGGCCGCTGGCCAATACCCTCCGGCCATAGCCATGAATTGGAAAACTCAACAACCGGTGTGGGTTGACGCGTGGCCCCTCCCTCAAGAAAAACTGTTCCAGCTACAGTTACTAGTACAGCGTGAGGTAGAAAAAGGACATTTAGTCCCAACCACCAATCCATGGAATTGCCCTGTTTTTGTCATTCAAAAGAAGTCAGGTGCCTGGCATCTTCTACATGATCTCAGGGCAGTTAATGCCGTTCTTGAAGACATGGGGCCTTTACAACCAGGTTTACCTTGGCCATCCATGTTACCCCAAGATTGGCCAGTTGTGGTAATTGATATAAAAGACTCTTTCTTTTCTATTCCACTACATCCGGACGATCAACCCAAGTTCGCGATGACGATCCCGACGATCAACAATCAAGAACCAGTGCAGCGGTACCATTGGACGGTGTTACCACAGGGGATGAAAAATTCCCCAACTCTGTGTCAGTGGTTTGTTTCTCGCGCGTTGCGTCAGTTCCGAGATACACATCAAAATTGGGTTCTTTATCATTATATGGATGATATTTTGCTATGCGGGGAGGGAGACATTAACAGCACCCTGAAACATTTGGTTCAAACTCTTAAGGAACATGGTCTAGAAATAGCACCTGAAAAGGTACAAAAAACTGTTCCAGTGAAATATTTGGGAACACTCATTCAAAAACGAGCGATCCAGCCTCAAAAATTACAAATTGAACACCAAGTGTCGACCTTACACGACCTACAGGTATTGGTTGGTAACCTACAGTGGTTAAGACAATTTATTCCCATAACACACAAGGAGTTACAACCCTTGTTAGCAGATTTAGCAGGAACCCCAGATGTTGCAGCTCCTCGAACATTAACAAACACACAAAAGGATGTGTTACAACAGATAACTACTAAACTAGCTCACAAGAGTCTCAGCCATTATACCCCAGAAATCCCACTAGAATTACATATAACTATGCAACGAGAAGGAGCGAATGGTCTAATATATCAATTCATTGATTCACGGGTATGTCCTTTGCTATGGCTGTATACCAGTTATCCAAAACAAGCTGCACCACAATTTTCAGTAGCATTGGCAGATGCAATCTCTCGAGGACGACGGCGAACACAGCAGTTATCCGGGAGAGATCCTAAATTTCTTTCAACCTCTGTTAGTCCCCGCCATTTTGAACAGTTAATAATGTTTGATATATATTTACAAGCGGCCTTAGCAAATTTTATGGGACAAATTATCCCGGCTAGTGGTGACCTTCTCATCAAGAGTCTTTTATTATCAACCTTTAAACCACAAACACCCATTTCAGAGAAACCCCTCCAAGGCCTTACTGTGTTTACAGATGCCTCTGGATCGACTCAACAGGCAGCTATAGCCTGGTTTTTGGACAATCAATGGCACACCAAAACTTGGAAAGGCCAAGGATCTGTTCAAATTTTAGAACTGCATGCTGTGTTAACTGCTTTAACGACTTGGTCTACTACCCCTCTAAATATTGTAACAGATAGCGAGTATGTATATAACTTAACACAACGATGTAAACAAAGTTTACCGGGGGGAACTGTACCTGCTCAAGAGCTGTTATCAATTTTAGAAAAAAGACAAACACCTGTATTTTTTGCACATATTAACAGTCATACACAGATACCAGGTGCCTTAACAGAGGGAAATGCTCATGCAGACAAAGCAGCAGGAACTCTCATTCATTCAGTAGGTGTTCCCATTTTACAACAGGCCAAACTTTCTCATGAATTTTTTCATCAAGGAGCCAAAGCATTAGCGAAACAATTCCGATTACCCCTGTCTGAGGCTCGAGCAGTGGTTTCTTCCTGTCCACATTGTCGTCAAACAAATTCTTGGACATGGGTAATTAACCCCCGTGGTCTACGACCAAATCAAATTTGGCAACAAGACATTACAGTCTATGAACCTTTCAAACCCCGGAAGTATTTACACGTCACTATAGATACTTGCAGCGGCTATATTTGCCCTACTGCCGAAACTAAAAGTAACGCCACAGCCACCATACGACATCTTTGTCATGCCATCAGTATTTTAGGGATTCCTCAGGAGATAAAAACAGATAATGGTCCCAATTATGTTAGTTCTCGATTTCGTGAATTTTTAAATAAGTGGGGCATCACACACATAACTGGAATACCCTACAATTCTACAGGTCAAGCAATCGTTGAGCAAGCCCATCAAACCCTAAAGACGCAGCTAGATCGTCTTAGGGAGGGGGAGAAAGTACCTGTTGGATACCAAAATGAACTGTTAGCCAAGGCCTGCGTGGTATTAAATCATATGCCACGAGGCGACTCAGACCCATCTCAGCATCACACCGCGGCGCAACGACATTTTTCTGTCACATCGCTATCTGACCGTGCACTAGGAGCACCAGTTCGGTATCGAGATCCAATCACGATGGAATGGCAAGGGCCGGTACCCATTCTACAATGGGGGCGAGGATACGCCTGTGTCCAGACGGACTGTGGACCCAAATGGGTACCTGCCAAATGGATCCGGCCAGATGTACAAGGAACCAATAATGACTAAAGAATCTGCGTGTCGTTGCAGATCAGTGTGATGATGCAATGCCTGTCAGAGGTACACAGTCGGAATTTCTGGCAATGGATGCAAGACGAAATGGGAGGACCGAAGTGTATCCGGATGACGTCCCTCTCGGACCCGATCAGCACATGTGTCTATGGGATCCGGCTATCGCAGGACAAACTCTGTAATTTGACAGCGAATCTAAGTCACATATGGCACGTCTGGACCCCTGAGACTAGACGAATTAATTTTAGCTTGCCACAAGTGAATTTTACGGACTTTGTGAATACATTTGGCAAAAGAATCTCCGATGGTCTTTGGCTAGATACCGCGCAGCCAGAAGTAAACAGTCCTATGAAAGGTACCCGAGGGATGAACTGTATCATCAAGCTGTTAGAGAAAGCAAAACCACGTCCTGGGCGGAACCTTTAGGTCGAATGAAACAGTACCATGGATCTGGCTAGTGGGAGAGACGAACCGAGAAACTTTGGCTACACCCAGTGAAGACGTTCTCCTATCAGACTTCATCATCACGGCAACTAATACGTCCAGTGACAATGCTAGTGTCAGTAGTAGCATCTATCTAAATCAAATCAAGGGGACAGCCTCGACACCTCTAGAACTACCGTATAACTTAACACTTCTCTGTGGATTAACAGCCTACAAAGTGATACCCCCAGGACTGCGAGGAGGACTATGTTCCATAGGACAATTGCAAGTTTGGACACCCACAGAAGCAGACTTACTCGTAACATGTCGAGAAAAAAGAAATGTACTGATGACGAAACTGGACGGCTCTTGTGACCCCACCGTTCAATTACCCACTAATTTTTTATGTATGACACTCTCATCAGTCGCTCCATTGGGATCTTGGGTAAACACAAAGAACATTCAAGCTTTAGCCTGTTTGGTTTTAAAACAGGGAAACGCCACTGCTCGAGCCATTGACGCATTGGCAACGCTTCAGGAAACAACAACAAACCAATTACAAGCGCTACTTCCACCCATAGATTTCTTACTGGCTCAATTTGAGGTAGGATGTAAACAAAACAATACCCTTTTTCCAGAATTTTGTTGTTTAGACTTCAAAAACAACACCGATACGCTGAAAACCATCAGACACCAAGCCGAGATTATTCGACAACTCCAAGATGCTGTAAAAATGGTAGGATTTTCAGACATTAGTGGAAATTGGTTCGGCTGGTTGAAAAATTGGGGTCTTTCCATAGTTGGAGGCCTGTGTGTTTTGGCTGTTCTCTGCATGATCATTCCCTGTGCTTTGGTGCTTTTGAATAATATGCTAGATAGAGTAGTTAAACAAAACATGCATGCCTATGTCTTGTACTCACCTACTGAGCTTAGGGAGGGGGAATTGTAGGGGAACAAGGCACGAACGGAGAAGAAACGATACAAGGCATAATTGTTAAAGAAACTGCACAAGACACAATTGTTCAAGTTTGCTGACAAGTTTGCTGGGCAGCACAAAGTAGATACTGCTCAAGGACAAGTTTGATAAAGCAGGCACAGAAAGTAGAACAAGGTCGGGCGCACGTGACGGACAGCAGGATGCAAGACAGAATACGGGCAGAAGACATCATTCGCGTGATCAGAAGACATTATCCAATTAGACTATTGTTTAGATGCGTGAACGGCACATGTTAACCAATCAACAAATGACCTACGCGTGAATAGATACTAAAACACTATATAACCAAATATTGCGCAGCTAATAAACGGAGAAATCGCTTGATCCACAGTATCTGTGTTAGTCTGTTTTCTCCCCAGGGCGAGTCCCTGGCAATGTGTCGTTTTCCCTAGATTGTCGCAGCGGAGAAGTGCGGCAGGGGAGGAGGAGTATTTAGGGGTAGGATTAGGGTTAAGGTTGGAGATAGTGTAAGGGCTTAACAGGAATGTTTTCACAATCAGTGTTTTCACAGCAACGTCCCCTTAACCCATTTTACCTCCTCAAAATCTTTCGTGTCTGTTGGCCAAGCCCCTCTTCCCTCCCCCAAATCTCCTATTTCTTTTGCCCAGGCTCCTCCTGACCTCCCCAAATGTGTCACCTTGTTGAGGAGGGCTTCCTGATGACCTTCATGACCTCAGAGTATCTCTCTCTCTGCTGCTGCTGACCAGTCAGAAAAGACCTCACAGCCACCATCCAAGGGGACATACTGTCTGCTGTGCTTGAGAGGCCTCTCCACAGCCTACCCAGCAGCACTGGAGGAAGGTGATGCTCTGCACCACCCCAGAGCTTCCCTGCCTGCAAACCCACTCATACATGCAAAGGATTCCTGCATCACTTTTCCCACATGGGTGCTTCAGTTACCACAGGACAGCTTGGATGCCACGGCCACCTCTGTGTGGGCAACTGAATCAAGTCCAGAATGTAAATTTTAGAAAAATGTTGAAGCCTATGCAGAAAAGGAAACCTATGTAATAGCAGAAAAAGTCTTAATTTCCAGCTTTTAATGATCTGTTATGAAATTTTGCTGATCACGGAGGGATGCTGCTAGTATCTGGCTCCTCAGAGGAGTTTGTACCACTGATGGAATTTGATCCTGATCATCCAGCCAACTTCCCATGCACTGCATGGTCCACGTCTTCAGTCCAGATGCCAACAATCCGCTCTAAGGAGACTACGGGAAACCACATCCAAGGACTTGCAAAAGTCCAGGTACACAGCATGCCCTTCCTTCCCCTCCCACATGGGTTCAGCAATCCTTTGCTTGTCCTTCAAGCGACGGAGATGGCTGCAAGAGCATTTTCCCTGTCACCTTGCCAGGGACTGAGGTGAAGGTGGCCAACCTGTAACACTCCTCCTCTTTTTTGCCCTTCTTGACGAAGGGTTTGAGATTTGCCTTTTCTGAGGATCTTGGAACCTCCCTGATCTCTCTGCCCCTTCCAAGATGTTTGAGAGAGGCCTCATGATGACACCAGCCAGCTCCACCAGCACCTCTCTGCTGCATCGCACACTAAAAGCTGTCTTCCTATGCCACACTTGCAGGGGAGTGCCCAGGACACCACACATGCCAGTCCAGGTCCTCTGGGCTGGTTCAAAAGAGAACCAGAAGCAATCTCTTCCTGCAGGCCCACAGCTCCCATGGGCTCTCCGTGCAGCTCACAGCTTCCCTGAGCATTTTTCTCAGTGTCCCCCTCCCCCAACCTTTCTAGGCCACAGGCTGTAGATGAGAGGAGTGAACAGGGATGTGAGGATGGTGTAGATAAGAGGCTTTGTCAGCCTGTCTCAGGAGGGCTCTTCTGGGCATCACACACCCAAGGATGAGGGTGTCGTAGAAAACAGTGGCACTAGTGAGGCGGGAGAAGCAGGTGGAGAAGACTTTCTGCCTGCCTGCCCCGGATGGGAGAGACCTCAGGGTGGCAGCTCTGATGCACACGGGATGACCATGTGAACAGGAAGGGGAGGATGGGATCTAAAAAGCAGGTCATGACAGCAAAGAGCATGAGTGTCACAGTGCCAGTGTGTGAAAGCTGCAGCAATGGGGTGAAATCACAGAAGAAGTGGTCCACCCCACTGGGGCCACAGAACTGTACCTGGGACATGACTGAAATGATTACTGTAGGTGACAGAAATCCCCCTAGCAAAGGAGACAGACCTGGCAGTTCCTGAGTCCTGTAGCGAGCAGGGCATGTCACGCAGCCCAGTACTGATTGTAGGATGTAGTCACCAGCAGTAAACACTCTGTACATGCAAAAGCTGCAGCAAACAACACTGACACCATGATGAGCAGAGATGCTGCTGTCCCCAGTCATGAAGCTGGCCATCAGCTGGGGCAGGGTGATGGATCTGTAGAAGATCTCCAGGGAAGACCAATGCCCCAAGAAGAAGCCCGTGGGGGTGCACAGGTGTTGATTTGCCACCGCCCGCATGATGATGAGGTTTCTCCCAAGCACAAACACCATGCAGGTCATGAGAGAGAGGAGGAAGAGATTTGTCTAGGGGCTGGGAACATTCCCCATTCCGTAGGTGTGGGGGATTCCATGATGGCCCCATTGGCCTTTCTCCATGGAAGGTTTTTGCGTCCTTCTTCTGCCCTCTAACTTGGAAGGGAACTTATGAGGAAGAACATTTGGTTTGGTTTTAGTTGCCTGGGTGTCAGACAGGTAAGTCACTGCAAGTACATTTATTTTGTTTAATTAAAGAAAGAGTATAGCTCCCTGTTCACACAGTGGCTGGGTCACGCTAGGGAGGTAGATAATGAAGGAGAAGTGGGGTGTCCACATTTCTCTGTGGACAACATTATCACAAGTTAAAAAAAGCAAGAAAAGAAAAAACTCACCCAACAACAATGATACCAAAACCTAATAAAGGCTGGACCTGCAATGAGTTACATTATGAGTCATATGCTGAAGAGGATGGACACTCTGCAGCTTCTGGAAAACATTCAGTCATCAGTGTCCATGATGCATCCCTGAGGTCCTGAGTCCTCCTGCTGTAGATGAGGGGGTTCACAACTGGAGGCACCACTGAGTACAGAACTGCCACCAGCAGGTCCAGGAATGGGGAGGAGATGGAGGGGGGCTTCAGGGAGGCAATCATGACAGTGGTTATAAACAAGGAGCCCACAGCCAGGTGAGGGAGGCATGTGGAAAAGGCTTTGTGCCATCCCTGCTCAGAGGGGATCCTCAGCACAGCCCTGAAGACCTGCACACAGGACAGCACAATGAAAACAAAACGCCTCCAGAAAGATGAAAGCACTAAACATGAGAAGCTGAAATTCCCTGAGGTAGGCGTCTGAGCAGCAGAGCTTAAGGATCTGAGGGACTTCACACAGGAACTGGTCAAGGGCATGGCCCTTGCCGAGTGGTACTGAAAATGTACTGGCAGTGTGCAGCACAGCAGTGAATAACCCACAGCCCCAGGCAGCTGCTGCCATGTGGACACAAGCTCTGCTGCCCAGGAGGGTCCCGTAGTGCAGGGGTTTGCAGATGGCAGCATAGCAGTCATAGGCCATGACAGTGAGAAGAAAATACTCTGCTGACATCAAAAAGACTAACAGAAAGACCTGTGCAGCACATCCCAAGTAGGAGATGGCCTTGATGTCGCAGAGGGAATTGGCCATGGCTTTGGGGAGAGCGGTGAAGTTGGAGCCCAGGTCAAGAAAAGAGCGGTTTAGGAGAAGGAAGTACATGGGTGTGTGGAGGTGGTGGTCGCACGCAATGGCATGATGATGAGGCCATTTCCCAGGAGGTCAGCCAGGTAGATGCCCAGCAAGAGCCAGAAGTGCAAAACCCGCAGCTCCCGCACGTTGGCAAATGCCAGAAGGAGGAACTCAGTGATGGAGCTGCAGTTGGACATTAACTTCCTCTGGGCACGGGGGACTGTCCAAGAGGCAAAAGACAGTGACAAGTTTGAAGAGACTTCTCTAAGCAAACCCTGAATCAACTCTCATAGAAATCCCACTGATATTGCCTCTCCTGTTTCAGGAAGACCTGTGGTGGGTCCCTTTCATGGGCTGTGGTTGGTGCTGGCTGAGGGTGCTCCAGGGAGCAGGGGGGCTCTGCTGTGGGCTCTGCAGGAGTCACTCCTGCCCTACAGCAATGGGTAAGTAGGAACTCAGTCTGTTCTAAGATTAAATCCAATTTTGTGACATCAAAAAGCTTCTCAGCATTGTCACTCCCAATTCACCCAGTCCAGAGCCTCAAAATAGTTCCTCCTGGTAGGCCTCGGTGGCAGAGGCAACTGCCGTAGCCAAGGGGACAAAGACTTTGGGCCTTTCAGCCCTGCCACAGACCTTGGCCATCTCTATTGCAGCCTGCCCTACACTGTCCAATGCCTGCACCTCTTTCCCTTCAGGCTGCAGACACCCATCTTTATTTCCCACCTAGCTCTCAGCCCAGCATTTCTATATCTTCACTGATGTCTCTCCACCTTCACTGGCTGTTCCCTGAAACACAAAGCCTTGGGCTGATCCAGTCTCCCTCTGGGTGACTTCTTACACCACAGCACTGCCCTTTGAGGGACATTTCTTTGTGTTCAGTCTGGGCCTCCTCAGCTTCCCTTTGTGGCACTAGTTCTTTCTCATGCTGTCTCTTACTACAAAGAAAACCTCCACCATCTCTGAAACCACCCTGGAAGCATGCTCAGGCTACTCCTATACTGTCTGGTGCCTCCACAGCACTGGGCCAAAGAACTCCAGGTCCCTCAGCCACTCCACACAGGCCATGTGCACTAGGTCCCAAACCCCACCTTGGCAGACCTCCACTCCACACTCTGTGGTTCCTCCCTACTTCTCCAAAACGGGGAGCGTCACCCTGGGACGCACCCATGTGTGTGGGTCACCCCAGGGCTGAGTTGAGGGGCATGATAACTCAGGTTGTCTGGGTAGCCCACGCTCCTCCTAATGCAGCCCTGCATGTAGCTGGCCTTGTTCACAGTGTCCATACTCTACTGGCCCATAGGGCAGCCCTCGTAGTGCCCAGGCCCTTCTCCTCAGGGTCACCTCTCAGTCGGTCAGGTCCCAGCCTGTCCTGATGTATGGGGTTATTCTCCCCACACCCCCCTGACACCCACCTATGCAGGACTGGCCACTTCTCCTTGTAAAACTTCAAGTGATTTCCATTTGCTGAACCGCAGAGTTTCTCAAGGTCCCCGTGGACTGAAGAACCATTTGGTCAGCTTTTCATGTTTGCGTGCAGCTGGCTCATCTTGATTGGGGTGTCTCCCACAAGATAACAGCATGAGGAATTGCAGGCCCCTACAAATCCCCTCTCCTGGAGAAACTGTGGTGTCCTGGGGGTCTGGTAGGGATAAGGCCACAGGTCTGGACCCAGAGGCAAAGTTGTCTTTTATGGCAGAGAGCGGCAGGAACAGGCGGAGCTCTGCCTGGGAATAGACGATGAGTCAGATGAGAGCTGAAGGGTCATGGGCAACCCTGTGGTGGGTGGATGTCTTCTCCGGTGCCCCTGATGAGGAAGAGGAAGTAGATGAGGCCTTCTTCAGACAACTGGAAGAAGCCTCCTGTTTGCAGGCCCCGGTCTTCATGGCAGGCCTAAACTATCCCAACATTTGCTGAAGGGGACACATAGCAAGGCGAAAGCCATCCAGGAGGTGTTTGGAGTTCATTGACAATGTCTTCCCAACAAGGGTGAGTGAGGAGCCAGTGAAGGGGAGTGTCCTGCAGGACGTCATCCTTGGAAACAAGGACGAGCTGGTCAGGGGTGAGGAAATAGAGTTGAGGTTCCTGAGAGAAGGGAACAAGGCAAAGAGCAGGACTTCAGGAGAGCAGGCTTTGGTCTGCCAAGGGACATCCTTGACAGAATCCCATGGGATATGGTCCTGCAGAGAAGAGGGGAGAGCTGTTTGATGGTCAAGGATCTCCTCTTCAAGCACCAGAACAGTACACCGGGACATGCAGGAAGACAAGCAACATTGCAGGAGGCTGGTGTGGGTAAAAAGGAGCTCCTGACAAAAATCAAGCATGAAGAGGAAGCATAGAGAAGGTGGAAGCTGGCTGCTTTCCAGCCTCAATGGTTCTGTGATTCTGTGCTGGAGAGAGCCGTGTGTGTGTGTGTGTGTGTTTGTGCATGGGGGAACTGGAAGGATGAGGCTATCCCAAGGCCAGCTCCTGGTTAAATGGAGAGCCTCAGATCAGCTCCTGGAGAGATCACTACTGTTATGTATGTCTCTAGAGGCCTAAGTTTTCCACTAACACAGCCTAGCAGACAAACAGCCCAGCCCTCGTTTCTCTTTTCTCCACTGACAGTGGTTTTGCTTGGCTTACAGACCTCCCAAGATCCTTTCCAGGATGAATGATTGTGCATTTTCTTCCACCACCAGTCTTCCCTTGATGATGGTAGGGAGAGCACTCAGGTTCCCCATGACCGTGGAAGTAAGCAGACATATGTTTGGAGTGATCAGCTGTGGCTTTTTTGTCCCACTGAAGTCATGGGCGCAGGGCTGCTCGGCAGGTAACCCCAAGCAGGCCTCATCATAGCTGAGCTTAACCTCTGGTTTTCTTTTTCCTTCTTTTCCCTCCCAAGTTCTCCTCTGATCATCCTCACACATTCCTCTACAAACAGCCCAACTCTGCTCCTTCCCCGCTGGCCCTGGCTTTTCTCGCTTTGTACCCTCATGTGGTGTTTCTAAGATGGTTGTTGTGCTGATTCCTACATTGGTCGGTACAAACCCAGTACCTCCTTTTATTAGCTGTAGTGTCCTGCAACTTCTCACGCTGTGATCTTGTGTTGATGGCTCACCACAAACAGGGTGAGCCATCTGCACACAAATATTAACAGCTGGCAAAATGGAGCTTCGCTCCAGGGGGACCTTGAGAAACTCTGGGATTTGGCCAACAGAAACTTCTCAAGTTTTTCAAGGAGAAGTGGCCAGTCCTGCGTCAGGGGGAAGAATAACCCCATATATCAGGGCAGGCTGGGTCCGCACTGGCTGAGCAGTGACCCCCATGAGAAGGACCTGAGCACTACGAGGGACACCATACAAGCCAGTGGTGCATGCTCACCATGAACAAGGTCAACTGCATCTGGGGCCGCATTAGGAGGAGCGTGGCCACCCCAGACATCCAGAGTTCTCATCCCCCGCAGTGTGGCCACACCTAGACTAGTGTGTCCCTCGGTGGGAATTCCTGCTGTAGACAGGTGGGGAGGAACTGGAGAGTGCCCAGAGGAGGTCGGCACATTTCCTGTTCTTCAGGCCCCAAACCCCATCTATGCAGAGCTCTTCTCTACCCACTCAACCCTGGGAACATGCGGTCCCGGAAGAACCACTGTGCTCTCCAGGCAGCACCAGATTCCCCTCCTAGAGGATGAGTGTCCTTAAAGTCACCTGTGGAAAGCCCTGGGTACATCCCTCAATTACACTCACCATCTCGCCTGTCATCAGACACCAAATGGTGACTCCTAAATCCAGTCCTGTGTCTCTAAAAGCTCACAAACAGACACTAAGCTTTTTAGTCCTGAACACATGGAGGAAGAGGAATTTCAGGGGTGCAGTTCCTCAGGCCTCTTTGGAGAAAGAGCCTGGCATGAAAGCATGGCACCAGCAAGATCCCATTTTGTTACAGAGCTGCTATGAGAGAGGCTAACTCTGAGCCAGTGTTAAACACAGTTTTGTAAGGGCACTAGGTGCACTTATGCATGCAAAGTAGGTACATGACTCAGATGTAGTGATGCAAATGCAAATATTTGTGTAGACACATGAAAACCATGAATGAAAAATAACAGCAGCAATAATGATAATTACGAAGATATTAAAAAAGAGAAAAAGAAAAAGAGAGCAACACAAAAAGCCACAACAAACAAAAAGAATCCAACAAAAAAACCCTAGAATCAGATAGTCTGGGAATCATTTGTGGAGAGAGGTGTTAATATTCTCACTACTGCAAAATGTCAATGAAATCACTTTCTTAAGGGCATCCTTGAGCTCCTGGTTCCTCAAGCTGTAAATAAGGGGATTCACTGCTGAAGACACCACTGAGTATAGCACTGCTTCCACCAGGCACAGAGATGGGGAGGAGATGGAGGGGGGCTTCAGGTGGGCAAACACGGCAGTGCTGATAAACAGGAAGAGCACGGCCAGGTGAGGGAGGCACGTGGAAAAGGCTTTGTGCCTGCTCAGAAGGGAACTTCAGCACAGCCCTGAAGATCCATGCATAGGATACCAAAATGAAAACAAAACACACACTGTGCCACACAACATCCTTGTCTCTAAATTGGAGAACCATGTATTTGACAGACAGACCACTCGGTGGATAAGGAACTGGCAGGATGGTCACACTCAAAGAGTTGCGGTCAATGGCTGGATGTCCAAGTGGAGAGCAGTGACGAGCGGCATTCCTCAGGGGCTGGAAGTGGGACCGGCCCTGTTTAACATCTTTCTTGGCTACATGGACAGTGGGATTGAGCGCACCCTCAGCAGGTTTGCCAACGCCACCAAGCTGTGTGGTGCAGTTGCCATGCTGGAGGGAAGGGATGCCATCCAGAGGGACCTTGACAGGCTTGAGAGGTGGGCCCGTGTGAACCTCATGAAGTTCACACAGGCCAAGTGCGAGGTGCTACACATGGGTCAAGGCAATCCCAAGCATAAATCCAGGCTTGGCAATGAGTAGATTGAGAGAAGCCCTGCAGAGAAGTACTTGGTGGATGAGGAGCTCAACGTGACCCAGCAATGTGCACAATGTGTCAAAGGAGGTGATTCTCCCCCTCTACCCTGCTCTCGTGAGACCCCACCTGGAGAACCGCCTTCATCTCTGGGGCCCCCAACACAAGAAGGACATGGACCTGTTGGAGTGAGTCCAGAGGAGGGCCATGAAGATGATGAGAGGGCTTGAGCACCTCCCCGATGAAGACAGGCTGAGAGAGTTGGGGTTGTTCATCCTGGAGAAGAGAAGGCTCTGGGGAGACCTTCTAGCAGCCTTCCAGTACTTAAAGGGGCCTACAGGAAAGCTGGACAGGGGCTTTTTACAAGCGCATGTAGTGACATGACAAGGGGTAATGGCTTTAAACCGAAAGAGGGTAGATTTAGATTAGATGTAAGGAAGAATTTCTTCACTGGGAGGGTGGTGAGGCACTGGAACAGGTTGCCCACAGAAGTTGTGGATGCCTGTGGCAGTACACTTCCCTCCCCCACCATCCCGCCAGCAGAAAACGAAACTTCTCCAGGCAGGGAGAAGGGGAAGGGAAAGGAAAAAAAAACCCTAAACCCTGGAGGCTGCAGGTTGAAATTTGAACTGGACAATCGAGATGTGCCAGGTACACTGAGGTGACCCTCTTGGCCAATAGGGATTAAATGACCACAGGTCAGATTCGACAAGGCTATAAACGGGGTCCCGCTGGAGGACATGTTAGAATCAGTCCTCCTTGGAGCAGCGGGTCTGCAGTCGGGGACTTGCCCTTGGGTCGGGGCACCGCCCGAGGTAACTTCTCAAGGGAGAGAGCCCTCATCTTTGAGGTGAGTGATATGCGCATTTTGAGTCATCACTTTCAAATCTCAAGGATTCTTTAAAAAAGCACAAACAGTTAAGAAAACACTACCTGTGCTCCTGATCCTTGAGACCCTTCGGCAAACCTGACCAGAGCTTGTTAAAACAAATTTGTTACAAGCATTCATTATATTGGTCTAAGAGTTGCTGGTCACTATGTTGATTTATGTGTTATTAGAGTTGTTGCTCTGGTTCTTAAAGTTCTGTTATGTATCACCTCGCTTGCTGTATGTAGTTCCTCTTCTGCTGCTTGTCATCCGTGGGAGGTGGATTAAGGTTTTCACTTTGATGTATTGTGTAACACTGGTTTAGGGTATGATAAAGTTATTGGTTGTGGGATTAATCCAGTTTTTGCACTCAGCACTGTCACCTCTGTACTTCGGGAGCCACCTGTGGGAAACCATTAATAATTACAACATTTACGTTTCCACCTCGGAGAGCCAATCTATGGGTGGGGTACCTTTCTTCCCTTTTCCCTTCTCCTTCAGCCCAGGTACAATGGTGTTTGAGAATTTTGAAAAATTTGAATACCCTTGGGATATTGAGACCAGCACGGTCCTAGCCCTACTGCTAGGAACTAGCATGCTCCTGAATGTGGTTCAGCTCTTGTTTAAGGTTAAACAACTCTTTCAGAAGACCACCCAGAGACCTGCCCCGAAGCTGGATAATTATGAGTGGCAGGGTGTGTGGGGTAGTATGGGCAAAAACCTAGAACAGCGGACACCCCCAATGTTCTGGAAATTCACCTCTGAACAAGTGCAGAATCCGGAAGAACTAGTAAAATATTTGGAAAAGGTACGCTCTCACCCTGGCAACTCCAGAGAGATGCAAATTGCTGCAATGTGCTGGGGCCTGGCCCATGCCTATCGAGCCCTGTTCAACACCACTCAGTAACCTCAAGAAGAGAAGGTCTCTGGATCTAACAACAAGACAACAGGCACTGCGGCTACCCAAACCTCGGCGATGGGCACTGCGGTCCCTCCAGCCCCGGTGACGAGCACTACAACTACCCAAACCTCAGCACGTGGTACTGCAACTGAACCAGTGGGCCAACCTGCACCAGTATCAGTTGCCCCCATACAGAAGAAGAAATATACAAAAAAATCAGTTTGCTTAGCAAACGAGGACGATGAGCCAGAATCATCACAGGAACAGGAGGAAGAGGCAGAACCAGAGGTAATCACCTGATCCCTATCCTTGAGTGAGCTGCGGGATATGCGAAAAGATTTCGGCTGCCGTATAGGTGAGCATATTATCACCTGGCTCCTCTGATGCTGGGACAATGGGGCTAATAGCTTGGAATTAGAAGGTAGGGAAGCCAAGCAGCTGGGATCGCTTGCCAGGGAAGGTGGCATTGACAAGGCAATTGGAAAAGGGACACAAGCCATCAGCCTCTGGAGGCGACTCCTGTCAAGTGTGAAGGAAAGGTACCCCTTTAAGGAAGATGTTTTATGTCAATCAAGCAAGTGGACCACCATGGAAAGAGGTATCCAATATCTGAGGGAATTAGCCATGCTAGAGACAATTCATTATGACCCAGACAACCCACAATTACCCAAAGATCCAGACAAAGTCCAATGCACACGACGCATGTGGCGGAAGTTTGCACGGAGCGCACCATCATCCTATGCCAACTCACTGGTGATAATGACCTGGAAAGACGAAGAGGCACCAACAGTGGATGAAGTGGCTCGCCAACTCCGCCAATACGAAGAAAATCTCTCCTCCTCCCTACAAGCCTGCATTTCGGCTGTGGAGAAGCTGTCCCAGGATGTCCAGCAATTCAAAGAGGATATGTCCTACTCCCCACTTGTAAGGACCAATGTCTCAGCTATTAGGAGTAAGCGTTCCTCGGCCCAAGAGAAAGAATATAGAAGGTACACACTGCAAGGTGCCCTGTGGTTTTACCTATGTGATCATGGAGAGGACATGAGGAAATGGGATGGAAAACCCACCTCGGTCCTAAATGCACAGGTACGTGAGTTGCAAGGAAAAACCACCACAAAAGGGGATTCTGCCAGGAAAAATGCTGCTCCAGTTTCCAAACAGAGTAGAAGGGCTGATCTTATTTCTGATCCTCTTGAAGGGACTTCTGAGCCAATTTTACGAGAAGTGAGTACTGGATACTCTGGCCAGAATTAGAGGGGCCCTGCCTCCAGCCAGGGGGAGGAAAGGGATAACCTGGTCTATTGGACTGTGTGGATTCGATGGCCTGGCAGGTTGGACCCACAGGAGTACAAGGCTCTAGTAGACACCGGCGCACAGTGCACTCTAATGCCATCAAGTTATAAAGGGGCAGAACCCATCTGTATTTCTGGTGTGACAGGGGGATCCCAGGAGTTAACTGTATTGGAGGCTGAAGTAAGCCTAACTGGGAATGAATGGCACCAACACCCCATTGTGACTGGTCCAGAGGCTCCGCGTATCATTGGCATAGACTATGTCAGGAGAAGGTATTTTAAGGACCCGAAGGGGTATCGATGGGCTTTTGGTATAGCTGCCTTGGAGACGGAGGGAATAGAACAGCTGTCTGCCCTGCCTGGTCTCTCTCAGGACCCTTCAATTGTGGGGTTGCTGAGGGTTAAAGAACAACGAGTGCCAATTGCTATCACGACGGTGCACCGGCAGCTATATTGCACCCACCGAGACTCCCTGGTTCCTACCCACAAGTTGATTCGCCAACTGGACAGCCAAGGAGTGATCAGCAAAACTCATTCGCCCTTTAATAGTCCCATATGGTGAGTGCAAAAGTCTAATGGGGAGTGGTGACTAACAGTTGACTATCATGGCCTGAATGAAGTTACGCCACCGCTGAGTGCTGCCGTTCCGGATATGCTAGAACTTCAATACGAACTGGAAAGAAAGGCAGCCAAGTGGTACGTCAGAATTGACATTGCTAATGCATTTTTCTCAATCCCTTTGGCAGCAGAGTGCTGTCCACAATTTGCTTTTACTTGGCAGGGCGTCCAGTACACTTGGAATCGATTGCCCCAGGAGTGGAAACACAGCCCCACCATTTGCCATGGACTGATCCAGACTGCGCTGGAAAAAGGTGAAGTTCCAGAACACCTGCAATACATTGATGACATCATCATAGGGGGCAACACGGCAGAAGAATTTTTTGAGAAAGGGAAGAAAATAATCCAAATCCTTTTGGAGGCTGGTTTTGCCATAAAAGAAAGTAAGGTCAAGGGACCTGCACAGGAGATCCAGTTTCTAGGAATTACATGGCAAGATGGACGTCATCAGATCCCAATGATGTGATCAACAAAATAGCAACTCTGTCTCCACCGACTAATAAAAAGGAAACACAGGCTTTCTTAGGTGTCGTGGGTTTTTGGAGAATGCATATACAGTCTGATTGTAAGCCTTCTCTATCAAGTAACACGGAAGAAGAAAGATTTTAAATGGGGCCCTGAGCAACAACAAGCCTTGGAACAAATTAAATGGGAGATTGTTCATACAGTAGCCCTTGGGCCAGTCCGGGCAGGACAAGATGTTAAAAATGTGCTCTGTACTGCAGCTGGGGAGAATGGCCCTACCTGGAGCCTCTGGCAGAAAGTACCTGGGGAGACCCGAGGCTGACCCCTGGGGTTTTGGAGTTGGGGATATCAAGGATCTGAGGCCCGCTACACTCCAACCGAAAAAGAGATATTGGCAGCATATGAAGGAGTTCGAGCTGCCTCAGAAGTGGTTGGTACTGAAACACAGCTCCTTTTAGCACCCTGACTGCCAGTGCTGGATGATCAAAGGGAAGGTCTCCTCTACACATCATGCAACTGATGCCACATGGGGTAAGTGGGTCGCACTGATCACACAACGGGCTCGCATAGGAAACCCCAGTCACCCAGGAATTTTGGAAGTGATCATGGACTGGCCAGAAGGCAAAGATTTTGGAAGGTTGCTAGAAGAGGAGGTGACACGTGCTGAAGAAGCCCCGCTGCATAATAAACTGCCAGAAAATGAGAGGCAATATGCCCTGTTCACTGATGGGTCCTGTCGCATTGTGGGAAAACATCGGAGGTGGAAGGCTGCTGTATGGAGTCCTATACGACAAGTGGCAGAAACTGCTGAAGGAGAAGGTGAATTGAGTGAGTTTGTGGAGGTGAAAGCCATCCAGCTGTCTTTCGACATTGCTGAAAGAGAGAAGTGGCCAGTGCTCTATCTCTATCCTGACTCATGGATGGTGGCAAATGCCCTGTGGGGGTGGTTACAGCAACGGAAGCAGAGCAACTGGCAGCGCAGAGGTAAACCCATTTGGGCTGCTGCATTGTGGCAAGATATTGCATCCTGGCTAGAGAATCTGGTTGTGAAAGTACGTCACATAGATGCTCACGTACCCAAGAGTTGGGCCACTGAAGAACATCAAAATAACCAACAGGTGGATCAGGCTGCCAAGATTGAAGTGGCCCAGGTGGACCTGGACTGGCAACATAAGGGTGAGCTCTTTATGGCTCAGTGGGCCAATGACAACTCAGGCTATCAGGGAAGGGATGCAACATATAGATGGGCTTGCGATAGAGGGGTGGACTTGCCCATGGATACTATTGCACAAGTTATCCATGAATGTGAAACATGTGCTGCAATTAAGCAAGCCAAGCAGTTAAAGCCCCTGTGGTATGGAGGGCGATGGCTGAAATAGAAATATGGGGAAGCCTGGCAGATTGACTATATCACACTCCCACAAACTCGCCAAGGTAAGCGCTATGTGCTTACAATGGTGGAAGCAACCACCGGGTGACTGGAAACATACTCTCTGCCCCATGCCACCACCCGGAACACTATCCTAGTGTTGCCTTGAAAAGCAGGTCTCTTGGCGACATGGCACCCCAGAAAGAATTGAGTCAGACAACGGGACTCATTTCCGAAACAACCTCATAGACACCTGGGCCAAAGAGCATGGCATTGAGTGGGTGTATCACATCCCCTATCATGCACCAGCCTCTGGGAAAATTGAGCGATACAAGGCACTGTTAAAGACTACATTGAAAGCAATGGCGGGTGGAAATTTCAAACATTGGGATACACATTTAGCGAAAGCCACCTGGTTAGGCAACACCAGAGGATCTGCCAATCGGGGTGGCCCTGCCCAGTCAGAACTTTTACCTACTGTAGAAGGGGATAGAGTCCCTGTAGTGCACATAAAAAATATGTTAGGGAAGACAGTCTGGGTTACTCCTGCCTCAGGCAAAGGTAAACCCATTCGTGGGATTGCTTTTGCTCAAGGGCCTGGGTGCGCTTGGTGGGTGATGCGAAAAGATGGGGAAGTCCGATGTGTGCCTCAAGGGGATTTGATTTTAGGTGAGAATAGCCAGAATTAAACTGTATGGTATTAGTTGCTATATAACCCTGCTACTGTATGTTATCAGTACTGTAATTGTTACATGCTATATCCATGGTATTACAGTAAGAATCACTTAGATCAAGCAAGAATGAACTGTGGTAAAACTGAGCAAAGCGCAGTAGTGATGGAACCAGAACTGACTCCAGCATGCAACAATCCAACGGTGCACACCATCCTCCTGCTGCGTCCAATGTCACCTGCTCGTCACACTGCACTGAAGCCCAATTCTGCTCTACCGACTGAGAGGACTTTGTGCCATCCCTCCTGCCCAGAAAGACTGGTATGACAGATGGAGCCCAGAGTCGGGAACTAAATGAACTCAATGAACATTTTATGAACACAACCCATAAACTAAAGGAATGATATCTATGTGTGTGTGTATACATGTATACATGTATCTCATTGTCTCTATATCTCAAAAGGATGGAAAAGAAGATGACGATAGACCGGGATGTAACTGAAGGTATGGGAACTGAGCATGACATCAGTGGTATAGATGAAGGGGTGGATACTGTCCTGGTTTCAGCTGGGATACAGTTAATTGTCTTCCTAGTGGCTGGTACAGTGCTATGGTTTTGAGTTAGGTATGAGAAGAATGTTGATAACACTGATGTTTTCAGTTGTTGCTAAGTAATGTTTAGTCTCAAGTCAAGGATTGTTCAGCTTCTGATGCCCAGCCAGCGAGAAGGCTGGAGGGGCCCAAGAATTTGGGAGGGGACACAGCCAGGGCAGCTTACCCACAGTGGCCAACGGGGTATTCCATACGAGGTGACATCATGTCTAATATATAAACTGGGGGGAGTGGGGGTGAAGGGATCACCGCTTGGGGACTAACGGGGCGTCAGTCGGCAAGTGGTGAGCAATTGAATTTTGCATCATTTGTACATTCCAATCCTTTTAATATTACTGTTGTCATTTAATTAGTGTTATCATTATCATTATTAGTTTCTGGCTGCACTTAGACATCAGATACTTGTCACAACTCTGAGTTCTGACCTCGTTGGCAGAGTTTCTCACACCCCTCACTGAGAAGGGTAGGGTGTCAGGGAGATGGGAGCACGCTTCAGTTTCCCAGATGTCAGGACAGTGCCCAGACCATCCTTCTCTTTGCCTCTGGTGCCCCATTTCCTGAGATGTAAAGCTGGTGGACCTTCTGTTGATAATCATGTTAAAATGCATCAATAATCCTTCAAGCATTTGTGTGAGTTGCCTAAGGCTATCAGAATTTAAAAAAAAAAAAAAAGTTTAATCTGCCTAAATATAAATATCTGCAACACAGGAGTCCGCATCTGTGGTTGCCATTCCGGGCAGTGCCAATTATGTAGGGTTTTGCATTATAACGCATGATACCCCATCCACAAGTACATATCTAAGTGGTTCAGGTGAAGGGTGGTCTTGCAAAAGTCACCTTTTTTCTCCAAAGGCGGCATGGACACTGCCGGTTTCCCTCTCCAGAGAGTGGCAGAGGCTGGATCCCTTTCTCATGACAGACTCCTTGCCAGAAAGACACAGCCTTGAGGATAACTCATCAGGTTTTTATAGCATTTCACTCAGCATCCGTTTTGATGTATTTGGTGCTTTTCTGTGTCTACTCTTTCTGCACAGACAATCATAAAAAGACAACCATTTCATAGGAGGTGGTCATAAAGGCCGTGCTATGGCCAAGAAAGCTCACCATGAGCTCTGGAGGGAGCGAGGAAGTTTATAATAAGTGCCAGGAAGAACCAAGAAGCTCAAGGCCTCTTCTGAAGAGCGAGAGGCCCTGAGCAGCAGCGATTGGTCACGTGTAGGTCTGGGAGAGAGGGTTGGGGGATGTCAGGGAGAAACAAGGGGATGGCAGATGGCTTTAGCAAATCCTTACAATCATGTCTGAGCCCAGAAATGGAAAGGGTTGATGTCTGTGTGTCGAGGAGGAAGAGGAGGAGGATTGTCCTGGGAAGACGGCAGGAAGGAAGGCCCTTCCTGTGCAAACAGGGGTGATAGAGACTTTTCCATCTGGTGAGCATGGCTCAGCCTGGCAGAAGGGCAATGCCCACTGCTGGGGGTGAATGTGCTCAGTAATGCCCCATGAGCTGACATGATCTCTTTTCTTCCTTCACTCCCCACGCTTGGATGGCCCTCAGGAAAACATCCCTGAGCCTGGAGAATGCACAGACCTCCTGGGCTGATGTCCCATCACTGCAGGGGAAGCGGAAGGGTTTCTGAGACACAAGGGCATGCAGGGAGAGAGCGGTGTGTGTGTGTTTTAAAGGCAGGAAGATGATATGAAACAGCGGGGAGTGGGAGGGTGTCACGCTATAGTGAAATAGGTTGAGCTGCTGAAGAGAAATAGGTTGAGTTTTGATTTTGAGGCAGCAGCAGGAGGAGGATGTGCAGTCTACTGCTGGGATGTGGAGAAAAATAGAGGATTCAAGTGAGCCTGGGGGCTGGGACACCTTGGAAGCTTGTGGAGCATTAGCAGGGCTTTGGAAGAAGCTGCACAGATTATCAAGAATGCACAGCCTTTGGCAAAACCTCAGAAAACCACAGCTTTGTGTATGAAGGAATAGTCAGTGAGGACAGAAAGTCATCCGTAAATCCTGGGACATCATGGGGTCAGAGCGAGGTGAGGAAGCAGGGGTGGTGGTTGAAATCACAGCCCCAGACCCTCTGAAGGGCACAGCAGCTCCTCGGGGGTGGAGAGGGGGGAGCCCCAGGGGTGGGGGGCATCCGTGGCACAAGGTCTGAGGAGATCCCCTTGTATGATGGACATGCTGCTATGGAGGCCAGCTCTGTCACACAAGTGCCCATTGCCTGTCCTTGCCTGCGGTCACAGGCCTGCCACACAGCAGGACTCTAACCATGCTTGAAGAGCACTCAAGGCCTTCCACCAACCCAAGGGTTCAGAAGGAAAGCATGGAAGTGGGAAGAGAGCAGCTCGGGAAAGACCAAGCGCTGGTGCTCCCTGGCACTGCTGCTGTGGCGGGTCTCTTTTCTTCTTCCCCTCTGCACACAGGCACTGCTCCCTGCAGCTGCAGAGAAGGTCTTGGAGGAAGGATCTCAGAAAAACAAGTCACTGCAGGACCCTTTATTTTGTTTAAACACACAGAGGGTATGGCTCCTCATTTGCACAGCCTCCAGGGCGCACAAAAGCTGGATAGACTGTGAATTAGAAACCAGAGGAATAAAGACATTTCTTTGCAGAAAGTATGCAGATAAGTAAAACAAAGCAAAAACAGCAATCAAAATTCTTGCTGAAAACCCCAAATCACCCTAAAAAAACACCAGAAGACAGGATGGGCTTGTAATGAGATGTGAGTACTATGCAAAAGACAACAGGAACTTTATAGCTTCTGAAAGCATCCAGTCATTAGTTTCCTCAAGGCATCCTTGATCTCATGGTTTCTCATGCTGTAGATGAGGGGGTTCACGGCTGGAGGCACCACTGAGTACAGAACTGCCACCAGCAGGTCCAGGGATGGGGAGGAGATGGAGGGCGGCTTCAGGTAGGCAATCATGCCAGTGCTTACAAACAAGGAGACCACAGCCAGGTGAGGGAGGCACGTGGAAAAGGCTTTGTGCCGTCCCTGCTCAGAGGGGATCCTCAGCACAGCCCTGAAGATCTGCACATAGGACAGCACAATGAAAACAAAACACCCAAATGCAAAAAAGGCAGAGATCCCAAGTACCCCAACTTCCCTGAGGTAGGCGTCTGAGCAGGCGAGCTTGAGGATCTGGGGGATTTCACAGAAGAACTGGTCCACAGCATTGCCTTGGCAGAGGGGTACTGAAAATGTATTGGCAGTGTGCAGCACAGCACTGAGAAACCCACAGCCCCAGGCAGCTGCTGCCATGTGGACACAAGCTCTGCTGCCCAGGAGGGTCCCGTAGTGCAGGGGTTTGCAGATGGCAACGTAGCGGTCATAGGCCATGACAGTGAGAAGAAAACACTCAGCTGAGATAAAAAAGACTAACAGAAAGACCTGTGCAGCACATCCTGCATAGGAGATGGCCCTGGTATTCCAAAGGGTATTGGCCATGGCTTTGGGGACAGTGGTGGAGATAGAGCCCAGGTCAAGAACAGAGAGGTTGAGGAGGAAGAAGTACATGGGTGTGTGGAGGTGGTGGTCACAGGCTATGGTGGTGATGACGAGGCCGTTTCCCAGGAGGGCAGCCAGGTAGATGCCCAGGAAGAGCCAGAAGTGCAAGAGCTGCAGCTCCCGTCTGTCTGCAAACGCCAGGAGAAGGAACTGGGTGATGGAGCTGCTGTTGGACATCTGCTGTCTCTGGGTGTGGAGCACTGAACAAAGAGGAAAGGACAATGACAAGTTAGGGCATTATTCTCTGACCAAAATCAAAGCCGTTTCTCATAATACATGTTCACCACATTTTTTCCATTTCAGCGAGGTGTCCGTTCAGCTCTGTGGATGGAGCTCTGGTTGTTGCTGTCTGGGTGTGCCCTGAGGAGCAGGACCTCTGCCCATTGGCTACCAAGGAGTAGTAGTGGCTCCTCTGTAGCAGTGGGTTTCTGGGAATGGTGTCAGTCAGGGGGACAGTCCTGGTGTTTGAATTGGTCAGCTGAAACTGCTCCTAATGTAAAAGTGCTTGTCAGCGTCTGCACTCCCATTGCTAAGAAACCACAATCAAAAGAGTGTTTGAGAGACAGAGGGGTTTTTAGAGCTCTCCCCTATCTCATCTGGTGATTATCTTGGATTTCAGAAACCCTCATCATTTCTGCTTCACTCGGAGAAAACAAAGTGTGTCCTGTGAGGCAAGAGGGTTGCCTGTGGCTTAGTGCAGAGAGGGGAGCTGGTCTGCTACTCTCTCTTGTTGCCACTACCCTGAGATTGAACCTTTCTGAGATGGAGGGTAATCACACCCCCATGTTAACCTGAAAGGACACCAGCCACTACTGAAAGCAGAGAGACCCACTGCCCAACAGCAGGTGTCACCCCCTTTCTCAAGGTGTCCACACCCCACCTCTTGCCAAGGGCACACATGGCTCATTTCACAAACCCAACAGCATTTCCTCAGTCATAGCGTCTCTGTGCTTCTCCATGGGGCACTCAGGTAACACCAAGATGCTATGGGACACATCTGCATCCTGCAGGGCAGCTCACAGTTTGGAAGGACACCCCAAGGAGGTAGCCAAGTGTCCTGATGATGGTATCTCAGGAAGGGAGAGTCAGCTCATTTGCCAGGGGATGACACAGGCTGCATTGCCCACAGCCCCACAGCTTGGAGGAAAGCTTGGACACCTGTAACCTTGTTCCCATGGACACAGCTGCATGGGAGGACCCACAAGATCAGTGTGTGACTCTGCAGCTGAAACTCCCATCCCCAGAGAGCCTGACAGCAAGAACAAGATAAAAATAGCAGTAACACAGACAAGTGGAGAAGAAAGTAAAAAAGCAGTGATCGATTGGCTCAGAGAGGCAAGGGGAGAGGCAGCTGGGCACTCAGGAAAGAGTTACCCTTCCCCAGCTGTGCATGCCACCTCCCAGACACCAGCACAGCCAGGCAGCTGTTCTCAGTCCCTGTGCTCTATCTACTTCAGGAGGCTCCAATTAGACTTACTGATCACTCCAAGTTACAGCTCAGGAGTCTCAGGGACTTGCTGAAGCATGACAAATCCTTTCCCATTTCTCCCCCAAATTCCCCAAGACTAGGAAACAGAAAACGCAGGCTCCGGAAAGCTCCTTAACTTTATAGCAATCCCTGCTTTGACCTTGCCCTTGAAAAGTGCCCTTGGAAATGTCCTGGGGGTGACCTGGAGCTGTGAGCTGCCCTGACCCAGAAGCACCCTCTTGTCGGCAGAAGGACCCTGCCCTGCTGTGAGATGCTTCTTCCACCCACAGCTTCTCCCCACTCTGCTGTTGGAGTTCCCCAGGCAGGCTGAGTCCTTACCCCGACCGGTGGCAGAGTCCCTGCCCCAGCACACAGCCCCCTGGGGTGCAGGGACCCTGCTCAGAAGGACAGCCCTGGGCACCCCTGGCTGCACACCCACCTTCACACTCTGCAGCCATCCCCAGGGGAAGGCAGCTGACATGCCCTGTCCCTCGGAGGCTGCAGCAGGGAAGCTCTGCTCCAAAGCACCTCCTTTTTCTCCACACTGGAGAAACTGTGAGAGTCCCTCTGACAGATCCCATAGGCTGTGGGATGTGCCAGCTTTAGGAGGTCATTCCAGGAACCACAGCTGCATTGCCCTGCAGCAAGACACTTACCCTGTCAAGGGCTGTGAAGATTTCTCCCCAGGTCAGCTCTCCTCTCTCCTCCCACCCAGACTGCCTTCAACCTCCCTCTCCCTTCCCTCCTCTCCCCTCGGTGCCTGCAGGCAGTGCCCTCAGCCCTGCTGCGCTTTGCAGAGGAGCTGCTCCTGGGCAGAGCTGTCTCTCGGCAGTGCTGCCTGCTTGCCATGAGCTCCCTCCAGCCCAGGAGCCCAGCCCAGCTCAGCAGCAGAGGACCAGCCCAAGGCAGCACTTTCTCTGCCCCCTCTGGGCTCCCTCCAGGGGTCCCTGGGCCTCCAGGGGAACCTGCTGGGAAACAGCCTGAAGCAATCACTGATGTTCCTTCCCTCAGCTGGGGAAAGACACTTTTTTCCAGAAATAAAATTCTCCTCTCAGAGACAAAGTTACATCTACATGCCAACTTTTTTGCTCTTATTGTTACACAGCTTTCCTAGAGAGTGACAGGCAGGGATGTCCTTTACACATACTGAGGGAAGGGATCCATGGGTCAGTGGAGGCACCTCATCCTGCGTTTCTATTCATGGCATTTGAAGGAGACTCAGCTCCCTCCCATGCACACCACAAAGCCACAGGAGGTGGGATTCCTCTTGACTCTCTTCAGGTGTGCACAAAATAGGCACCTGCATGTGAGCTCCTTCTCTCAGCTCCCATCTGAATTAATGGAGATGGAAGGCAGGAGTCAGGTGTTCAGATGCAAATACCTGGTGGCATTTGGCTTGCCAGAGGTGGTCCAAGATACATGTAGGTAACTGCAAGATCTAATTGAGAAGTTCATAGAGACCGGGGAGCATCTCAGGCATCATTTATAAGCTGGGTGAGAAATTCCTTTGGCCAAGTGAAATGACAGCTGATGCCTCGCTAAAGGCCAAAAGAACCTTTTCCTACTCACTGTCTTCACGGCAGTTTATGCAGGTACTCATATGAATGGTCGCAGTCATGCACCATAGGGACAGCTAGGTCTCTCTTTTTTCCATCCGCTGAATTTACTATACCTCCACTGAATACAATGGCATTTGTCCCGTATTTGTCCCCACATTGCCTAACAGAATTCAGGGTAGGTGCTCTATTTAAAGTTCCAATCCAGGCCCAGAGAATTACATGAGAGGCCAAGGACCTCACAGGACCTCCAGGAAAGCAATTCCCATTCAGGGTGGGTGCGTCACAGGTGCCCCAGAAGGCATGGCAGAATGCATGATTTGGTTCCTGTGTGCCTTTGAGTGATGAGATGAGTCAGAGGCATCAGTCATCAGATGCCATCAGAGATGCAAGGTCTGTCCCTTCTCTACCCAAAAGCTGCAGGCATTGCATGAACACGAAGCATGTCACACAGCGATCTTCACTCACTCCCTTGATGATCCAATCAATGAAAAGACCAAGAATTTTCACAGTGTGCTTGGATAGATCTTGTCTTCAAGGACAGCATCCTACAAGCACAGCAATGGTCCATTTGAAAACTCAATGGAAACTCAAAGAAGAACTCAAGGGCACCAAGACAAACTTTTGGTACTTCAGGAACAGTTAAAGAAGAAAAAAGAGACAATGCAGGAGCACTGCTGAATTTCATAACAGTAGAGGTAGATCTGAGGTACTCCATGTCACAGCCTTGGTTACCACCAGCCAGGTCTCCCAGGCCTTTGTGCTGTGAGGCAGGACTCTGGAGGAGCACAACCAGCAGTGGATGGGGATCAAGCCCGGGGTTACTCAAGCAAACTACACCCTTACCAGTCCATGGGAACCATAGGGGCTGCATCCAAGGGTGCTGAGAGAGTGTTTTTCCCCAGGAGGTGCTGCTCTGTTGTGATCCCAGTCAGAAAGGCACTCACACTCTCAGGCATCTTTTAAAATGATGTTCATTAGCTCTAGGTTGAGAAGGCGAGTATCACAGAGGCAATTTCATGTCCCTTTAGATGGTGGGAACCCCAGGTGGTGTAGCATTGAACGGGCCTTCGGCCCAAATGCAGCAAAGCATGCAGACCCTGTCCATAGAAGACAGTCTCCTGTTTTGGTCATTCAAGCTACTGTAGGATTTTCTTACCAAAAAACCCAACTGTACTCATCATCTCAACAGTCAAACGAAAATGGTGTTTTCCTAAGAACATCTTGCTGCACGGTTAGATACAGTCAAGGCCACGCAGGAGACGTAATGTCCAGTACAGAGTGGGACCTGCCTGCAGGTTCTTGTGTGACAATAGGCTGCTGAGGTTGTCCTGTGGCCATGGGATTTCTGCAGCACAGAAGAGGTTTGATGGCCGCGCTGTACGTGCAGCACAGTGCAGCCCTAAGAACTCTATGTTCAATAGTCTTCTGGTCAGGATGCATATTCAGGTTTCCTTCAGAGAAGACTGTGCTCCATTACGCTGCCACAGCTGATGTGCTGTGGCCCAGATGTGCAGGGCCAGGAGGAGCTGGGGACCCATGGCTTGTCACAGAACTGTGATGTTTTTGGATTAAATGAGATGTGGTGGGACAGCTTGCTGAGCTGTGGTGCTGCAATGGAGGGATACAGGCTCTGCCCAGGGAGCAGCAGGGACGATGAGGACTATGCTCCATGTATGAAAGGGAAGCTTGGATTTGTGGAGGTCCTCTCTGTGACAGACAACAGGTTGGACCAGCTTTTGTCATTTAGGATCAGAGCAAGAGTCAGCAAGAGTGACCTTGTGTTTGCAGTTGCAAACTGCTTGCTCAGGGAGAGGAAACAGAAAAGGTCTTTTGTCAGCAACCCCAGAAAGTCTCCAGGTTCATGAGCAGGCTCTGTGGAGAGTGGGTGAGGAGGCAACGAGGCACTGGAGCTGTAAGGACCTCATGTCCTTTTGCATGTACAGAGTGTTTACTGCTGGTGACTACATCCTACGATCAGTACTGGGCTGTGTGACACCCCCTGCTCGCTACAAGACTCAGGAACTGCCAGGTCTGTCTCCTTTGCTAGGGGGATTTCTGTCACCTACAGTAATCATTTCAGTCATGTCTCAGAGACAGCTCTGTGGCCCCAGTGGGGTGGACCACTTCTTCTGTGATTTCACCCCATTGCTGCAGCTTTCACACACTGGCACTGTGACACTCATGCTCTTTGCTGTCATGACCTGCTTTTTAGGTCCCATCCTCCCCTTCCTGTTCACATGGTCATCCTGTGTGCATCAGAGCTGCCACCCTGAGGTCTCTCCCATCCGGGGCAGGCAGGCAGAAAGTCTTCTCCACCTGCTTCTCCCGCCTCACTAGTGCCACTGTTTTCTACGACACCCTCATCCTTGGGTGTGTGATGCCCAGAAGAGCCCTCCTGAGATAGGCTGACAAAGCCTCTTATCTACACCATCCTCACATCCCTGTTCACTCCTCTCATCTACAGCCTGTGGCCTAGAAAGGTTGGGGGAGGGGGACACTGAGAAAAATGCTCAGGGAAGCTGTGAGCTGCACGGAGAGCCCATGGGAGCTGTGGGCCTGCAGGAAGAGATTGCTTCTGGTTCTCTTTTGAACCAGCCCAGAGGACCTGGACTGGCATGTGCGGTGTCCTGGGCACTCCCCTGCAAGTGTGGGATAGGAAGACAGCTTTTAGTGTGCGAAGGAGCAGAGAGGTGCTGGTGGAGCTGGCTGGTGTCATCACGAGGCCTCTCTCAAACATCTTGGAAGGGGCAGAGAGATCAGGGAGGTTCCAAGATCCTCAGAAAAGGCCAATCTCAAACCCTTCTTCAAGAAGGGCAAAAAGGAGGATTGGGAGTGTTACAGGTTGGCCACCTTCACCTCAGTCCCTGGCAAGGTGACAGGGAAAATGCTCTTGCAGCCATCTCCATCGCTTGAAGGACAAGAAAAGGATTGCTGAAGCCATGTGGGAGGGGAAGGAAGGGCATGCTGTGTACCTGGACTTTTGCAAGTCCTTGGATGTGGTTTCCCGTAGTCTCCTTAGAGCGGATTGTTGACATCTGGACTGAAGACGTGGGCGATGCAGTGCATGAGAAGTTGGCTGAACGATCAGGATCAAATTCCATCAGTGGTACAAACTCCTCTGAGGAGGCAGATACTAGCAGCATCCCTCCGTGATCAGCAAAATTTCATAACAGATCATTAAAAGCTGGAAATTAAGACTTTTTCTGCTATTACATAGGTTTCCTTTTCTGCATAGGCTTCAACATTTTTCTAAAATTTACATTCTGGACTTGATTCAGTTGCCCGCACAGAGGTGGCCATGGCATCCAAGCTGTCCTGTGGTAACTGAAGCACCCATGTGGGAAAAGTGATGCAGGAATCCTTCGCATGTATGAGTGGGTTTTCAGGCAGGGAAGCTCTGGGGTGGTGCAGAGCATCACCTTCCTCCAGTGCTGCTGGGTAGGCTGTGGAGAGGCCTCTCAAGCACAGCAGACAGTATGTCCCCTTGGATGGTGGCTGTGAGGTCACTTCTGACTGGTCAGCAGCAGCAGCAGGGAGAGAGATACTCTGAGGTCATGAAGGTCATCAGGAAGCTGCCCTCAACAACAAGATGACACATTTGGGGAGGTCAGGAGGAGCCTGGGCAAAAGAAATAGGAGATTTGGGGGAGGAAAGAGGGGCTTGGCCAACAGACACGAAAGATTTTGAAGAGGTAAAATGAGTTAAGGGGACATTGCTGTGAAAACACTGACTGTGAAAACATTCCTGTTAAGCCCTTACACTATCTCTAACCTTAAGCCCTAACCCTACCCCTAAATACTCCTCCTCCCCCGACAGTAATCCCCTGTTACTAACCTAACTGAGCTTAGGCTATCCCTAACCTCAAAGCTTACATCTAAGCCAAATCCCAAACCCATAACCCCTTTCCCTTACACTTACCCGGTTGCTCAGCCTAGCCCTTAGCCTCTACCCCTAGTATTAACATGTTGGCCTTAATCCTAGCCCTCACCCCAGCCCTAAACAAAACCCTAACCCACCATGCTAGCCCACACCTTAAACACTAGCCAGGGAACCTCAGCAGAACACCAAACTCTCTCCCTAAGCCTTTGCCTAAGCCCCAACCCTGAAAGGTGAGCTCTAATCCCTAAACTCCAACCTCAACACCGAATCCCTGAAGCTCTCTTTCCCACGCTCTACTGCCCTCATCTTGGTCACCTCTCCTCAACCTTACGTAAGCTGTTTGGCCCCTTGGGAGCGGGGCAGGGATCGTGAGGTCCCAGAACAGTCGCATGGCATTGGGAGAGGAATGTGAGGTGACCTGTATCTGATGAGCTCATAGGCCACAAGGAGGAGATGGGTGGGAATGCTATGGTGAGGTCAGCTGTGCCTCAGGATCTCATGGGACAGCAGGGGGCACAAGGCTGGGAAGGTGGCTGTGAGGTCCCTTCTGTCCTTGGAGTTGATAGGCCAGCAGCAGGAACATGGCTGGGAAAGGGACTGTGAGGTCACTTCTTTCGGAAGGAGCTGATAGGTCAGCCCTTGACTCATGGCTGGGATATCTGCTTTTACGCTCACATCTGCCAAGCCAGCAAAAGCGTGTTGATTGTGAGAATCCCTTTCCCTAAGTACCTGGGAGGCCCGTCCAGGAAGAGGGCTCGGATATGGGTTCTCACACCTCTTCTGCCTGAGTACGTGACGGGACAGCAGCAGGCACGTGGCTTGGAAGATCATGGTGAGGTTACTTCTGGCTGGTCAGCTGACATGCCACAAGAAGGCTGATGGGTTAGGCTATCACTCTGACACCAATTATGTCTGAGAAGCTCATAGGCCAGCAGGAGGCACATGGCCAGGAAGGCGAGTGTGAGGTCATTGGAATCTCCAGTCTCGTGGGGTCATTGGCCATCAGCAGACACGTGGCTGGCATGTCGACTAGGACATCACTTCTGCCTGAGAATCTGAGAGGCAGCAGCAGGCACGTGACCTTGGTTGTTGTTCTGTACCTGGAGGTTCTGGTTTGTTACGTCCCCAGTAAGAAAGGCACGCAGCCTCGGTGCAGTAGCATTTAAAATGCCATTTGAGAGAGCAAACACTCCAAACAGTGAATAAAGCCAACTACATACAGGGCTGTATTAGGAGGAGCGTGGCCACCCAGGCAAGGCTGTTCTCATCCCTCTGGCCTCGGCACTGGGGTGGCCACATCTGGACTTGCGTGTCTGGGTGTGGGGTTCCCTGGTCTGGAGGAGTGGGGAGGAACTGGAGTGGTCTCAGAGGACATCTTCCAGGATGGGCATTGGGGCCTCTTTGGAGAGGCTGAGGGACTTGGGCTTCTTCAGCCTGCTGAAGTGGAGGCTCAGAGCACTATGGTAGTAGAGTGCACCTGCTTGAAGGGTGGCCTCAGAGATGATGGATCTTTTCTTGGTAGTGGGAAGAGAAGGAAACCTGCACAAAGTGCAGCTTGGAAGGTTCAGACTGCATGTGTTGAGAAAGAAATGTCACTCAAAGGGTAGCCTTGTGGTGCAAGAGGTCACCCAGAGAGAGCCCAGATCAGCCCATGGCGTTGTGTTTCAAGGAAAATCCAGCCAGGCTGGAGAGACATCAGTGACGGAATAGAAATGCTGGGGTGAGAGCTAGGTGGGAAAGCAAGATGGATGTCAACAGCGAAGCCTGAGCCTGATGGAAAACTACCAGACAAGACTCTTAACAAGCAGCAGCAATGAGCTGTGTTAGCATTGTCTTGTGAGACAGATATGTAAGCACATGGTAATCTTTTAATGGAACTTGTTTTCCAGAACGGAATGCAAGGCCGCTATGAGATAAAGAGGCACAGGATGCCTCAAGACTGCACAGGTGTCCCTGAAACCCATCCAAGGATTATGATGCGCATGCGGAGACGGGTGGTTACTTTTTGTTAATGAGTTCCCAGAGAAGTCATGAATATGCTAATTATTTTATGGATATGTATGTATAACTTGCATATAAATTGTGTAACTGACTTGACGCGGAGCACATATTAGGAGGAGCGATCCCCTGTGCGCCCAGCCCTGCAATAAAGAATACCTACTTAACAGTCATCCTGACTACTGAGTCCTGATTTTGGCTTTTCACGGCATCAACAGCCTGAAGGGAAAGAGATAAGGCATAGGACAGGTTATGACAGCCTGCAGTAGAGATGGCCAAGTGCTCTGGCAAGGCTGAAAGGCAGAACAGGTCCAAGGTATTTGTTGTCTTGGCTTTGTCAGCTGCCTCTGCCACCAAGGCCTACCAGGTAAAACCTGTTCTGAGGCTCTGGACTTTGTTTCTTCCTCACCCCTGCTTGGGGAGGCCGGGAGGTGTTGCACAGTTTTCCTACGCTTGGCATTGCTCACCCTCACATCCTGCTGACCCAGGAAGAGCCCTGAGCCATGCATGAGGGACAGGATCTGCCTTCCCAGGGCCTGGGGATCAGGGCTTGGCCTTTCTGCTGCATGAAACAAACCAAGGGTTTTCTCAGCATTACAGCCACCTGCACAGGGCTTTTGCCTCCCTGCAATCACAGCCTCCAATTATCTTCTCTAACGAGTCCCTGGGGAGGCTTTGTCAGTAATGGCCCTCAGTGGGGCCCATTAATGCTTCAAGGTACTTGGCTTCTGACTTGGACTTCTTGAGAAGTTTCTTTCAGTCTGCTCTCAGTAGCTGAGGTTCATGGGCTCAGCCTCAAACACACCATGGGGCTCATTAAACTACAGAAAGCTCTAGGAAGCCATGTTTCTTCCTGCAATTTTCTTCAAGTCTTCAAGACGTGTACAGCTAATTAGAAAAATTTCATAGTGTAGTTAAGGAGGAAGATTTCAAAGTCCACCTATACCCATGATTTTTTTCTTTTAAAGGATAGTTTTTCTTACATTTCCCGTTTAGAGAAGAGGTGATAGAAGCATTCTCCAAGTGATGATGATCCAGAGTGTCTCCTCGGGAGGTCTGGACAGCTAGGAAAAGCAGTCCCTTGAGGTCTGACACTGTATGGACACCCTTGCTCCTCACCTCTCAAACCTCACCACTGCTGACATTGGCCACCTGGGGCTTACATCTCTGTTCCTTGCCTCAGACTTCTCCACTGATCTCTACAGCTGGATGTTACAGCTCCATTGCATCATCTCCCCCCTGCTCTCCTTAGACAACTGCCTGCACACAGGCCCAGAAGAATTTTTCCTATTTGCAAGCAAAGCAAAGAAAATCATTTTCAAGTTTCATAAACAATAAGTCACACTCCTCAACCACATGCGACATACAAGCTGCCCCTAATGAGGCTGCCTTTCTACAAGGGATAGTCTTATGAGAAATGTTTGTGATAGATACAAAAAAGTTAGAGATAAACACAGTTAAAGAACTGGCTAAAGAGACAATTAGACTACTGGAAGACAGGCAAGCTCTGTAGCTCCCTGAAGCTCAAAGCAGCTGCATAGGGGAGAGGGATCTTGATGAACAAAGAGTAAGGGAAGGAGCGAAGTGGAGCATAATGGAAAGGGCCTTTGCCTAGGCAGTCTGCATCTGAAAAGATGACTTTCAGAAATGGTCATTGTATCAGGACAGGTGTAAGTATGAAAGACTAGAGCAACTGAATACACCGTAGGACAGGCAGAATAGTGGGAACAAAGTTAGAGGGGAGGACTGATATTTCTTTGGAATGTCCTCTTTAAAGGGTCATGGAATTGGTAGGGGTCTCTTGAGAGTGAAGACAAACCAATGTTGCACCCATCTCCTAAAGAGGCCAAAAGTGCAACCCAGGGAACCACAGGCTGTACAAGGTCACTTGGATGAGGAGCGTGCCATGGAGTGACTCCTCATGGGTGACATTTCTGGGCACCTAAAAAAGGACAACATCGGCATGGACTTCCCAAGGGTAGATCAGGCCTTTCCAACCTGATTGCCGTCATGATGAAGGAAGTGCATTTGTGCACGAGGGGAGCACGGTGGATGTTGTTTACCTCCACTGCAGCAAGACTTCTGGCACAGTCTCCCTCAATATTCTTCTACTCAAGTTAGGACATTACGGTCTGGATGGATAGACAACGAGATGGGCAAAACACCAGTTGGATGATGAGGCTGAGAGCGCAGTGGTGAAGGGGCCATACCCTACCTGGAGGCCAGTGGGACATATTGGTGCATTGTGGGGCTGCACAGGGGACTCTCCTGGGCGCTGTGCAGTTTAACACCTGTATCCATGACCCGGAGGAAGCAACTCTCACCACGTTTGTTGATGGCACTATATTGGGAGGACCACTCCTGTGCCTTGGGATGCCATTCAGGGGAACCCTAACAGGCAGAAGGACTGTCCTGTCAGGGACTTTGTGAGATACAAGAAAGACAAAGGCCAGATCCTGCGCCTGGCATAGACTAACAGCCTGCAGTGGCAGGGGAAGGGGACTGCCTGGCTAGAGAGCATCTCTGAGGAAACAGGCCTGGTGGTGCTGGGGGACAGAAGGCAAAAGATGATCCAGCAGTGATCCACATGATCCAGGGCTACCTGGTAGCAGAGGTGGCCAGCAGTGTCCTGGAGTGTAGAAAGAAGAGCCTCGCCAAAAGAGTGAGGGAAATTATTGTCTCCCCTGCCCATCACTTGTCAAACCACCTGTACACTACTGTGTCCCTTTTTGGGACCCTGGTTCAAGTGTCCTGGGTCTGGCTGGGGTGGGGTTCACTTCCTTTGTAGCAGCCCCTATGGTGTTATGTTTTGCATTGGTGCCTAAACCAGTGTTGATTACACACCGGCATTTTAGCTGTTGCTGAATAGTGTTTGCACAGTGTCAAGGCCTTCTCTGTTTCTCACTCTGCTCCCTCCCAGAGAGTAGGCTGTGGGTGGGCAAGAAGTTGGGTCAGAATGGGACACAGCCAGGCCAGCTGACCCCATCTGACCAAAGGGATATTCCATACCATATGACGTCATGCTCAGCAATAAAAGCTCGGGCAGAGGAAGAAGGCGGTGGAGTTTCCTGTCGTTCAAGGTGTCTGTTGAAGGGAGACTGGCTGGGTGTCACTCTGCTTGTGGGAGGTGGTAAGTGATTGCCTTTGCATTGCCTGTTGGGTTGGGTTTATATTTGTTTTAATCTTTTTTCATTCACCTATTATCTGTTTTTCTCCCAACGCACAAGCTGCACAACAACTCCATGCAGCAGCATGGGTAGAGACCTGGCCGGTGAAGGAGTGCTCTGAGGAGAAGGGCCTGGGCAGCAGGATGATGCCGTAGGAGCCAGTGGGCCTCCCATTTCAAAAGGAGAGTGGAGAAACTGGAGAAGGTCCGGAGGAGGTCTGCCAAGGTGGAGTGAGGGGCTTAAGGCACGAGCTGTGAGGAGAGTCTGAGGGAACTGGGCCCCTCCAGCCTGCTGAAGGAGGCATGGGGCCACCTAAGAAGAGCCTACAGCTACCTGGAGAGATGATGGAGCCAAGCTCTCTTCTGCAGCGGCCAATGATATGACAGAGGCAACAGCCACAACTTGCCTCTTGGGAGCTTTAGGCTGAGCCTTAGGGAAAATAAAATGGACTAGGAGGAGTGTTGTTGTGATCTCCACCTTTGGAGCTCTTCTTTGCTCCTCAAAGTCACAGCCAGCCTGCAGGCTGGACTAGAGACGCCCCAACACTCTCTTGCCCACCAGCCTTTCCAGGAGCCTGTGCTTTGTCACACGCTGTACAAGAAGAGATTGAGTTGGAGGCGAGGGTCTCTACATCATATGCTGATCGGACAATTCAGGGTGGAAGGGAGCTCAGGTGGTCTGTAGTCCAAAGCCCAGCTGCAAGCAGGGCCAGCTCTGAGGTCAGAGCAGGATGCTCAGTAAATGTCAGCAGCCACAGAGAGAGTTGACACAGGAACCAGGCATCTAGGCCACCATGACAGAAATGGAGACGAGGCATTTGACCAGCTCCCTGAGCACAGCTGTGGGTATGCCACGCCTCCTGAGATTCCTGGGAACATCCACCTTCTTGTCCACAGGAGTGGGTTCCTTATGCAAGTTTCCTGGCATATCTGCAGACCAATGGGGTGCTTTAGGCTGCAAACAGAACTGAAAGAAAGCCTGTGACGGGGGTACTATCAGCTTAATTGCTACAAGAGAGGGAGATGGAGGGATCTCAGAGCTGCCAGGTTCCTGCTGAAGATTTAAGGCCTCTGAGATAGCAGCAGAAGATAAGAGTTTTGAACTGGCATAGCCTTTAGATCACTTCACATGGGATGGCTCTGCTCCCCCAGTTCAGTCATTGGCACCTGGAAACCACCCCTGCTTTTCCTTCCTCTCCTCCCAAAACCTGGCCAAGTGATGACAGGAAGAAAGGGAGCAGAAAGGCCCTAGGCCTCCATGACTCAGCTGGGGTCTGGCACTTGGAGGGCCACAGAGTCCTTCCATTGTGCAACCCATAAAGAATCAAGGTGGGAAGTGAGCCTGCAAGTCCGAATCAACAAGGTCCATGGGCAGGCAAGGCTGTGTCTATGGCTGTGTCTGGAGACCAGTAGCCCTACAGCATAGATCCAGCTGGGGCTGAAACTCAGGCCTAGGCTTCAATGGTCTCCTGGGCCCATGGACAGAGGTGTGGGTGGAGGCCGCAGGTGATGCTGCTCAGGGCCCTGACACTGCCATCTTAGACCCCACCTGCCAGTGCCCTCAAGAGGCCAAATCCTCATTCCCTGATGTGCAGGGTCTGCTCTCTGCTACTCTCCTTCTTCCCATCCCTGGGGATCTGGGAGACCCCAATTTCATGCTCACTATGGCCAAGGCTGACACCAGTCCTCACATCCCTGACCAGCTCTTCCTCTTCTGGGAGTTCCAGGTCCAGGTGAGCATCAGACTGGATGGCCTATTCAGAAGCTGAGCCACACAGAAGCTCCCACCTCATCAGCTGCCTGTCCCATAGAGAACGTCCACACATATCTGAGCTGCCCTGACATCACGCAAGGCATCCCCCACTTCTCACCTTCTGTGTCGGTCTCTCCTAAGCAAGTTGTGCCTCCATTCACCAAATAACCTGTGGGAGCTGTCCTTCCTCACCTCAGCTTATTCCACTCATGTCACAGCTCTGCCTGTGATCCAACCCCACTGTGGACGTCATGCTGGGGGTCGACCAGGTAGACAGCAGCTCCACAGAGAAGGCCCTTGAGGTCCCAGAGGACAAGCAGCTGAGCATGAGCGAGCAATGTCCCCTCATGGCAAAGGCCAACAGCCTCCTGGGCTGCATTAGGAGAAGCCTTGCTGGCAGAGGGAGGGAGGTGATCCTTCCCCTCTCCTCAGCACTGCTGAGGCCACACCTGGAGTGCTGTGTCAAGTGCTGCACTGCCCAGTGCATCGTACTTGTTGACCTACTCAAGCAAGTCCAGCAAAGGGCCACAAAGCTGGTTTAAGGGACTGGAGCATCTTTCCTAGGAGGAAAGGCCGAGAGATGTGGGACTGTTCAGCCTGGAGAAGAAAAGGCTGAGGAGGATCTTATTAATGGGTATAAAATTCCATCTGAACCCAAGAAAACACCGTTTGGCTCTGTGGGTGGTTAAACACTGGAACAGGCTGCCCGGAGAGGTTGTGGAGTCCCCATCCATGGGGGTACTCCATACCCACCTAGATAAGGTGCTGAGCAACATACTCCAGCTGAGCCTTCCTCAGCTGAGGGGGTTGAACTGGAGGGTCTCCAGAGGTCCCTTCCAATCGCAACATGTCTGTGATTCTGCGAGTATAAAGGAGAAAGGTAAGACAGAAAGAAATGACCACCACATAGCCTTGACCACAAATATTGTGGGATCCCATGGAGGAGACCCAAGCTGGAAGAGGGGAGAAGTGTGAGGAGGAAGGAGCGGCAGAGCTGTTCTGTACTGACTGTTAACCCCTTCTTCACCATCCCCCATGCTCCTCTTTGGGTTGGGATGAGTAGAATTTGGAACAAGGGAGTAATGTGAGCCTGGGGGAAAGTGTGAGGGCAATGGACTTGAATAATTTTGTCATTGTTTCTCACAATCCAAACCTTTTTTACTTGGCATAAATTAAATTGGTCTTCCCCAAGTCAACCCTTCTTTGCCTGTGACAGTAATTAGTAAGTGATCTCCCTGTCTTTACCCTGACCCATGAGCTATTCCCTCTTATGTTCTCCCTTTGTCCTTTTGAGTTGGAGGTGTGACTGGGCAGCTGGGTGGGTGTCTGGGTGTTGGGCAAGGCTAACCCACTACCGGACGACCACCTCAGGACTGCTGTGTCCAGTATGGGGCTCAGCAGCACAAGGAAGACCCTGACAGAGTGGAGAGAAAGTTGCAGAGGCCAGAAGGATGGTTGGGGCCTGGAGCACATTGTGTACAAGGAGAGGCTGGGAAAGCTGGGGTTTGGAAAAAAAAAATCCCTCAGAGCCAAACACTGGAGCAAGGACCCAGGCCAGCTGGTGAGATCTCTATCAATGGAGATTTTCAAAATCTGTCGAGACAAGCAGCTGATCTAGCTGGAGGTGTCTGAGAATGGGCTTGGCTGAGAGTGTGGCTGTGGCAAGAGCTATGGGACTTGATGTGTAATGAGTGTTGGTAGGAAACTGGTTCCCTTTGTATTAGTCATGGCAGTAGAGCTGGGTATCCTAGAGACCTGGAGGAAGACAGGGGTGACCATGCAGCAAAGGTCCTTCCTCAGGGTTGGGCTGTATGGCCACTCACTCTCTGGCTCTTCTGTGTTCATATGACAGGCGATCCCCAACACTGACTGCACTTGCCCCTTCTCTGCCCCCACCAGCCCCACGCCCCAGGGCAGCATGACAGTCCTGGCCCTGGAGCTCCTCAGCCAGCTCTTGCATCTCTCCAGCCCCCTTCCCCTGGGCCAGATGGGTTCCCGCTGCCTGCCCTGTGATTGCAGAGTCCTCCTTTCCCTGTGAATATCTGGAATTAACACTTTTGTGTGATTCCGCCTGGGCAATCTCTCACTTTGGGGAGCTCCGGTCACAGCCCAGGCACATGTTGCCCATGGAGATCCCCTGGGATATCCAGGCAGCTACAGATTCCCCTCCTGGAAGACATCTTCTGCCCTGTCACATGTGGGAAAGGACTGGGTTTGTACCTCAGTGACCACTCATCATCTCCACTCTCACCAGGCACCAACAGGTGAGTCCTAGATCCACCCCTCCAGCAGGTCACAAGGTGACAATGAGCTTTTTGCCCTTGAAACCATGGATCAATAGGCCTTTTGGAGATGCAGTATCTCGGGCCTGTTCCTGACACGAGGCTTGGAAAAACAGCCCTACCATCAGGCAGTGCCCAGGGAAGATCCCTTTTTCTTACAGAGATGCTATGAGGGAGTCAGCTTGGACCCAGTGTTACAAAGACACATTTTTACATGGTCCTCCAGGTGAAACAGAGGAGGTTCATGCTTCACATGAAGTACAGGAAGTCCAAGTATTGGTCTACGAACATGAAACCCCAAAGAGCAATAACAACAATGATAATAAAAGAAAGCATGGGCCTAGTATGGGAGTCACTTGTGGAAAAAGACTGGAAGTTTACCGGTATTGAAAAATGCCCATGAAATCACTTTCCTCAGGGCATCTTTGAGCTCCCTGTTCCTCATGCTATAGATGAGAGGGTTCACAACTGGAGGCACCAGCGAGTACAGCACTGCCACCACCAGGTCGAGGGTTGGGGAGGAGATGGAGGGGGGCTTCAGATAGGCAATCATGCCAGTGCTGATAAACAGGGAGACCACAGCCAGGTGAGGGAGGCACGTGGAAAAGGCTTTGTGCCGTCCTTCCTCAGAGGGGATCCTCAGCACAGCCCTGAAGATCTGCACATAGGACAGCACAATGAAAACAAAACACCCAAATGCAAAAAAGGCAGTGATCCCAATGAGCCCAAGTTCCCTGAGGTAGGAGTGTGAGCAGGAGAGCTTGAGGATCTGGGGGATTTCACAGAAGAACTGGTCCACAGCATTGCCTTGGCAGAGGGGTAGCTGAAAATGTGTTGGCAGTGTGCAGCGCAGCGTTGAGAAACCCACTGCCCCAGGCAGCTGCTGCCATGTGGACACAAGCTCTGCTGCCCAGGAGGGTCCCGTAGTGCAGGGGTTTGCAGATGGCAACGTAGCGGTCATAGGCCATGACAGTGAGAAGACAATAGTCCCCTATAATCAAGAAGAGAAAGAAAAAGAGCTGGGCAGCACATCCTGGGTACAAAATGGCTGTCTTGTCCCACAGTGAACTGGCCATGGCTTTAGGGACAGTGGTGGAAATGGAGCCTAGGTCAAGGAGGGAGAGGTTGAGGAGGAAGAAGTACATGGGTGTATGGAGGCGGTGGTCACAGGCTACAGCAGTGATGATGAGGCCATTTCCCAGAAGGGCAGCCAGGTAGATGCCCAGGAAGAGCCAGAAGTGCAAGAGCTGCAGCTCCCATCTGTCTGCAAACGCCAGGAGGAGGAACTGGGTGATGGAGCTGCTGTTGGACATCTGATCTCTTTGTTCCTGAGGTACTGCCAAAGGAAGAAAGCACACTCACAAGTTAGGACTGCTCTGAGCAAAGCTATTCTGATTCCCTGCCCCCTCCAACCCCCTACCCTGATGGGGGTAAAAATCCGTGACTCATGGAATAAATGCTGGTGAATACACCAGAGAGTGTAAAACACCTTCCCCTCCCCTCATTCTTCCCCTGCTCCAGCATGGGGTCCCTCCCACAGGAGACAGTCCTCCACAAACTTCTCCTACGTGGGTCCTTCCCACAGGCTGCAGTTCTTCACAAACTGCTCCAGCGTGGGTCCCTTCCGCGGGGTGCAGTCCTTCAGGCACAGACTGCTCCAGCGTGGGTCCCCCATGGGGTAACAAGTCCCAGCAGCAAACCTGCTCCAGCGTGGGCTCTTCTCTCCACAGGTCCTGCCAGGAGCCTTCTCCAGCATGGGCTTCCCACAGGGTCACAGCCTCCTTCAGGCCTCCACCTGCTCCGCCGTGGGGTTCTCCACAGGCTGCAGGTGGAGATCTGCTCCACTGTGGACTGAAGGACTCCCTGTGCCTCACTGCAAAGTCTGCAGAGCTGACATGTTCTTCTGGCTTGTTCCCAGCTTGCCTTGTAAATTGTGGTGCTGTTGCCCTGGCTTGGACTCCAGCTGCCCACCAAAGCCACTCTACCAAAACCTTGCTCTTCTCACAGTGCATGCTCGGAGCCTCATAGGCTAGACAGGGCGCTTGGGCACCTCTGTGATAACAATATGAAACAAGGGAAAGTAGTGGGTGGGGAACAGAAAATACAGCCAGAGAGGCGAGGGAGAACAGGTGAGCCCAGAAACACTCCTGCAGACCCCCAGGCAGTGAAGACGGAGGGGGAGGAGGTGCTCCAGGCAACGGAGCAGAGATGCCCCTCTCATGGGGCAAGGTAATGGACTGCCTGCAGTCTCTGTCCCTCTTACAAATAAAAAAAGAAAGTATTTCTCTTTTCCCCCTTCGGTTTCAGGAAACTGAAATCACAGCCTCTGGAGGGCTCCCTCTGGCTAGTGTAGCGCTTGCTTTCTCCATCCTCTTGAAAGATCCCCTCAGGACATGGGTGAGCCGAGGTGGGAGCAGCACACCTAGCATCTTGTCAACGGGAGAATGAACCCGCCGTGGTGGCGCAGAACTGGCTCCTATGATCAGACCAAAGACTTCAGGATGTGGGTGCCAACACCTGAGGAGCATCTCATCCCTTCCTGCTAGCCATGGACAAGCAGGGTTCATGTCAGCTGCACACATATGAAGCTGCCCAGCAGGCTCTTTGTGATGTTAGCATCTCTGCAGCTTCTCAAAATGGCTCTTGGATATCTTAGAGTTCCTATGAGGGAGCTGTGCCCTTCTGGACAGAAGCACCACGCCTATAAGGACACCTTAGGGAGATAGTGAAGTGCTGTAAAGATCAGGAGTCCTGAAGGGAGAGCCAGATCATTTCCCAGCCCAGACCGCACTGCCCAGAGCCCCACAAGTTCAAAGGGGTCTTGGGCACCTTGGTCCCATGCAGCCACCTCCTCTGCAAGACTCGCAGCTGAACCCCACCCTCTGCCCCCACACACTGACATACCTGAGAGCACCAGAGTAAAGAAAAGAGCAACACAGTTAGGTGGAGCGAAAAGGATAAATACCATTCCCACATTGCCAGGTAAAGGGAGAGGAGAGACAGACAGGCTAGCAGAAAAGATTTCGCCCTGACTAGCAACAGTCAGCAACATTGCAGAGCCGTCGCTCTCAGCCCTTTGCTGGGCAGTGGGAAATGGGCATATGGCAGGAGAGACAGACAATTCTTCTGGGGCTCTGGCTGCCCAGGAGGCAGCCCATGCCCAGGACCCCACGGCCATGAGCACTGAGGGCTGTGCTGGGTGGGAGAGGAGAGGTGAGGGCTGTTGCTCCGGGAAGGTATCTGCGCTGCAGGGGATGGACAGGACCTGCCCATATCTCCTCTGTAACAGGGTTTCCCTTTGCGGTTCCCTCCCTCCCTGCCCACGTCTTTGCTGCCTGGAGCTCTCCCTGCCAGAAGGTGTTTACCTGTCCCCATGCTTCCTCCACGCCAGTGCTCACAACCCCCAGCCCAGCCTCTGTGCTCTCAGCTCTGCCCTGCAGAAACCTCACAGCTGCAGGGCACTGCCCGGGGCACCTCTGCATTTGACAAAGCTACAGGGCACATGGGAACAACCCTGGTAAGGCTGGAAAGGTGACGGTCTGTCCACACGCGAGGGAGGAGGGAGGGACGTGCTGAGGTTCCCTGCAACCTATACATCTCTAACAGAGATGGTTTAGGAACCTCTGCCTGCTTCATTTTCACTTTCCCTCTCAAGTAGCAGAAAACTGAAAACAGAGGCTCACGAAAGCAGCTTTTGTCTCAAGCAGCAACTTCACTGACCTTCCCTTTGGAAAGTCTCCTCTGGAAACATCGGCTGGGTGAGCTGGAGCAGGGATCATGCAGAGCAGAATTTAAGAATCTCCGAGCCTTGTCACAAACCTGACAGCTCCATCTCCATTCCCACCTGTCCAAACACCATACAACTGACTGACACCATCTCCCAGGCTGAGGCATGCAGTCAAGATGCAAACATCTGCAGTGCCCACTTCTTACAGGCCTCCAGGCAGAGTGTGACCCATTTTTTATGACCCTCTGAGCCTGACTATCAATCCCAGTTCCACCCATCTCTTTATCCAGCCACCCATCCCTCCATCCCTTCAGTTGTCCTGGATGCAATACTATAATAAAAGACACCCACTGATCTCCCCTCATCCAGAAATCCAGCCCTTTCATCCTGGAAAGCCATGAGGTTGGTCTCTCATGACCCACCCTGGACAAATCCATGCTGGCCATGCCCAGTCGCCTTCCTCTTCATCTTCCCAGAAATGTCATCCAGGAGGACATGCTCAGGGACACACTGCTCTCCTATAGGTCGTTAAACAGCCTTTTGTTCCCCTGGTAATCCTCTGGCCTGTGTTGGAAGAGAGCTGTCAACTTTTTGGGAAGCCATCAGGGACTTGTCCTGATCTCCATGATCTGTCAAAAGTGATGCAGATTGAGGCTTGCTATGAAATTGGCTTGCTCCCTCTCCAGCCTTGGATGTTTCCCCTCTGCTCCCAGGGGCTCTTAAAGGCTGAGTTTGCTCAAGTACTCCCTGACTTGATCCCCACGTACTGCTGGTTGTTTTCCTCCAGGGTCCTGCCGCCAGTCACAAAGGCCTGGCAGAAATCACAGCCAAAGAAATCATTAAGTTCCTCAGCCTTACCTGCTCCTACACTTAGGAAGCTCAGCAGCAGGCCCACATGATCCCTGTCTATTCTTTTATGGTTAATGAACCAGTATCAGCTCATCTTGCTGCCTCTATCCTCCCCTGCATCTCTCAAGACAATGGGACCTTTGGCTTTGGCATCATCCCTACATCCTGGGACAAGGTTTCTACATTCTCTCTGCAGCTTTCCCTGCTTCCACCTCCTGCCTGCTGCCTTTTGCCCTGGAGCTCAGTCAGTTCACACAAGCAGCCTCCTGAGACGGTTGCTTCTCTTCAAGGGTATTTGGGGAGATCCTTCTTGTGCTTGGAGGAGGCTGTCCTGTAAGGCCTATCAGATTTCCCATGCTCCTTCACCCTTCGGAGCTGCTTCCCATGGCACCACTTGTCTCAGTCTCCTGAGTGTGTCAAAGTCTTCTCCTCTGGACTCCCAGGTCTGTGCTCTGCTGCTGGCCTTACTCACTGCCCTTTGGTGTCTCATCCCCCACTAATTCATGGCCATGAGAGCCAAGACTGACACTGAAGATCATCACATCCCTAACCAGCTGTTCCTTGTTGGCCAGGATCAGGTCCAGGTGAGAATCACCCTTGGTGGCCCACCTGGCAGCTGTCTGAAGAAGTTGTCCCAATAGCCTTCAGGCTGTTGGCACCCTGTTGCTTTGCCTTGCCAGGGAATGCCAGGGCACTTAAGTTCACCACAGGAACCTGCTCCTGAACCTGGAGACTTCCTGGGATTGCTGACAAAAGGCCTTTTCTGTTTCCTCTCCCTGAGCAAGCAGTTGGTAACTGCAAACACCAGGTCACTCCTGCTGACTCCTGCTCTGATCCTAAATGACAAAAGCTAGTCCAACCGGTTGTCTGTCACAGAGAGGACCTCCACAAATCCAAGGTTCCCTTTCATACAGGGGGCATAGTCCTCATCGTCCCTGCTGCTCCCTGGGCAGAGCCTGTATCCCTCCATTGCAGCACCACACCTCAGCAAGCTGTCCCACCACGTCTCATTTAATCCACAAATGTCACAGTTCTGTGACAAGCTGTGGGTCTTCAGCTCCTCCTGACATGCACATCTGGGCCACAGCACATCAGCTGTGGCAGCGTAGTGGACCACAGACTTCTCACAGGGAAACCTGAACACTGGTCCTGACCAGAAAAAGATTGAACATCGAGTTCTTAGGGCTGGGCTGCGCTGCACGGTGCTGCACATACTGCACGGCCATCAAACCTATGCTATGCTGCACAGATCCCTTGGCCACAGGACAATCTCAGCAGCACAAGAGCCTGCAGGCAGGTCCCACTCTGTACTGGACATTACGTCTCCTGCGTGGCCTTGACTGTATCTAACCATGCAGCAAGATGTTCTCATGAAAACATCATTTCTGTTTCATGTTGAGACGATGAGTAGAGTTGTTTCTATCATAAGAAAATCCTATAGTAGCTTGAATGACCAAAACAGGAGACTGTCTTCTATGGATGGGGTCTGCATGCTTTGCTGCATTTGGGCCAAAGGCCCATTCAATGCTACACCACCTGGGGTTCCCACCATCTAAAGGGACCAAAGATGATCTGCATGATTCTCTCCTTATAGTGTTAACGATGATGATCATAATTTTAAAAGGTAGCTCACAGTGTCCGAATCCCTTTCTTACTGGGGTAATAACAGACCAGCACCTCCTAGAGAAAAAAACACTCTCAGCACCCTTGGATGCAGCCCCTGTGGTTCCCATGGACTGGTAAGGGTGTAGTTTGCTTGAGTAACCCCGGGCTTCATCCCCATCCACTGCTGGTTGTGCTCCTCCAGAGTCCTGCCTCACAGCTCAAAGGCCTGCGAGACCTGGCTGGTATTAACCGAGGCTGTGACGTAGGGTACCTCAGATCTATCTACACCTACACTTCCTCATTTCAGCAGTGGTCCTACCTTACCTCTTGTTCTTCTTTAACAGTTCCTGAAGTACTAAAAGTTCATCTTGGTGCCCTTGAATTCCTTGTTGAGTTTCCACTGAGTTCTGATACGGACCATTGCTGTGCTTGGAGGATGCTGTTCTTGAAGACAAGATGCATCCAGGAACACTCTGAAAATTCTTGGTCTTTTCATTGATGGTATCATCAAGGGAGTGAGTAAAAACCCCTGTGCGACATGCTTTATGTTCATGCAATGCTTGCGGCTCTTGGGTAGAGAAGGGACAGACCTTGCCCCTCTGATGGCATCTGATGACTGATGCCTCTGACTGATGGCATCAGTCAAGGGCACACAGGCACCAAATCGCACTCTCTGCGATGCCGTCTGGAGTGTCTGTGTCGTACCACCCTGAATGGGAATTGCCTTCCTGTAGGTCCTGTGAGATCCATGCCAGCCTTGGCATCTCGTGTAGCTCTGTGGCCCTGGATTTGGACATAGAATAGAGTACCTGCCCTGAATTCTGTTAGGCAATGTGAGGACAAACATGAGACACATGCCATTATAGTCAGTGGAGGTATAGTAAATGCAGCTGATGGAAAAGAGAGAGACCCAGCTCTCGCTATGCTACATGACTGCAATTGCTCCTATGAATACCTGTATAAACTGCCATGAAGATAAGGAGTAGGAAAAGGTTCTTTTGGCCTTTATTTGGGCATAAGCTGTCATGTCACTTGGCCAAAGGAATTTCCCACCAGGCTCATATGTGATTCCCGAGATGTTGCCCTGTCTCAATGAACTTCTCCATTACAGTTTGCTGTTACCTACATGTATCTTGGACCACCTCTGGCAAGCCAAATGTCACCAGGTATTTGCATCTGAACACCTGATTCGTGCTTTTCATCTCCATTAATTCAGATGGGATCTGAGACAAGTAGCTCACATGCAGGTGCCTATTTTGTGCCCACCTGAAGAGAGTCAAGAGGAATCCCACCTCCTGTGGCTTTGTGGTGTGCATGAGAGGGAGCCGAGTCTCCTTCAAATGCCATGAATAGAAATGCAGGATGAAACACCACCATTGACCCATGGATCCCTTCCCTCAGTAGGTGTAAACGAGATCCCTGGCTGTCACTCTCTGAGTATCCTGTCTGAAAAATAACACGAAAAAAGTGGTACGTTAAAAGTAACTCTGAGAGAAGGCTTATATTTCTGGAAAGAAAAAAAGGTGGCATGTAGATGTAACTTTGTCTCTGAGAGGAGAATGACACTTCTGGAAGGAAGTGTCTCTCGCAAGCTGAGGGAAGGAACATCAGTGATTGCTTCAGGCTGTTTCCCAGCAGGTTCCCCTGGAGGCCCAGGGACACCTGGAGGGAGCCCAGAGGGGGCAGAGAAAGTGCTGCCTTGGGCTGGTCCTCTGCTGCTGAGCTGGGCTGGGCTCCTGGGCTGGAGGGAGCTCATGGCAAGCAGGCAGCACTGCCGAGAGACAGCTCTGCCCAGGAGCAGCTCCTCTGCAAAGCGCAGCAGGGCTGAGGGCTCTGCCTGCAGGCACCGAGGGGAGAGGAGGGAAGGGAGAGGGAGGTTAAAGGCAGTCTGGGGTGGCAGGAGAGAGGAGAGCTGACCTGGAGAAAAATCTTCACAGCCTGTAACAGGGTGAGTCTCTGGCTGCAGGGCAATGCAGCTGTGGTTCCTGGAATGACCTCCTAAAGCTGGCACATCCCACAGCCTATGGGGTCTGTCAGAGGGACTCTCACAGTTTCTCCAGGTTGGAGAAAAAGGAGGTGCTTTGGAGCAGAGCTTCCCTGCTGCAGCCTCCGAGGGACAGGGCATGTCAGCTGCCTTCCCCTGGGGATGGCTGCAGAGTGTGAAGGTGGGTGTGCAGCCAGGGGTGCCCAGGGCTGTCCTTCTGAGCAGGGTCCCTGCACCCCAGGGGGCTGTGTGCTGGGGCAGGGGCTCTGCCACCGGTCGGGGTAAGGACTCAGCCTGCCTGGGGAACTCCAACAGCAGAGTGGGGAGAAGCTGTGGGTGGAAGAAGCATCTCGCAGCAGGGCAGGGTCCTTCGGCTGACAAGAGGGTGCTGTGTGGGTCAGGGCTGCTTGTAGCTCCAGATCATCCCCCAGGACATTTCCAAGGGCACTTTTCAAGGGCAAGGTCAAAGCAGGGTTTACTCTAAAGTTAAGGAGCTTTCCTGAGTCTGTGTTTTCTGTTTCCTACTCTTGGGGAATTTGGGGGTAGAAATGGAAAAGGAGCTGTCATGCTTGAACAAGTCCTTGAGACTCCTGAGCTGTAACTTGGAGTGATCAGTAAGTCTAATTGGAGCCTCCTGAAGTAGAGCTCAGGGACTGAGAACAACTGCCTGGCTGTGCTGGTGTCTGGGAGGTGGCATGCACAGCTGGGTAAGGGTAACTCTTTCCTGAGACTTCAGCTGCCTCTCCCCTTGCCTCTCTGAGCCAGTTGATCTCTGCTTTTTTCCTTGGTTCTCCACTTGTCTGTGTCACTGTTGTCTTGTTCCTGCTGTCAGGCTCTCTGGGGATGGGAGTTTCAACTGCAGAGTCACACACTGATCTTGTGGGTCCTCCCATGCAGCTGCATCCATGGGAACAAGTGTCCCAGCTTTCCTATAATCTGAGGGGTTATGCTCAATGCTGTCTGTGGGGCTGGGGAATGAGCTGATTCTCCCTTACAGAGGTGCCATCCCATTAGGTCACTTGGCTATCACCTCAGAGTGTCCTTCCAAGCTCTTAGCTGCCCTGCAGGATGCAAACCTGTCTCATAGCAGCTTTCTGTTATCTGAAAGCTCCATGGAGAAGCACAGAGATGCTATGACTGAGGAAATGCTCTTGGGTCGGTGAAATGAGCCCGGTGTGTCCTTGGCTAGAAGCAGGGTGCTGAGGCTTTGAGAAAGGGTGAGACATTTGGTGGTCTGCAGTGGATGTCTCTGCTCTCAGCAGTGTCTGGTGGCTTTTCAGGGTAAAACATGGGAGCGTGATCACCCTCCATCTCAGAAAGGTGCAAGCACAGTGCGAGTGGGACCTAGACAGAAGGACAGAGCAGCTCCCCCTCTCTCTGCACTAAGCCACAGGCAATCCTCTTGACTTGCCTGGCTCACGCTGTTCTCCCAGAGTGCAGCAGAAATGCTGAAGGTTCCTGAGATCTAAGAAAACTCCCCAGGGGTGCTGTGGGTAGCTGTAAATAACCCTAGAACTCTTAAACTTCTTTTACCCTCCTGGTTCCTTAGCACTGGGAGTGCAGATGCTGACAAGCCCTTCTGGGTTAGGAGCGGTTACAGCTGACAAAGTCAAACACCAGACTGGCCCCTGCCCACACCAATCCCATGAACCCACTGCTGCAGAGCAGGACTGACTTTTCAAGAGCCCATGGGCAGAAGCCCTGCTCTTCATTGCAAGCTCGGCCAGCACCAAGCAGGGCTCCAGCCACAGACCTGAAGGAAGGTCTCCTAGAAAAGGAAAAGGGTCTGTGTGTGTGAGAGTGGGAGGGTCTATGGGAAATGGCTTTGATATTGCTCAGAGAATATGTCCTAACTCTTCACTGTCTTTTCCTACTTTGACAGTACCCCATTCCCAGAGGAAGAAAATGTCCAACAGCAGCTCCATCACCCAGTTCTTCCTCCTGGCGTTTGCAGACAGACGGGAGCTGCAGCTCTTGCACTTCTGGCTCTTCCTGGGCATCTACCTGGCTGCCCTCCTGGGAAATGGCCTCATCATCACCACCATAGCCTGTGACCACCAACTCCACACACCCATGTACTTCTTCCTCCTCAATCTCTCCCTTCTTGACCTTGGCTCCATCTCCACCACTGTCCCCAAAGCCATGGCCAATTCCCTTTGGAATAGACAGGCCCATCTTCTACCCAGGATGTGCTGCCCAGCTCTTTCTGTTATTCTTTTTGATCTCAGCAGAGTATTTTCTTCTCACTGTCATGGCCTATGACCGCTACGTTGCCATCTGCAAACCCCTGCACTATGGGACCCTCCTGGGCAGCAGAGCTTGTGTCCACATGGCAGCAGCTGCCTGGGGCAGTGGGTTCCTCTATGCTGTGCTGCACACTGCCAGTACATTTTCAGTACCCCTCTGCCAAGGCAATGCTGTGGACCAGTTCTTCTGTGAAATCCCCCAGATCCTCAAGCTCGCCTGCTCAGATGCCTACCTCAGGGAAGTTGGGGTACTTGTGGTTAGTGCCTGTTTAGTCTTTGGTTGTTTTGTTTTCATTGTGCTGTCCTATGTGCAGATCTTCAGGGCTGTGCTGAGGATCCCCTCTGAGCAGGGACGGCACAAAGCCTTTTCCACATGCCTCCCTCACCTCGCTGTGGTCTCCTTGTTTGTAAGCACTGCCATATTTGCTCACCTGAAGCCGCCCTCCATCTCCTCCCTATCCCTGGACCTGCTGGTGGCAGTTCTGTACTCAGTGGTGCCTCCAGCTGTGAACCCCCTCATCTACAGCATGAGAAACCGTGAGATCAAGGATGCGCTGAGAAAACTAATGGCTGGATGCTTTTCAGAAGGAATATAACTGCCTCTTCTTTTCTGCATACTACTCACATCTCATTACAGACCATACCTGTCTTCATGTGTGGTTTTTTATGGTCGATTTTAGTGTGTTTTAGTCTTTCTTTTCCTTTGTTTTACTTCTCTGAATGCTTTCCACAAAGAAATGTCTTTATTCCTCTGGTTACCAATTCACAGTCTATCCAGCTTTTGTGCGCCCTGGAGGCTGTGCAAATGAGGAGCCATGCCCTCTGTGTGTTTAAACAAAATAAAGGGTCCTGCAGTGACTTGTTCTTCTGAGATCCTTCCTCCAAGACCTTCTCTGCAGCTGCAGGGAGCAGTGCCTGTGTGCAGAGGGGAAGAAGAAAAGAGTCCCGGCGCAGCAGCACTGCCAGGGAGCACCATGGCTTGGTCTTTCCCGAGCTGCTCTCTTCCCACTTCCATGCTTTCCTTCTGAACCCTTGGGTTGGTGGAAGGCCTGAGTGCTCTTCAAGCATGGTTAGAGTCCTGCTGTGTGGCAGGCCTGTGGCCGCAGGCAAGGACAGGCAATGGGCACTTGTGTGACAGAGCTGGCCTCCATAGCAGCATTTCCATCATACAAGGGGATCTCCTCAGACCTTGTGCCACGGATGCCCCCCACCCCTGGGGCTCCCCCCTCTCCACCCCCGAGGAGCTGCTGTGCCCTTCAGAGGGTCCGGGGCTGTGGGGTGAGTGCCCAGAGCCCCACATTTATGGGTGAGTTTTGCTGTGAGGCCACCTCCACCTTCCTGGTGGTCCAAAGGCTGGTTTGGGGGAACAGACAGCCCTGCCCAGCTTCTCTCCTTCCCCAGACCCTGGCAGACCCTGCAGCAGAGTTGTCTGTAAAACCCCATGTAGGATAAGGCTGCGGCAGGGCACGGGTCGGGTGCTGGGGAAGCTGCAAAAGTAGGAAGGTCATGGCGGAACTGTGATCTGAAGGCCATCATTGGGATCACAATGGGGGGAAGGTCCTCGCCCCTGACTCTCCTCTTTCCCATGCTGTGCCTGCACAGTGGGGCCGTGGGACCGTGTATGGGAGAGGGGCTGGGCCAGCACAAGGACAGGGCGCTGACAGGGGCCATGAAGCAGCTGCCAGGAGGTGCCATCATGGACACTTGTTCTAAGAATTGTATACCAGAGACTAATCACTGAGAACACATAGTTATTTCTGTCATGTAAAAAGAAAATTAAAAAGTTTTAGTTCATCATTGAGAATACAAAGGAGTTCCCTTTCAGCACTGTTCTGTTACTGCTATTAGTGATAGTTCCACTAATGCCAAAAAGTCCTTGAGAACTTCTATATTTTTCCTTGGCTCCAAACCTCAGGCTGCTCAGACACAGAAAGTACTACCTCAAATCTCTGCAAACCAAGTCTCTCCCACCTTCTCTCATCCACACTCTTTTACCCCAGGACACTTCTCCCCATCATGTCAGCACACTGCCTGGTCTCTTTTTTATCTGGGTGAAGTCAGGGTGCTCCCTCAAAATGCCTTCCCTACAGAAGTCTTCTCTACCTGCTGATCCCACTTGTATCGCCTCATGCTATGTACAGCTCCATCTTCCTTCAGCAGAGCTCCATGGGATGGACAGTTTTCCTGTTCCTTTCATGAGAAAAGGTGACAAACAGGAGAGACTCCTTGCCAGGAAGCCAGAGCCTTGGGTGTTGCTCAGCTGCTTCTTACTGGCACTTCACTCAGACTCTCTTGTGGTGGCTTTGGTGCTTTTCTGTGGCTACTCTTTCTGCAGAGAAGATCTTAAGAAGACAATGATTTCATAAAAGATGGTCATAAAGGCCCTGTGGTAGACAACAACGTTTGCCATGAGCTCTGGAGAGAGCCAGGAAGAGAGTTGATAAGCACCAGGAATATGCAGGAATCTCAAGGCCTCTTCTGAAGAGTGAGTGGCTCTGAGCAGCAGTGATTGATTGGCCGTGTGTATGGCTCAGAGAGAGGGTTGAGGGATGTCAGTGAGAAACAAGGAGGTGGCTGATGGCTTTAGCAAATCCTGAAACCCTCTCTGAGGCCAGACATGGAAAGCAGTGGATGCCTGTGGATGGGGAAGAGGAGGAGGTGTGTCCTGGGAAGATGTCAGGAAGGAAGACCCCTCTTCTGCAAGTCAGGGATGGAAGAGATTTTTTCTATGATAATGTGCATGCCTAGAAAATGGAGAAGGCCTGCTGCTGAAGGTGGCTATCATGCCAAATGAGCTGACCTTGCTCTTTTCCTGCTTCACTTCCCACACTTGGGTGGACCTCAGGAAACATCTATGAGTGTGGAGGATGCACAGACCTCCTGGGGTGGAGTTTCATCACTGCGGGGGAAGAGGGAAGGGTTTGAGAGACATGTTGTAGTGCAGGGAGAGAGCCGTGCAGGTAAGAATTCAAGCGAGCCTGAGGCTAGAGGAGCACATCTTGGGTGCTAGAGGAACATAAACAAGGCTTTGAAAGAAGCCAGATGGGTTGCAGGGAACTCAGAGACATTGTGTAAGCCTCAGAAAACTACAGCTTTATGTTTGAAGAAGAGTGAGGACAGAGAGTTATCAGTAAACCTTGGGATATCATGGGGTCAGAGTGAGTTGGGGAAGCAGGGGGGAGAGTTAAAATCTGCAGAGAAATGATCACTGACATAGGACAGTATAGGACAGACTGTGGTGGGGAAAGGCAAGGGCTCTGGTAGGGCTGGGACCCAGAACTGAGCTCCTTGTTCTCTTGGCTAGGGCTGCTGACTTGTGGGCTGAGTGGTCTCCATGTATGTCAGCACTGGCATGATTGCCTATCTGAAGCCCCCCTCCATCTCTTCCCCATCCCTGGATCTGGTGGTGGCAGTGCTGTACTCGCTGGTGCCTCCAGTTGTGAACCCTCTCATCTATAGCATGAGGAGCAGGGAGCTCAAAGATGCCCTGAGGAAAGTGATTTCATGGGCATTTTTCAATACCGGTAAACTTCCAGTCTTTTTCCACAAGTGACTCCCATACTAGGCCCATGCTTTCCTTTATTATCATTGTTGTTATTGCTCTTTGGGGTTTCATGTTCGTAGACCAATACTTGGACTTCCTGTACTTCATGTGAAGCATGAACCTCCTCTGTCTCACCTGGAGGACCATGTAAAAATGTGTCTTTGTAACACTGGGTCCAAGCTGACTCCCTCATAGCATCTCTGTAAGAAAAAGGGATCTTCCCTGGGCACTGCCTGATGGTAGGGCTGTTTTTCCAAGCCTCGTGTCAGGAACAGGCCCGAGATACTGCACCTCCAAAAGGCCTATTGATCCATGGTTTCAAGGGCAAAAAGCTCATTGTCACCTTGTGACCTGCTGGAGGGGTGGATCTAGGACTCACCTGCTGGTGCCTGGTGACAGTGGAGATGATGAGTGGTCACTGAGGTACAAACCCAGTCCTTTCCCACATGTGACAGGGCAGAAGATGTCTTCCAGGAGGGGAATCTGTAGCTGCCTGGATATCCCAGGGGATCTCCATGGGCAGCGTGTGCCTGGGCTGTGACCGGAGCTCCACAAAGTGAGAGATTGCCCAGGTGGAATCACGCAAAAGTGTTAATTCCAGGTATTCACAGGGCAAGGAGGACTCTGCAATCACAGGGCAGGCAGCGGGAACCCAGCTGGCCCAGGGGAAGGGGGCTGGAGAGATGCAAGAGCTGGCTGAGGAGCTCCAGGGCCAGGACTGTCATGCTGCCCTGGGGCGTGGGGCTGGTGGGGGCAGAGAAGGGGCAAGTGCAGTCAGTGTTGGGGATCGCCTGTCATATGAACACAGAAGAGCCAGAGAGTGAGTGGCCATACAGCCCAACCCTGAGGAAGGACCTTTGCTGCATGGTCACCCCTGTCTTCCTCCAGGTCTCTAGGATACCCAGCTCTACTGCCATGACTAATACAAAGGGAACCAGTTTCCTACCAACACTCATTACACATCAAGTCCCATAGCTCTTGCCACAGCCACACTCTCAGCCAAGCCCATTCTCAGACACCTCCAGCTAGATCAGCTGCTTGTCTCGACAGATTTTGAAAATCTCCATTGATAGAGATCTCACCAACTGGCCTGGGTCCTTGCTCCAGTGTTTGGCTCTGAGGGATTTTTTTTTCCAAACCCCGGCTTTCCCAGCCTCTCCTTGTGCACAATGTGCTCCAGGCCCCAACCATCCTTCTGGCCTCTGCAACTTTCTCTCCACTCTGTCAGGGTCTTCCTTGTGCTGCTGAGCCTCATACTGGACACAGCAGTCCTGAGGTGGTCGTCCGGTAGTGGGTTAGCCTTGCCCAACACCCAGACACCCACCCAGCTGCCCAGTCACACCTCCAACTCAAAAGGACAAAGGGAGGAAATAAGAGGGAATAGCTCCTGGGTCAGGGTAAAGACAGGGAGATCACTTACTAATTACTGTCACAGGCAAAGAAGGGTTGACTTGGGGAAGACCAATTTAATTTATGCCAAGTAAAAAAGGTTTGGATTGTGAGAAACAATGACAAAATTATTCAAGTCCATTGCCCTCACACTTTCCCCCAGACTCACATTACTCCCTTGCTCCAAGTTCTACTCATTGCAACCTCAAGAGGAACATGGGGGATGGTGAAGAGGGGGTTAACAGTCACTACAGAACAACTCTGCCGCTCCTTCCTCCTCACACTTCTCCCCTCTTCCAGCTTGGGTCTCCTCCATGGGATCCCACAATATTTGTGGTCAAGGCTATGTGGTGATCATTTCTTTCTGTCCTACATTTCTCCTTTATACTCGCAGAATCACAGACATGTTGTGATTGGAAGGGACCTCTGGAGACCCTCCAGTTCAACCCTCTCAGCTGAGGAAGGCTCAGCTGGAGTATGTTGCTCAGCACCTTATCTAGGTGGGTATGGAGTACCCCCATGGATGGGGACTCCACAACCTCTCTGGGCAGCCTGTTCCAGTGTTTAACCACCCACAGAGCCAAACAGCTGTTTTCTTGGGTTCAGATGGAATTTTATACCCATTAATAAGATCCCCCTCAGCCTTTTCTTCTCCAGGCTGAACAGTCCCACATCTCTCGGCCTTTCCTCCTAGGAAAGATGCTCCAGTCCCTTAAACCAGCTTCGTGGCCCTTTGCTGGACTTGCTTGAGTAGGTCAACAAGTATGATGCACTGGGCAGCGCAGCACGTGACACAGCACTCCAGGTGTGGCCTCAGCAGTGCTGAGGAGAGGGGAAGGATCACCTCCCTCCCTCTGCCAGCAAGGCTTCTCCTAATGCAGCCCAGGAGGCTGTTGGCCTTTGCCATCAGGGTGCATTGCTCGCTCATGCTCAGCTGCTTGTCCTCTGGGATCTCAAGGTCCTTCTCTGTGGAACTGCTATCTAGCTGGTCGACCCCCAGCATGACATCCACAGTGGGGTTGGATCACAGGCTGTCCTCCCCCAGGGACTTGTCCTTCTTGAAGAGGAGCTTCACTTCTGGCACAGGTCCCACAGTGCTGCAGAGTCACCGGGGACAGCAATCCCCTCTCCTGCCAGGGCTGCACAGCCCAGGCCTCTTTCCCTCTGGGCTCGGGGACTGCAGCTTTTGCTCTTGGTGGGAACATCATTCATCATCATGTTGCCACCTGCCATCTACTCCAGCACGCCTCTGCTGAGAAGCAAAGCCTTTCTAGACAAGGGGTCCCATCACCTGGTAGAAGCTTTCCTTGTTACAAGTCTGCCCTTGGCCCTGGAGCCACATCTGAGGTGCTGCACTCCTCATGGGCATCAAAGCCCACCGCCTGGGGCGTGGACAGCGGGAACGCTGCGTACCATGGCAGAGCTGTGGCATGAGTGGAGTAAGCTGAGGTGAGGAAGACAGCTCCCACAGGTTATTTAGTGAATGGAGGCACAACATGCTTAGGAGAGACCGACACAGAAGGTGAGCAGTGGGGGATGCCTTGCGTGATGTCAGGGCAGCTCAGATATGTGTGGACATTCTCTATGGGACAGGCAACTGGTGAGGTGGGAGCTTCTGTGTGGCTCAGCTTCTGAATAGGCCATCCAGTCTGATGCTCACCTGGACCTGGAACTCCCAGAAGAGGAAGAGCTGGTCAGGGATGTGAGGACTGGTGTCAGCCTTGGCCATAGTGAGCATGAAATTGGGGTCTCCCAGATCCCCAGGGATGGGAAGAAGGAGAGTAGCAGAGAGCAGACCCTGCACATCAGGGAATGAGGATTTGGCCTCTTGAGGGCACTGGCAGGTGGGGTCTAAGATGGCAGTGTCAGGGCCCTGAGCAGCATCACCTGCGGCCTCCACCCACACCTCTGTCCATGGGCCCAGGAGACCATTGAAGCCTAGGCCTGAGTTTCAGCCCCAGCTGGATCTATGCTGTAGGGCTACTGGTCTCCAGACACAGCCATAGACACAGCCTTGCCTGCCCATGGACCTTGTTGATTCGGACTTGCAGGCTCACTTCCCACCTTGATTCTTTATGGGTTGCACAATGGAAGGACTCTGTGGCCCTCCAAGTGCCAGACCCCAGCTGAGTCATGGCGGCCTAGGGCCTTTCTGCTCCCTTTCTTCCTGTCATCCCTTGGCCAGGTTTGGGGAGGAGAGGAAGGAAAAGCAGGGGTGTTTTCCAGGTGCCAATGACTGAGCTGGGGGAGCAGAGCCATCCCATGTGAAGTGATCTAAAGGCTATGCCAGTTCAAAACTCTTATCTTCTGCTGCTATCTCAGAGGCCTTAAATCCTCAGCAGGAACCTGGCAGCTCTGAGATCCCTCCATCTCCCTCTCTTGTAGCAATTAAGCTGATAGTACCCCCGTCACAGGCTTTCTTTCAGTTCTGTTTGCAGCCTGAAGCACCCCATTGGTCTGCAGATACGCCAGGAAACTTGCATAAGGAACCCACTCCTGTGGACAAGAAGGTGGATGTTCCCAGGAATCTCAGGAGGCGTGGCATACCCACAGCGGTGCTCAGGGAGCTGGTCAAATGCCTCGTCTCCATTTCTGTCATGATGGCCTAGATGCCTGGTTCCTGTGTCAACTCTCTCTGTGGCTGCTGACATTTACTGAGCAACCTGCTCTGACCTCAGAGCTGGCCCTGCTTGCAGCTGGGCATTGGACTACAGACCACCTGAGCTCCCTTCCACCCTGAATTGTCTGATCAGCATATGATGTAGAGACCCTCGCCTCCAACTCGATCTCTTCTTGTACAGCGTGTGGCAAGGGACAGGCTCCTGGAAGGGCTGGTGGGCAAGAGAGTGTTGGGGAGTCTCTAGTCCAGCCTGCAGGCTGGCTGTGACTTTGAGGAGCAAAGAAGAGCTCCAAAGGTGGAGATCACAACAACACTCCTCCTAGTCCATTTTATTTTCCCTAAGGCTCAGCCTAGAGCTCCCAAGAGGCAAGTTGTGGCTGTTGCCTCTGTCATATCATTGGCCGCTGCAGAAGAGAGCTTGGCTCCATCATCTCTCCAGGTAGCTGTAGGCTCTTCTTAGGTGGCCCCATGCCTCCTTCAGCAGGCTGGAGGGGCCCAGCTCCCTCAGACTCTCTCACAGCTCATGCCTTAAGCCCTTCACTCCACCTTGGCAGACCTCCTCCAGACCTTCTCCAGTTTCTCCACTCTCCTTTTGAAATGGGAGGCCCACTGGCTCATACGCCATCATCCTGCTGCCCAGGCCCTTCTCCTCAGAGCACTCCTTCGCCGGCCAGGTCTCTACCCATGCTGCTGCATGGAGTTGTTGTGCAGCTTGTGCGTTGGGAGAAAAACAGATAATAGGTGAATGAAAAAAGATTAAAACAAATATAAACCCAACCCAACAGGCAATGCAAAGGCAATCACTTACCACCTCCCACAAGCAGAGTGACACCCAGCCAGTCTCCCTTCAACAGACACCTTGAAAGACAGGAAACTCCACCGCCTTCTTCCTCTGCCCGAGCTTTTATTGCTGAGCATGACGTCATATGGTATGGAATATCCCTTTGGTCAGATGGGGTCAGCTGGCCTGGCTGTGTCCCATTCTGACCCAAATTCTTGCCCACCCACAGCCTACTCGCTGGGAGGGAGCAGAGTGAGAAACAGAGAAGGCCTTGACGCTGTGCAAACACTATTCAGCAACACCTAAAATGCCGGTGTGTTATCAACACTGTTTAGGCACCAATGCAAAACATAACACCATAGGGGCTGCTACGAAGGAAGTGAACCCCACCCCAGCCAGACCCAGGACACTTGAACCAGGGTCCCAAAAAGGGACACAGTAGTGTACAGGTGGTTTGACAAGTGATGGGCAGGGGAGACAATAATTTCCCTCACTCTTTTGGCGAGGCTCTTCTTTCTACACTCCAGGACACTGCTGACCATCTCTGCTACCAGGTAGCCCTGGATCACGTGGATCACTGCTGGATCATGTTTTGCCTTCTGTCCCCCAGCACCATCAGGCCTGTTTCCTCAGAGATGCTCTCTAGCCAGGCAGTCCCCTTCCCCTGCCACTGCAGGCTGTTAGTCTATGCCAGGCACAGGATCTGGCCTTTGTCTTTCTTGTATCTCACAAAGTCCCTGACAGGACAGTCCTTCTGCCTGTTAGAGTTCCCCTGAATGGCATCCCAAGGCACAGGAGTGGTCCTCCCAATATAGTGCCATCAACAAACGTGGTGAGAGTTGCCTCCTCCGGGTCATGGATACAGGTGTTAAACTGCACAGTGCCCAGGAGAGTCCCCTGTGCAGCCCCACAATGCACCAATATGTCCCACTGGCCTCCAGGTAGGGTACGGCCCCTTCACCACTGCGCTCTCAGCCTCATCATCCAACTGGTGTTTTGCCCATCTCTTTGTCTATCCATCCAGACCGTAATGTCCTAACTTGAGTAGAAGAATATTGAGGGAGACCGTGCCAAAATTCTTGCTGAAGTGGAGGTAACGACATCCATCGTGCTCCCCTCGTGCACAAATGCACTTCCTTCATCATGACAGCAATCAGGTTGGAAAGGCCTGATCTACCCTTGGGAAGTCCATGCCGATGTTGTCCTTTTTTAGGTGCCCAGAAATGTCACCCATGAGGAGTCATTCCATGGCACGCTCCTCATCCAAGTGACCTTCTACAGCCTGTGGTTCCCTGGGTTGCACTTTTGGCCTCTTTACGAGATGGGTGCAACATTGGTTTGTCTTCACTCTCAAGAGACCCCTACCAATTCCATGACCCTTTAAAGAGGACATTCCAAAGAAATATCAGTCCTCCCCTCTAACTTTGTTCCCACTATTCTGCCTGTCCTACAGTGTATTTAGTTGCTCTAGTCTTTCATATACGTACCCCTGTCCTGATACAATGACCATTTCTGAAAGTCATCTTTTCAGATGCAGACTGCCTAGGCAAAGGCCCTTTCCATTATGCTCCTCTTCTCTCCTACCCTTACTCTTTGTTCATCAAGATACCTCTCCCCTATGCAGCTGCTTTGAGCTTCAGGCAGTTACAAGCTTGCCTGTCTTCCAGTAGCCTAATTGTCTCTTTAGCCAATTCTTTAATTGTGTTTATATCTAACTTTTTAGTATCTATCACAAACATTTCTTATAAGACTATCGCTTGTAGAAAAGCAGCCTCATTAGGGGCAGCTTGTACTTCACATGTGGTTGAGGAGTGTGACTTATTGTTTATGAAACATGAAAATGATTTTCTTTGCTTTGCTTGCAAATAGGAAAAATTCTTCTGGGCCTGTGTACAGGCAGTTCTCTAAGAAGAGCAGGGGGGAGATGATGCAATGGAGCTGTAACATCCAGCTGTAGAGATCAGTGGAGATATCTGAGGTAAGGAACAGAGATGTAAGCCCCAGGTGGCCAATGTCAGAAGTGGTGAGGTTTGAGAGGTGAGGAGCAAGGGTGTGCATACAGTGTCAGACCCCAAGGGAATGCTTTTCCTAGCTGTGCAGACCTCCCGAGGAGACACTCTGGATCATTATCACTTGGAGAATGCTTCTATCACCTCTTCTCTAAACTGAAAAGTAAGAAAAACCATTCTTTAAAAGAAAAAAAATCATGGGTGTAGGTGCACTTTGCAATCTTCCTCCTTAACTACACTATGAAATTTTTCTAATTAGCTGTACAAGTCTTGAAGACTTGAAGAAAATTGCAGGAAGAAACATGGCTTCCTAGAGCTTTCTCTAGTTTAATGAGCCCCATGGTGTGTTTGAGGCTGAGCCCATGAACCTCAGCTACTGAGAGCAGACTGAAAGAAACTTCTCAAGAAGTCCAAGTCAGAAGCCAAGTACCTTGAAGCATTAATGGGCCCCACTGAGGGCCATTACTGGCAAAGCCTCCCCAGGGACTCATTGGAGCAGATAATTGGAGGCTGTGATTGCAGGGAGGCAAAAGCACTGTGCAGGTGGCTGTAATGCTGAGAAAACCCTTGGTTTGTTTTATGCAGCAGAATGGCCAAGCCCTGATCCCCAGGCCCTGGGAAGGCAGATCCTGTCCCTCACGCATGGCTCAGGGCTCTTCCTGGGTCAGCAGGATGCGAGGGTGAGCAATGCCAAGCGTAGGAAAACTGTGCAACACCTCCCGGCCTCCCCAAGCAGGGGTGAGGAAGAAACAAAGTCCAGAGCCTCAGAACAGGTTTTACCTGGTAGACCTCAGAGGCAGAGGCAGCTGACAAAGCCAAGACAACAAATACCTTGGACCTGTTCTGCCTTTCAGCCTTGCCAGAGCACTTGGCCATCTCTACTGCAGGCTGTCGTAACCTGTCCTTATGCCTTATCTCTTTCCCTTCAGGCTGTTGATGCCGGAGAAAATCAGGACTCATAGTCAGGATGACTGTTAAGTAGGTATTCTTATTGCAGGGCTGGGCGCACAGGGGATCACTCTCCTAATATGTGCTCCACGTCAAGTCAGTTACACAATTTATATGCAAGTTATACATACATATCCATAAAATAATTAGCATATTCATACTTCTCTGAACTCATTAACAAAAAGTAACCACCCTTCCGCATGCGCATCATAATCCTTATGTTTCAGACACCTGTGCAGTCTTGAGCATCCTGTGCCTCTTTATCTCATAGGCCTTCATTCCGTCTGAAACTAGTTCCATTAAAAGATTACCATGTGCTTACTATCTGCTCACAAGACATGCTACACAGCTCATTGCTGCTGCTTTTAGAGTCTTGTCTTATTCATCTACTTTTCCATCTTGCTTTCCCACCTAGCTCTCACCCCAGCATTTCTATTCCTTCACTGATGTCTCTCCAGCCTGGCTGGATTTTCCTTGAAACACAACGCCATGGGCTGATCCGGGCTCTCTCTGCGTGACCTCTTGCATCACAAGGCTACCCTTCGAGTGACATTTCTTTCTCAACACATGCAAACCTTCCAAGCTGCACGTTGTGCAGGTTTCCTTCTCTTCCCACTACCAAGAAAACATCCATCATCTCTGAAGCCAGCCTTCACACAGGTGCACTCTACTACCATAGTGCCCTGAGCCTCCACTTCAGCAGGCTAAAGAAGCCCAAGTCCCTCAGCCTCTCCAAAGAGGCCCTAATGCCCATCCTGGAAGATCTCCTCTGGGACCGCTCCAGTTCCTCCCCACTCCTCCAGACCAGGGAACCCCACACCCAGACAAGAAAGTCCAGATGTGGCCACCCCAGTGCTGAGGCCAGAGGGATGAGAACAGCCTTGCCTGGGTGGCCACGCTCCTCCTAATACAGCCCTGTATGTAGTTGCCCTTATTCACTGTTTGTAGTGTTTGCTCTCTCAAATGGCATTTTAAATGCTACTGCACCGAGGCTGCGTGCCTTTCTTACTGGCGACATAACAAACCAGAACCTCCAGGTACAGAACAACCACCAAGGCACGTGCCTGCTGCTGGCTATTAGAGTCTCAGGCAGAAGTGATGTCATAGTCGACATGCCAGCCATGCGTCTGCTGATGGCCAATGACCCGAAGAGATTGGAGTTTCCAATGACCTCACACTCGCCTTCCTGGCCATGTGCCTCCTGCTGGCCTATGAGCTTCTCAGACATAATTGGTGTCAGAGTGATAGCCTAACCCATCAGCCTTCTTGTGGCATGTCAGCTGACCAGCCAGAAGTAACCTCACCATGATCTTCCAAGCCACGTGCCTGCTGCTGTCCCGTCACGTACTCAGGCAGAAGAGGTGTGAGAACCCATATCCGAGCCCTCGTCATGGACGGGCCTCCCAGGTACTTAGGGAAAGGGATTCTCACAATCAACACGCTTTTGCTGGCTTGGCAGATGTGAGCGTAAAAGCAGATATCCCAGCCATGAGTCGAGGGCTGACCTATCAGCTCCTTCCGAAAGAAGTGACCTCACAGTCCCTTTCCCAGCCATGTTCCTGCTGCTGGCCTATCAACTCCAAGGACAGAAGGGACCTCACAGCCACCTTCCCAGCCTTGTGCCCCCCGCTGTCCCATGAGACCCTGAGGCACATAGCATAGCATTCCCACCCATCTCCTCCTTATGGCCTACGAGCTCATCAGATACAGGTCACCTCACATTCCTCTCCCAATGCCATGCAACTGTTCTGGGACCTCACGATCCCTGCCCCGCTCCCAAGGGGCCAAACAGCTTAAGTGAGGTTGAGGAGAGGTGACCAAGATGAGGGCAGTAGAGCGTGGGAAAGAGAGCTTCAGGGATTCAGTGTTGAGGTTGGAGTTTAGGGATTAGAGCTCACCTTTCAGGGTTGGGATTAGGCAAAGGCTTAGGGAGAGAGTTTGGTGTTCTGCTGAGGTTTCCTGGCTAACGTTTAAGGTGTGGGCTAGCATGGTGGGTTAGGGTTTTGTTTAGGGCTGGGGCGAGGGCTAGGATTAAGGCCAACATGTTAATACTAGGGGTAGAGGCTAGGGGCTAGGCTGAGCAACCGGGTAAGTGTAAGGGAAAGGGGTTATGGGTTTGGGATTTGGCTTAGATGCAAGCTTTAAGGTTAGGAATAGCCTAAGGTCAGTTAGGTTAGTAACAGGGGATTACTGTCAGGGGGAGGAGGAGTATTTAGGGGTAGGGTTAGGGCTTAAGGATACTAGTTAGAGATAGTGTAAGGGCTTAACAGGAATGTTTTCACAGCAACGTCCCCTTAACCCATTTTACCTCTTCAAAATCTTTCGTGTCTGTTGGCCAAGCCCCTCTTTCCTCCCCCAAATCTCCTATTTCTTTTGCCCAGGCTCCTCCTGACCTCCCCAAATGTGTCATCTTGTTGTTGAGGGCAGCTTCCTGATGACCTTCATGACCTCAGAGTATCTCTCTCCCTGCTGCTGCTGCTGACCAGTCAGAAGTGACCTCACAGCCACCATCCAAGGGGACATACTGTCTGCTGTGCTTGAGAGGCCTCTCCACAGCCTACCCAGCAGCACTGGAGGAAGTTGATGCTCTGCACCACCCCAGAGCTTCCCTGCCTGAAAACCCACTCATACATGCAAAGGATTCCTGCATCACTTTTCCCACATGGGTGCTTCAGTTACCACAGGACAGCTTGGATGCAATGGCCACCTCTGTGCGGGCAACTGAATCAAGTCCAGAATGTAAGTTTTAGAAAAATGTTGAAGCCTATGCAGAAAAGGAAACCTATGTAATAGCAGAAAAAGTCTTAATTTCCAGCTTTTAATGATCTGTTATGAAATTTTGCTGATCATGGAGGGATGCTGCTAGTATCTGGCTCCTCAGAGGAGTTTGTACCACTGATGGAATTTGATCCTGATCATCCAGCCAACTTCCCATGCACTGCATGGTCCACGTCTTCAGTCCAGATGCCAACAATCCGCTCTAAGGAGACTACGGGAAACCACATCCAAGGACTTGCAAAAGTCCAGGTACACAGCATGCCCTTCCTTCCCTTCCCACATGGGTTCAGCAATCCTTTTCTTCTCCTTCAAGCGATGGAGATGGCTGCAAGAGCATTTTCCCTGTCACCTTGCCAGGGACTGAGGTGAAGGTGGCCAACCTGTAACACTCCCAATCCTCCTTTTTGCCCTTCTTGAAGAAGGGTTTGAGATTGGCCTTTTCTGAGGATCTTGGAACCTCCCTGATCTCTCTGCCCTTTCCAAGATGTTTGAGAGAGGCCTCATGATGACACCAGCCAGCTCCACCAGCACCTCTCTGCTGCATCGCACACCAAAAGACACCACAAAAGAGT
>JAZGTQ010000554.1:0-47067 GCA_037953605.1 Necrosyrtes monachus | reverse complement strand
GCCTACTGTAGGGGAACAAGGCACAAACGGAGAACAAACGGTACTAGGCATAATTGTTAAAGAAACTGCACAAGACACGATTGTTCAAGTTTGCTGGGCAGCACAAACTAGATACTGCTCAAGGAGAAGTCTGATAAAGCAGGCACAGAAAGTAGAACAAGGTCGGGCGTACGTGACGGACAGCAGGATGCAAGACAGAATACAGGCAGAAGACATCATTCGCGTGATCAGAAGACATTATCCAATTAGACTATTGTTTAGGTGCGTGAACGGCACATGTTAACCAATCAACAAATGACCTACGCGTGAATAGATACTAAAACACTATATAACCAAGTATCGCGCAGCTAATAAACGGAGAAATCGCTTGATCCACAGTATCTGTGTTGGTCCGTTTTCTCCCCAGGGCGAGTCCCTGGCGATGCTTCGTTTTCCCTAGATTGTCGCAGCGGAGAAGTGCGGCAAGTGGTGACCCCGACGTGATCGCGGGCGCGGAGTGCCGCGGGCGTGGAGTGCGCGAGTGTTTTGCCTGGCCAGGCGAGTGGAAGATAGCTCTCGGAGCGATCCTGCCGGTGACGATGGCATCCATCAGAACAATTATTAAGGTATTAAAGGCAGTAGGCAGGGAGGTGGACTGTGGGGTGCATACATCTCCAGTCACGGTTCTCATCCAGTGGATGATACAACGGGGCTTCATAGTAAAGCCGGGAGAGATATTTGATGCGTCGCGGCTGCGGGCTGCGCGCGAGGAGTTAGTGGAGGAGTGTTTGAGTGGAAAGAAAGGAGCTGCTGATAAGCTTGCGGCTCTTGGTTCAGTGCTGACTGTGTTAAAGAAGGGGAGAGAGATAAAAGCGGTTTGGATGGCGGCTACGGCGATGTTGCGCGGAGAGACGGGAGGAGAGGTGGTTGATTTATTAGAGGTGCAAGCTGACAAAGAAAGTAGAGATACTGCAGCTGTCGGAGGAGAGGAGGTATTGGAAAAACAAGTAGAGAGAGTGAAAAAGGTGGAGGATGCTCCGGATGCATTGGCGTTTCCAGTCTCCCGCGGGCAAGTGAGGGTTCCTTCTTTTGGGGATCCACCCCTTCCCCCGCCAGGGTTGTTTTCGCACGAGGCAGATGACCCCCCCCAAGTATGTCTCACCAGCACGTAGTACAACCACGGGTCCTGGTGCGTGTGCACCACCAATGTCTTTGATGGAAGTAGATTCGGATGAGAAAGAGAGTTGTATTAGAAGGAAATTGCAAGCAGATGCGGTTCCATTGCCAGACTCGAATGAGGAGAGTCCACCGAATCCAGGACAGAATCAGAGCACTGAGGTAGCGGAGGTTTTGGCGAAATTTAGGAATCTAGCGGCGACTACTGGACAGACAGTGCAACATGCTCAAAGTGGTGTAGATCGTGCGGCGCAACCTCCGGTGTTTACGGATTGGAAATTAATAGCGAAAATTTGTGTTCTAGAGGCTGTGGATTTCAAACCTTCAGATGAAGGGGGAGCGTTAGTGTGTCCGTTGTTAATCACTCCAGATGGACCAAGATGGCAACCGTTAGATTATAAATTAGTAAAGGAATGGCAGATGAGCTGTAGAGATGATGGACTGAATGGCCCGAGAACGCGAGCTCTGTTAGATGTGATACATGCTCAACCGTTACTACCATTTGATTCGAGACAGTTGGCGCGTGCAGCACTCACGGCACCTTTGATGTGCCTTTGGGAGCAAGCGTTTAAAGAGGAAGCAGAAGCGGTTGTTTTGGCCTCTCTTACTCCAGGACATAATTTAGCAGGGGTCTCTATGGCACAGTTAATAGGGACCGGAGACCATCCAGCCCCTCAAAATCAGGCTGGATTGCGAGGTCGGGTGATAGCAGCTTCTTCACATTGTGCTAGGAGTGCATTTATGAAGGTCAGTAAGTTTGAAAAGAAAAGAGTTCCGTATACAAAGGTTATTCAGTGACTTAACGAACCGCATCAGGATTTTTTAGAGCGGTTGAGATGGCAGACATACCGGAGGAGGTTAAGCCGGTTCTTGCGAAAGAACTAGCTCGTACACAAGCAAACGATCAGACAAGGCAAATTTTATCGCAGTTGCCAGCAAAAGCCTCAATAGCAGATATGATTAAACGAGTGTTAGAAGCAGAAGCTCAACCTGCAGCGGCACCTGTAGTTGCAGCAGTTACAGCTGCATTTTGCAATCGCACGAATAACAACCCGTGTGGGTTGACCAGTGGCCCCTCCCTCCAGAAAAATTGTTCCAGCTACAGTTACTAGTACAGCGTGAGGTAGAAAAGGGACATTTAGTCCCAACCACCAGTCCATGGAATTGCCCTGTTTTTGTCATTCAAAAGAAGTCAGGTGCCTGGCGTCTTCTACATGATCTCAGGGTGGTTAATGCTGTTCTTGAAGACATGGGGCCTTTACAACCAGGTTTACCTTGGCCATCCATGTTACCCCAAGACTGGCCAGTTGTGGTAATTGATATAAAAGACTGTTTCTTTTCTATTCCACTCCATCCGGACGATCAACCCAAGTTCGCGATGACGATCCCGACGATCAACAATCAAGAACCAGTGCGGCGGTACCATTGGACGGTGTTACCACAGGGGATGAAAAATTCCCCAACTCTGTGTCAGTGGTTTGTTTCTCGCGCGTTGCGTCAGTTCCGAGATACGCATCAAAATTGGGTTCTTTATCACTATATGGATGATATTTTGCTACGTGGGGAGGGAGACATTAACACCACCTTGAAACATTTGGTTCAAACTCTTAAGGAACATGGTCTAGAAACAGCACCTGAAAAGGTACAAAAAAAACTGTTCCAGTGAAATGTTTGGGAACACTCATTCAAAAATGAGCGGTGCAGCCTCAAAAATTACAAATTGAACACCAAGTGTCGACCTTACACGACCTACAGGTATTAGTTGGTAACCTACAGCGGTTAAGATAATTTATTCCCGTAACACACAAGCAGTTACAACCCTTGTTAGCAGATTTAGCAGGAACCCCAGATGTTGCAGCTCCTCGAACATTAACAAACACACAAAAGGATGTGTTACAACAGATAACCACTAAACTAGCTCACAAGAGTCTCAGCCGTTATACCCCAGAAATCCCACTAGAATTACATATAACTATGCAACAAGAAGGAGCAAATGGTCTAATATATCAATTTATTGATTCACGGGTATGTCCTTTGCTATGGCTGTATACCAGTTGTCCAAAACAAGCCGCACCACAATTCTTGGTAGCATTGGCAGATGCGATCTCTCGAGCACGACGGCGAACACAGCAGTTATCCGGGAGAGATCCTAAATTTCTTTCAACCTCTGTTAGTCCCCGTAATTTTGAACAGTTAATAATGTTTGATATATATTTACAAGTGGCCTTAGCAGATTTTATGGGACAAATTATCCTGGCTAGGGGTGACCCTCTCATCAAGAGTCTTTTATCATCAACCTTCAAGCCACAAACACCCATTTCAGAGAAACCCCTCCAAGGCCTTACGGTGTTTACAGATACCTCTGAATCGACTCAACAGGCAGCTATAGCCTGGTTTTTGGACAATCAATGGCACACTAAAACTTGGAAAGGCCAAGGATCTGTTCAAATTTTAGAACTGCATGCTGTGTTAACTGCTTTAACGACTTGGTCTACTACCCCTCTAAACATTGTAACAGATAGCGAGTATGTCTATAACTTAACACAACGATGTAAACAAAGTTTACCGGGGGGAACTGTACCTGCTCAAGAGCTGTTATCAATTTTAGAAAAAAGACAAACACCTGTATCTTTTGCACATATTAACAGTCATACACAGATACCAGGTGCCTTAACAGAGGGAAATGCTCATGCAGACAAAGCAGCAGGAACTCTCATTCCTTCAGTAGGTGTCCCCATTTTACAACAGGCCAAACTTTCTCATGAATTTTTTCATCAAGGAGCCAAAGCATTGGCGAGACAATTCCGATTACCCTCTCTGAGGCTCGAGCAGTGGTTGCTTCCTGTACACATTGTCGTCAAACAACTCTTGGACATGGAGGAATTAACCCCCGCGGTCTACGACCAAATCAAATTTGGCAACAAGACATTACAGTCTATGAACCTTTCAAACCCCGGAAGTATTTACACGTCACTATAGATACTTGCAGCGGCTATATTTGCCCTACTGCCGAAACTAAAAGTAACGCCACAGCCACCATACGACATCTTTGTCATGCCATCAGTATTTTAGGGATTCCTCAGTGTCCTAGTTTCAGCTGGGATAGAGTTAACTGTCTTCCTAGTAGCTGGTAGGGTGCTATGTTTTGAGTTCAGTGTGTGAAGAATGTTGATAACACTGATGTTTTCAGTTGTTGCTAAGTAGTGTTTAGACTAAAGTCAAGGATTTTTCAGCTTCTCATGCCCAGCCAGCGAGAAAGGTGGAGGGGCACAAGAAGTTGGCACAGAACACAGCCAGGGCACCTGACCCAAACTGGCCAACAGGCTATTCCATACCATCTGACGTCCCATCTAGTATAGGAACTGGGAAGTGGGGGCGGGGAATCGCCGCTCGGGGACTAGCTGGGTGTCGGTCGGTGAGTGGTGAGCAATTGTACTGCGCATCATTTGTACATTCCAATCCTTTCATTATTGCTGTTGTCATTTTATTAGTGTTATCATTATTAGTTCCTTCTTTTCTGTTCTATTAAACCGTTCTTATCTCAACCTGCGGGTTTTGCTTCTTTCTCCCGATTTTCTCCCCCATCCCACTGGGTGGGGGGAGTGAGTGAGTGGCTGCGTGGTGCTTAGCTGCTGGCTGGGGTTAAACCACGACACTCAGAAGATAAAAACAGATAATGGTCCCAATTACGTTAGTTCTCGATTTCGTGAATTTTTAAATAAGTGGAGCATCACACACGTAACTGGAATGCCCTACAATTCTACAGGTCAAGCAATCGTTGAGTGAGCCCATCAAACCCTAAAGACACAGCTAGATCGTCTTAGGGAGGGGGAGAAAGTACCTGTTGGATACCAAAATGAACTGTTAGCCAAGGCCTGCGTGGTATTAAATCATATGCCACGAGGCGACTCAGACCCATCTCAGCATGACACCGCGGTGCAAGGACATTTTTCTGTCACATCGCTATCTGACCGTGTACTAGGAGCACCAGTTCGGTATCGAGATCCAATCACGATGGAATGGCAAGGACCGGTACCCATTCTACAATGGGGGCGAAGATACGCCTGTGTCCAGACGGACTGTGGACCCAAATGGGTACCTGCCAAATGGATCCGGCCAGATGTACAAGGAACCAATAATGACTAAAGTATCTGCGTGTCATTGCAGAACAGTGTGATCATAAAATGCCTGTCAGAGGTACACAGTCGGAATTTCTGGCACTGGATGCAAGACGAAATGGGAGGACCGATGTGTATCCGGATGACGTCCCTCTCAGACCCGGAGAGACCTTTTGCCTTTTCGGAAAGGAGCTCTGCACAGGAAAAGCATTACGAGCTGTAGCATCTCTGAGAAAGGTCGGATACCCACTGCTATTGTGCTGAGAATAGGCTGCCAAGGGAAGGTGAAGATCAGCAAGAGCTTTCAGGGCTGGCTCCTTCCTTACGGGAGATGGAGCCAGACGCTAGCCTTTTCGGAAAGGGCTCTGCACAGGAAAAGCATCATGAGCTGTAGCGTCTCTGGGAAAGCACAGATCCGCAGTGCTGTTGTGCCGTGAATAGGCTGCACGGGGAAGGTGAAGAGGAGCAACAGCTTTCACGGCTGGCATCTACCTTATGGGAGAAGGAGACCGCCGTTTTCCTTTTCGGAAAGGGGCTCTGTCGCGGACAGGCAGCAGGACATGTAGCGGCTCTGGGAAAGCAGAGATATGCAGTGCTGTTATGCCTGAGAATTGGCTGCACAGGGAAGGTGAAGAGCACGAAGAGCTTTCAGGGCTAGCACCGTCCTTGCGGGAGAAGGAGCCGGACGTTTGCCTTTTCGGAAGGAGGCTCTGCCGCGGAGAGGCATCATGAGCTGTAGCGTCTCTGGGAAAGCACAGATCCCCAGTGCTGTTGTGCCTGAGAAGAGGCTGCACAGGGAAGGTGAAGATCAGGAAGAGCTTTCAGGGCTGGCACCTTCCTTATGGGAGAAGGAGCCGGACGTTTGCCTTTTCGGAAGGGGGCTCTGCCGCGGAAAATCATAATGAGCTGTAGCGTCTCTGGGAAAGCACAGATCCCCAGTGCTGTTGTGCCTGAGAAGAGGCTGCACAGGGAAGGTGAAGAGCAGCAACAGCTTTCACGGCTGGCACCTTGCTTGTGGGAGAAGGAGCCGGAAGTTTGCCTTTTCGGACAGGGGCTCTGCCTCGGGAAGGCAGCAGGACATGTAGCGTCTCTGGGAAAGCACAGATCCGCAGTGCTGTTGTGCCTGAGAATAGGCTGCCAAGGGAAGGTGAAGACCAGCAACAGCTTTCAGGGCTAGCACCTTCCTTATGGGAGATGGAGCCGGACGTTTGCCTTTTCGAAGGGGGCTCTGCCTCGGGCAGGCAGCAGGAGCTGTAGCGTCTCTGGGAAAGCACAGATCCGCAGTGCTCTTGTGCCTGAGAATAGGCTGCCAAGGGAAGGTGAAGAGCAGCAACACCTTTCACGGCTGGCAGCTTCCTTGTGGGAGAAGGAGCCGGCCGTTCTCCTTTTTGGAAGGGGGCTCTGCCGCGGACAGGCAGCAGGAGCTGTAGCGTCTCTAGGAAAGCACAGATCCGCAGTGCTGTTGTGCCTGAGAAGAGGCTGCACAGGGAAGGTGAAGAGCAGCAACAGCTTTCACGGCTGGCACCTTCCTGATGGGAGAAGGAGCCGGACGTTTTCCTTTTCGGAAGGGGGCTCTGCCTCGGGCAGGCAGCAGGACATGTAGCGTCTCTGGGAAAGCACAGATCCCCAGTGCTGTTGTGCCTGAGAAGAGGCTGCACAGGGAAGGTGCAGACCGGCAAGAGGTTTCACGCTTAGCACCTTGCTTGTGGGAGAAGGAGCAGGAAGTTTGCCTTTTCGGACAGGGGGCTCTGCCTCGGGAAGGCAGCAGGACATGTAGCGTCTCTGGGAAAGCACAGATCCGCAGTGCTGTTGTGCCTGAGAATAGGCTGCACAGGGAAGGTGAAGACCAGCAACAGCTTTCAGGGCTAGCACCTTCCTTGTGGGAGAAGGAGCCGGACGTTTGCCTTTTCGGAAGGGGGCTCTGCCTCGGGCAGGCAGCAGGAGCTGTAGCGTCTCTGGGAAAGCACAGATCCGCAGTGCTGTTGTGCCTGAGAATAGGCTGCACAGGGAAGGTGAAGAGCAGCAACAGCTTTCAGGGCTGCACCTTCCTTGTGGGAGAAGGAGCACGGACGTTTTCCTTTTCGGAAGGGGGCTCTGCCGCGGAAAGGCAGCAGGAGCTGTAGCGTCTCTGGGAAAGCACAGATCCCCAGTGCTGTTGTGCCTGAGAAGAGGCTGCTAAAGGAAGGTGCAGACCGGCAAGAGGTTTCACGCTTAGCACCTTGCTTGTGGGAGAAGGAGCAGGAAGTTTGCCTTTTCGGAAGGCGGCTCTGCCTCGGGAAGGCAGCAGGACATGTAGCGTCTCTGGGAAAGCACAGATCCTCAGTGCTGTTGTGCCTGAGAATAGGCTGCACAGGGAAGGTGAAGACCAGCAAGAGCTTTCACGGCTAGCACCTTCCTTGATGGGAGAAGGAGACGGACGTTTTCCTTTTCGGAAGCGGGCTCTGCCGCGGAGAGGCAGCAGGAGATGTAGCGTCTCTGGGAAAGCACAGATCCGCAGTGCTGTTGTGCCTGAGAATAGGCTGCACAGGGAAGGTGCAGACCGGCAAGAGGTTTCACGCTTAGCACCTTTGTTGTGGAGAAGGAGACGGACGTTTGCCTTTTCGGAAAGGGGCTCTGCCGCGGACAGGCAGTAGGAGATGTAGCGTCTCTGGGAAAGCACAGATCCGCAGTGCTGTTGTGCCTGAGAATAGGCTGCACAGGGAAGGTGAAGAGCAGCAACAGCTTTCACGGCTGGCACCTTCCTGATGGGAGAAGGAGCCGGACAGTTTTCCTTTTGGGAAGGGGGCTCTGCCGCGGACAGGCAGCAGGAGCTGTAGCGTCTCTGGGAAAGCACAGATCCGCAGTGCTGTTGTGCCTGAGAATAGGCTGCACAGGGAAGGTGAAGACCAGCAAGAGCTTTCACGCTTAGCACCTTTCTTGTGGGAGAAGGAGACGGACGTTTTCCTTTTCGGAAGCGGGCTCTGCCGCGGAGAGGCAGCAGGAGCTGTAGCGTCTCTGGGAAAGCACAGATCCGCAGTGCTGTTGTGCCTGAGAAGAGGCTGCACAGGGAAGGTGCAGACCGGCAAGAGGTTTCACGCTTAGCACCTTGCTTGTGGGAGAAGGAGCAGGAAGTTTGCCTTTTCGGACAGGGGCTCTGCCTCGGGAAGGCAGCAGGACATGTAGCGTCTCTGGGAAAGCACAGATCCCCAGTGCTGTTGTGCCTGAGAAGAGGCTGCACAGGGAAGGTGAAGAGCAGCAAGAGCTTTCACGGCTGGCACCTTCCTTGTGGGAGAAGGAGCCGGCGTTTTCCTTTTGGGAAGGGGGCTCTGCCTCGGGAAGGCAGCAGGAGCTGTAGCGTCTCTGGGAAAGCACAGATCCGCAGTGCTGTTGTGCCTGAGAAGAGGCTGCACAGGGAAGGTGCAGACCAGCAAGAGCTTTCAGGGCTTAGCACCTTCCTTGTGGAGAAGGAGACGGTACGTTTTCCTTTTCGGAAGCGGGCTCTGCCGCGGAGAGGCAGCAGGAGCTGTAGCGTCTCTGGGAAAGCACAGATCCCCAGTGCTGTTGTGCCTGAGAAGAGGCTGCACAGGGAAGGTGAAGAGCAGCAAGAGCTTTCACGGCTGGCACCTTCCTGGTGGGAGAAGGAGCCGGACGTTTTCCTTTTCGGAAGGGGGCTCTGCCTCGGGCAGGCAGCAGGAGCTGTAGCGTCTCTGGGAAAGCACAGATCCGCAGTGCTGTTGTGCCTGAGAAGAGGCTGCACAGGGAAGGTGAAGACCAGCAAGAGCTTTCACGGCTGGCACCTTCCTGATGGGAGAAGGAGCAGGAAGTTTGCCTTTTCGGAAGGGGGCTCTGCCTCGGGAAGGCAGCAGGAGATGTAGCGTCTCTGGGAAAGCACAGATCCGCAGTGCTGTTGTGCCTGAGAAGAGGCTGCACAGGGAAGGTGAAGAGCAGCAACAGCTTTCACGGCTGGCACCTTCCTGATGGGAGAAGGAGCCGGACAGTTTTCCTTTTCGGAAGGGGGCTCTGCCTCGGGAAGGCAGAAGGACTGTAGCGTCTCTGGGAAAGCACAGATCCGCAGTGCTGTTGTGCCGTGAATAGGCTGCACGGGGAAGGTGCAGAGTAGCAAGAGCTTTCAGCGCTGGCACCTTCCTTGTGGGAGAAGGAGCAAGACGTTTGACTTTTCGGAAGGGGGCTCTGTCGCGGAAAAGCATCATGAGCTGTAGCGTCTCTGGGAAAGCACAGATCCGCAGTGCTGTTGTGCCTGAGAATAGGCTGCACAGGGAAGGTGCAGACCAGCAAGAGGTTTCACGCTTAGCACCTTTCTTGTGGGAGAAGGAGTCGGACGTTTGCCTTTTCGGAAGCGGGCTCTGCCTCGGAGAGGCAGCAGGAGATGTAGCGTCTCTGGGAAAGCACAGATCCCCAGTGCTCTTGTGCCTGAGAATAGGCTGCCAAGGGAAGGTGAAGAGCAGCAACAGCTTTCAGAGCTAGCACCGTCCTTCCGGGAGAAGGAGCCGGCCGTTCTCCTTTCTGGAAGGGGGCTCTGCCTCGGGCAGGCAGCAGGACATGTAGCGTCTCTGGGAAAGCACAGATCCGCAGTGCTGTTGTGCCTGAGAATAGGCTGCCAAGGGAAGGTGAACTGCAGCAACAGCTTTCAGGGCTAGCACCTTCCTTATGGGAGAAGGAGACGGACGTTTTACTTTTCGGAAGGGGGCTCTGCCGCGGGGAGGCAGCAGGAGCTGTAGCGTCTCTGGGAAAGCACAGATCCCCAGTGCTCTTGTGCTTGAGAAGAGGCTGCACAGGGAAGGTGCAGACCGGCAAGAGGTTTCACGCTTAGCACCTTTCTTGTGGGAGAAGGAGCAGGAAGTTTGCCTTTTCGGACAGGGGCTCTGCCTCGGGAAGGCAGCAGGACATGTAGCGTCTCTGGGAAAGCACAGATCCGCAGTGCTGTTGTGCCTGAGAAGAGGCTGCCAAGGGAAGGTGAAGACCAGCAACAGCTTTCAGGGCTAGCACCTTCCTTATGGGAGAAGGAGACGGACGTTTTACTTTTCGGACAGGGGGCTCTGCCTCGGGCAGGCAGCAGGACATGTAGCGTCTCTGGGAAAGCACAGATCCGCAGTGCTGTTGTGCCTGAGAATAGGCTGCCACAGGGAAGGTGAAGAGCAGCAACAGCTTTCAGGGCTAGCACCTTCCTTCTGGGAGAAGGAGCCGGACGTTTTCCTTTTCGGAAGGGGGCTCTGCCGCGGACAGGCAGCAGGAGCATGTAGCGTCTCTGGGAAAGCACAGATCCGCAGTGCTGTTGTGCCGTGAATAGGCTGCACAGGGAAGGTGCAGACCAGCAAGAGGTTTCAGTGCTAGTACCGTTCCTTGTGGGAGAAGGAGCCGGACGTTTGCCTTTTCGGAAGGGGGCTCTGCCTCGGGCAGGCAGCATGAGATGTAGCGTCTCTGGGAAAGCACAGATCCCCAGTGCTGTTGTGCCTGAGAAGAGGCTGCACAGGGAAGGTGCAGACCAGCAAGAGGTTTCACGCTTAGCACCTTTCTTGTGGAGAAGGAGACTTACGTTTTCCTTTTCGGAAGCGGGCTCTGCCGCGGAGAGGCAGCAGGAGATGTAGCGTCTCTGGGAAAGCACAGATCCCCAGTGCTGTTGTGCCTGAGAATAGGCTGCACAGGGAAGGTGCAGACCGGCAAGAGGTTTCACGCTTAGCACCTTTCTTGTGGGAGAAGGAGCAGGAAGTTTGCCTTTTCGGACAGGGGGCTCTGCCTCGGGAAGGCAGCAGGAGCATGTAGCGTCTCTGGGAAAGCACAGATCCCCAGTGCTCTTGTGCCTGAGAAGAGGCTGCACAGGGAAGGTGAAGAGCAGCAACAGCTTTCACGGCTGGCACCTTGCTTGTGGGAGAAGGAGCGGGCAGTTTTCCTTTTGGGAAGGGGGCTCTGCCTCGGGCAGGCAGCAGGAGCTGTAGCGTCTCTGGGAAAGCACAGATCCGCAGTGCTGTTGTGCCTGAGAATAGGCTGCACAGGGAAGGTGCAGACCAGCAAGAGGTTTCACGCTTAGCACCTTTCTTGTGGAGAAGGAGACTTACGTTTTCCTTTTCGGAAGCGGGCTCTGCCGCGGAGAGGCAGCAGGAGCTGTAGCGTCTCTGGGAAAGCACAGATCCCCAGTGCTGTTGTGCCTGAGAAGAGGCTGCACAGGGAAGGTGCAGACCGGCAAGAGGTTTCACGGCTGAGCACCTTCCTTGTGGGAGAAGGAGACGGACGTTTGCCTTTTGGAAGGGGGCTCTGCCTCGGGCAGGCAGCAGGAGCTGTAGCGTCTCTGGGAAAGCACAGATCCGCAGTGCTGTTGTGCCTGAGAAGAGGCTGCACAGGGAAGGTGAAGAGCAGCAACAGCTTTCAGGGCTGGCACCTTCCTGATGGGAGAAGGAGCCGGACAGTTTTCCTTTTCGGAAGGGGGCTCTGCCTCGGGCAGGCAGCAGGAGCTGTAGCGTCTCTGGGAAAGCACAGATCCGCAGTGCTGTTGTTGCCGTGAATAGGCTGCACGGGGAAGGTGCAGAGGAGCAAGAGCTTTCAGCGCTGGCACCTTCCTTGTGGGAGAAGGAGCAGGACGTTTGACTTTTCGGAAGGGGGCTCTGCCGCGGAAAGGCATCATGAGCTGTAGCGTCTCTGGGAAAGCACAGATCCGCAGTGCTGTTGTGCCTGAGAATAGGCTGCACAGGGAAGGTGCAGACCGGCAAGAGGTTTCACGCTTAGCACCTTTCTTGTGGAGAAGGAGACGGACGTTTGCCTTTTCGGAAGGGGCTCTGCCTCGGAGCAGGCAGCAGGAGATGTAGCGTCTCTGGGAAAGCACAGATCCCCAGTGCTGTTGTGCCTGAGAAGAGGCTGCCAAGGGAAGGTGAAGAGCAGCAACAGCTTTCAGAGCTAGCACCGTCCTTCCGGGAGAAGGAGCCGGCCGTTCTCCTTTCTGGAAGGGGGCTCTGCCGCGGACAGGCAGCAGGAGCTGTAGCGTCTCTGGGAAAGCACAGATCCGCAGTGCTCTTGTGCCTGAGAAGAGGCTGCACAGGGAAGGTGAAGAGCAGCAACAGCTTTCACGGCTGGCACCTTCCTTGATGGGAGAAGGAGCCGGACGTTTTCCTTTTCGGAAGGGGGCTCTGCCTCGGGCAGGCAGCAGGACATGTAGCGTCTCTGGGAAAGCACAGATCCCCAGTGCTGTTGTGCCGAGAATAGGCTGCACAGGGAAGGTGAAGACGCAGCAACAGCTTTCAGGGCTAGCACCTTCCTGATGGGAGAAGGAGACGGACGTTTGCCTTTTCGGAAGGGGGCTCTGCCTCTGGCAGGCAGCAGGAGCATGTAGCGTCTCTGGGAAAGCACAGATCCGCAGTGCTGTTGTGCCTGAGAATAGGCTGCACAGGGAAGGTGAAGACCAGCAAGAGGTTTCAGCGCTTAGCACCGTCCTTGTGGGAGAAGGAGCATGACGTTTGCCTTTTCGGAAGGGGGCTCTGCCGCGGAAAGGCAGCAGGAGATGTAGCGTCTCTGGGAAAGCACAGATCCGCAGTGCTGTTGTGCCTGAGAATAGGCTGCACAGGGAAGGTGCAGACCGGCAAGAGGTTTCACGCTTAGCACCTTTCTTGTGGGAGAAGGAGCAGGAAGTTTGCCTTTTCGGACAGGGGCTCTGCCTCGGGAAGGCAGCAGGACATGTAGCGTCTCTGGGAAAGCACAGATCCGCAGTGCTCTTGTGCCTGAGAAGAGGCTGCACAGGGAAGGTGAAGAGCAGCAACAGCTTTCACGGCTGGCACCTTGCTTGTGGGAGAAGGAGCGGGCAGTTTTCCTTTTGGGAAGGGGGCTCTGCCTCGGGCAGGCAGCAGGAGCTGTAGCGTCTCTGGGAAAGCACAGATCCGCAGTGCTGTTGTGCCTGAGAAGAGGCTGCACAGGGAAGGTGCAGACCAGCAAGAGGTTTCACGCTTAGCACCTTTCTTGTGGAGAAGGAGACTTACGTTTTCCTTTTCGGAAGCGGGCTCTGCCGCGGAGAGGCAGCAGGAGATGTAGCGTCTCTGGGAAAGCACAGATCCCCAGTGCTGTTGTGCCTGAGAATAGGCTGCACAGGGAAGGTGCAGACCGGCAAGAGGTTTCACGCTTAGCACCTTTCTTGTGGGAGAAGGAGCAGGAAGTTTGCCTTTTCGGACAGGGGCTCTGCCTCGGGAAGGCAGCAGGAGATGTAGCGTCTCTGGGAAAGCACAGATCCCCAGTGCTGTTGTGCCTGAGAAGAGGCTGCACAGGGAAGGTGAAGAGCAGCAACAGCTTTCACGGCTAGCACCTTGCTTGTGGGAGAAGGAGCGGGAAGTTTTCCTTTTCGGAAGGGGGCTCTGCCTCGGGCAGGCAGCAGGAGCTGTAGCGTCTCTGGGAAAGCACAGATCCGCAGTGCTGTTGTGCCTGAGAAGAGGCTGCACAGGGAAGGTGCAGACCAGCAAGAGGTTTCACGCTTAGCACCTTTCTTGTGGAGAAGGAGACGGACGTTTGCCTTTTCGGAAGCGGGCTCTGCCGCGGAGAGGCAGCAGGAGCTGTAGCGTCTCTGGGAAAGCACAGATCCGCAGTGCTGTTGTGCCTGAGAATAGGCTGCACAGGGAAGGTGCAGACCGGCAAGAGGTTTCACGGCTTAGCACCTTGCTTGTGGGAGAAGGAGACGGACGTTTGCCTTTTGGAAGGGGGCTCTGCCTCGGGCAGGCAGCAGGAGCTGTAGCGTCTCTGGGAAAGCACAGATCCGCAGTGCTGTTGTGCCTGAGAAGAGGCTGCACAGGGAAGGTGAAGAGCAGCAACAGCTTTCACGGCTGGCACCTTCCTGATGGGAGAAGGAGCCGGACGTTTTCCTTTTCGGAAGGGGGCTCTGCCTCGGGAAGGCAGCAGGACATGTAGCGTCTCTGGGAAAGCACAGATCCGCAATGCTGTGTTGCCGTGAATAGGCTGCACGGGGAAGGTGCAGAGGAGCAAGAGCTTTAAGCGCTGGCACCTTCCTTGTGGGAGAAGGAGCAAGACGTTTGACTTTTCGGAAGGGGGCTCTGTCGCGGAAAGGAATCATGAGCTGCAGCGTCTCTGGGAAAGCACAGATGCGCAGTGCTGTTGTGCCTGAGAATAGGCTGCACAGGGAAGGTGCAGACCAGCAAGAGGTTTCACGCTTAGCACCTTTCTTGTGGAGAAGGAGACTTGACGTTTTCCTTTTCGGAAGCGGGCTCTGCCGCGGAGAGGCAGCAGGAGATGTAGCGTCTCTGGGAAAGCACAGATCCCCAGTGCTCTTGTGCCTGAGAATAGGCTGCCAAGGGAAGGTGAAGAGCAGCAACAGCTTTCAGAGCTAGCACCGTCCTTCCGGGAGAAGGAGCCGGCCGTTCTCCTTTCTGGAAGGGGGCTCTGCCGCGGACAGGCAGCAGGAGCTGTAGCGTTTCTAGGAAAGCACAGATCCGCAGTGCTCTTGTGCCTGAGAAGAGGCTGCACAGGGAAGGTGAAGAGCAGCAACAGCTTTCACGGCTGGCACCTTCCTGATGGGAGAAGGAGCCGGACGTTTTCCTTTTCGGAAGGGGGCTCTGCCTCGGGCAGGCAGCAGGACATGTAGCGTCTCTGGGAAAGCACAGATCCCCAGTGCTGTTGTGCCTGAGAATAGGCTGCACAGGGAAGGTGAAGACCGAGCAACAGCTTTCAGGGCTGGCACCTTCCTGATGGGAGAAGGAGACGGACGTTTGCCTTTTGGAAGGGGGCTCTGCCTCGGGCAGGCAGCAGGAGATGTAGCGTCTCTGGGAAAGCACAGATCCGCAGTGCTGTTGTGCCTGAGAAGAGGCTGCACAGGGAAGGTGAAGAGCAGCAACAGCTTTCAGGGCTAGCACCTTCCTTATGGGAGAAGGAGCCGGACGTTCTGCCTTTTCGGAAGGGGGCTCTGCCGCGGACAGGCAGCAGGAGCTGTAGCGTCTCTGGGAAAGCACAGATCCGCAGTGCTGTTGTGCCTGAGAAGAGGCTGCACAGGGAAGGTGCAGACCGGCAAGAGGTTTCACGCTTAGCACCTTGCTTGTGGGAGAAGGAGCAGGAAGTTTGCCTTTTCGGACAGGGGCTCTGCCTCGGGAAGGCAGCAGGACATGTAGCGTCTCTGGGAAAGCACAGATCCCCAGTGCTCTTGTGCCTGAGAAGAGGCTGCACAGGGAAGGTGAAGAGCAGCAACAGCTTTCACGGCTGGCACCTTGCTTGTGGGAGAAGGAGCGGGCAGTTTTCCTTTTGGGAAGGGGGCTCTGCCTCGGGCAGGCAGCAGGAGCTGTAGCGTCTCTGGGAAAGCACAGATCCGCAGTGCTGTTGTGCCTGAGAAGAGGCTGCACAGGGAAGGTGCAGACCAGCAAGAGGTTTCACGCTTAGCACCTTTCTTGTGGGAGAAGGAGACTGGACGTTTTCCTTTTCGGAAGCGGGCTCTGCCGCGGGAGAGGCAGCAGGAGCATGTAGCGTCTCTGGGAAAGCACAGATCCGCAGTGCTGTTGTGCCTGAGAAGAGGCTGCACAGGGAAGGTGCAGACCGGCAAGAGGTTTCACGCTTAGCACCTTGCTTGTGGGAGAAGGAGCAGGAAGTTTGCCTTTTCGGACAGGGGCTCTGCCTCGGGAAGGCAGCAGGACATGTAGCGTCTCTGGGAAAGCACAGATCCGCAGTGCTGTTGTGCCTGAGAAGAGGCTGCACAGGGAAGGTGAAGAGCAGCAACAGCTTTCAGAGCTAGCACCGTCCTTCCGGGAGAAGGAGCAGGCCGTTCTCCTTTTTGGAAGGGGGCTCTGCCGCGGACAGGCAGCAGGAGCTGTAGCGTCTCTGGGAAAGCACAGATCCCCAGTGCTGTTGTGCCTGAGAAGAGGCTGCTAAAGGAAGGTGCAGACCGGCAAGAGGTTTCACGCTTAGCACCTTGCTTGTGGGAGAAGGAGCAGGAAGTTTGCCTTTTCGGAAGGCGGCTCTGCCTCGGGAAGACAGCAGGACATGTAGCGTCTCTGGGAAAGCACAGATCCTCAGTGCTGTTGTGCCTGAGAATAGGCTGCACAGGGAAGGTGAAGACCAGCAACAGCTTTCACGGCTAGCACCTTCCTGATGGGAGAAGGAGACTTACGTTTTCCTTTTCGGAAGCGGGCTCTGCCGCGGAGAGGCAGCAGGAGATGTAGCGTCTCTGGGAAAGCACAGATCCGCAGTGCTGTTGTGCCTGAGAATAGGCTGCACAGGGAAGGTGCAGACCGGCAAGAGGTTTCACGCTTAGCACCTTTGTTGTGGAGAAGGAGACGGACGTTTGCCTTTTCGGAAAGGGGCTCTGCCGCGGACAGGCAGTAGGAGATGTAGCGTCTCTGGGAAAGCACAGATCCGCAGTGCTGTTGTGCCTGAGAATAGGCTGCACAGGGAAGGTGAAGAGCAGCAACAGCTTTCACGGCTGGCACCTTCCTGATGGGAGAAGGAGCCGGACGTTTTCCTTTTCGGAAGGGGGCTCTGCCTCGGGCAGGCAGCAGGAGATGTAGCGTCTCTGGGAAAGCACAGATCCCCAGTGCTGTTGTGCCGTGAATAGGCTGCACAGGGAAGGTGAAGACGAGCAACAGCTTTCAGGGCTGGCACGTTCCTTGTGGGAGAAGGAGCCGGACGTTTGACTTTTCGGAAGGGGGCTCTGCCTCTGGCAGGCAGCAGGAGATGTAGCGTCTCTGGGAAAGCACAGATCCGCAGTGCTGTTGTGCCTGAGAATAGGCTGCACAGGGAAGGTGCAGACCAGCAAGAGGTTTCACGCTTAGCACCTTTCTTGTGGAGAAGGAGACTTACGTTTTCCTTTTCGGAAGCGGGCTCTGCCGCGGAGAGGCAGCAGGAGATGTAGCGTCTCTGGGAAAGCACAGATCCCCAGTGCTGTTGTGCCTGAGAATAGGCTGCACAGGGAAGGTGCAGACCGGCAAGAGGTTTCACGCTTAGCACCTTTCTTGTCGGAGAAGGAGCAGGAAGTTTGCCTTTTCGGACAGGGGCTCTGCCTCGGGAAGGCAGCAGGACATGTAGCGTCTCTGGGAAAGCACAGATCCCCAGTGCTGTTGTGCCTGAGAAGAGGCTGCACAGGGAAGGTGAAGAGCAGCAACAGCTTTCACGGCTGGCACCTTGCTTGTGGGAGAAGGAGCCGGACAGTTTTCCTTTTCGGAAGGGGGCTCTGTCGCGGAAAGGCAGCATGAGCTGTAGCGTCTCTGGGAAAGCACAGATCCGCAGTGCTGTTGTGCCTGAGAATAGGCTGCCACAGGGAAGGTGAAGAGCAGCAACAGCTTTCAGAGCTAGCACCTTCCTTCCGGGAGAAGGAGCAGGCCGTTTTCCTTTTTGGAAGGGGGCTCTGCCGCGGACAGGCAGCAGGAGCTGTAGCGTCTCTGGGAAAGCACAGATCCCCAGTGCTGTTGTGCCTGAGAAGAGGCTGCACAGGGAAGGTGCAGACCGGCAAGAGGTTTCACGCTTAGCACCTTGCTTGTGGGAGAAGGAGCAGGAAGTTTGCCTTTTCGGAAGGGGCTCTGCCTCGGGAAGACAGCAGGAGATGTAGCGTCTCTGGGAAAGCACAGATCCTCAGTGCTGTTGTGCCTGAGAAGAGGCTGCACAGGGAAGGTGAAGACCAGCAACAGCTTTCAGGGCTAGCACCTTCCTGATGGGAGAAGGAGACTGACGTTTTCCTTTTCGGAAGCGGGCTCTGCCGCGGAGAGGCAGCAGGAGATGTAGCGTCTCTGGGAAAGCACAGATCCGCAGTGCTGTTGTGCCTGAGAATAGGCTGCACAGGGAAGGTGCAGACCGGCAAGAGGTTTCACGCTTAGCACCTTTGTTGTGGAGAAGGAGACGGACGTTTGCCTTTTCGGAAAGGGGCTCTGCCGCGGACAGGCAGTAGGAGATGTAGCGTCTCTGGGAAAGCACAGATCCGCAGTGCTGTTGTGCCTGAGAATAGGCTGCACAGGGAAGGTGAAGAGCAGCAACAGCTTTCACGGCTGGCACCTTCCTGATGGGAGAAGGAGCCGGACGTTTGACTTTTCGGAAGGGGGCTCTGCCTCGGGCAGGCAGCAGGAGATGTAGCGTCTCTGGGAAAGCACAGATCCGCAGTGCTGTTGTGCCTGAGAATAGGCTGCACAGGGAAGGTGCAGACCAGCAAGAGGTTTCACGCTTAGCACCTTTCTTGTGGAGAAGGAGACTTACGTTTTCCTTTTCGGAAGCGGGCTCTGCCGCGGAGAGGCAGCAGGAGATGTAGCGTCTCTGGGAAAGCACAGATCCCCAGTGCTGTTGTGCCTGAGAATAGGCTGCACAGGGAAGGTGCAGACCGGCAAGAGGTTTCACGCTTAGCACCTTGCTTGTGGGAGAAGGAGCAGGAAGTTTGCCTTTTCGGACAGGGGCTCTGCCTCGGGAAGGCAGCAGGACATGTAGCGTCTCTGGGAAAGCACAGATCCCCAGTGCTCTTGTGCCTGAGAAGAGGCTGCACAGGGAAGGTGAAGAGCAGCAACAGCTTTCACGGCTGGCACCTTGCTTGTGGGAGAAGGAGCGGGCAGTTTTCCTTTTGGGAAGGGGGCTCTGCCTCGGGCAGGCAGCAGGAGCTGTAGCGTCTCTGGGAAAGCACAGATCCGCAGTGCTGTTGTGCCTGAGAAGAGGCTGCACAGGGAAGGTGCAGACCAGCAAGAGGTTTCACGCTTAGCACCTTGCTTGTGGGAGAAGGAGCAGGAAGTTTGCCTTTTCGGACAGGGGCTCTGCCTCGGGCAGGCAGCAGGAGCTGTAGCGTCTCTGGGAAAGCACAGATCCGCAGTGCTGTTGTGCCTGAGAAGAGGCTGCACAGGGAAGGTGAAGAGCAGCAACAGCTTTCACGGCTAGCACCTTCCTGATGGGAGAAGGAGCCGGACGTTTTCCTTTTCGGAAGGGGGCTCTGCCTCGGGAAGGCAGCAGGAGCTGTAGCGTCTCTGGGAAAGCACAGATCCGCAGTGCTGTTGTGCCTGAGAAGAGGCTGCACAGGGAAGGTGAAGAGCAGCAACAGCTTTCACGGCTAGCACCTTCCTGATGGGAGAAGGAGCCGGCCGTTCTCCTTTCTGGAAGGGGGCTCTGCCGCGGACAGGCAGCAGGAGCTGTAGCGTCTCTAGGAAAGCACAGATCCGCAGTGCTCTTGTGCCTGAGAAGAGGCTGCACAGGGAAGGTGAAGAGCAGCAACAGCTTTCACGGCTGGCACCTTCCTGATGGGAGAAGGAGCCGGACGTTTTCCTTTTCGGAAGGGGGCTCTGCCTCGGGCAGGCAGCAGGACATGTAGCGTCTCTGGGAAAGCACAGATCCCCAGTGCTGTTGTGCCGTGAATAGGCTGCACAGGGAAGGTGAAGACCAGCAACAGCTTTCAGGGCTGGCACCTTCCTGATGGGAGAAGGAGACGGACGTTTGCCTTTTGGAAGGGGGCTCTGCCTCTGGCAGGCAGCAGGAGATGTAGCGTCTCTGGGAAAGCACAGATCCGCAGTGCTGTTGTGCCTGAGAATAGGCTGCACAGGGAAGGTGAAGACCAGCAAGAGGTTTCACGCTTAGCACCTTTCTTGTGGAGAAGGAGACTTACGTTTTCCTTTTCGGAAGCGGGCTCTGCCGCGGAGAGGCAGCAGGAGATGTAGCGTCTCTGGGAAAGCACAGATCCCCAGTGCTGTTGTGCCTGAGAATAGGCTGCACAGGGAAGGTGCAGACCGGCAAGAGGTTTCACGCTTAGCACCTTTCTTGTCGGAGAAGGAGCAGGAAGTTTGCCTTTTCGGACAGGGGCTCTGCCTCGGGAAGGCAGCAGGACATGTAGCGTCTCTGGGAAAGCACAGATCCCCAGTGCTCTTGTGCCTGAGAAGAGGCTGCACAGGGAAGGTGAAGAGCAGCAACAGCTTTCACGGCTGGCACCTTGCTTGTGGGAGAAGGAGCGGGCAGTTTTCCTTTTGGGAAGGGGGCTCTGCCTCGGGCAGGCAGCAGGAGCTGTAGCGTCTCTGGGAAAGCACAGATCCGCAGTGCTGTTGTGCCTGAGAAGAGGCTGCACAGGGAAGGTGCAGACCAGCAAGAGGTTTCACGCTTAGCACCTTTCTTGTGGAGAAGGAGACTTACGTTTTCCTTTTCGGAAGCGGGCTCTGCCGCGGAGAGGCAGCAGGAGCTGTAGCGTCTCTGGGAAAGCACAGATCCGCAGTGCTGTTGTGCCTGAGAATAGGCTGCACAGGGAAGGTGAAGAGCAGCAACAGCTTTCACGGCTGGCACCTTCCTTGATGGGAGAAGGAGCCGGACGTTTTCCTTTTCGGAAGGGGGCTCTGCCTCGGGCAGGCAGCAGGAGATGTAGCGTCTCTGGGAAAGCACAGATCCCCAGTGCTGTTGTGCCGTGAATAGGCTGCACAGGGAAGGTGAAGAGCAGCAACAGCTTTCAGAGCTAGCACCGTCCTTCCGGGAGAAGGAGCCGGCCGTTCTCCTTTTTGGAAGGGGGCTCTGCCGCGGACAGGCAGCAGGAGCTGTAGCGTCTCTGGGAAAGCACAGATCCCCAGTGCTGTTGTGCCTGAGAAGAGGCTGCTAAAGGAAGGTGCAGACCGGCAAGACGTTTCACGCTTAGCACCTTTGTTGTGGAGAAGGAGACCGACGTTTGCCTTTTCGGAAAGGGGCTCTGCCGCGGACAGGCAGTAGGAGATGTAGCGTCTCTGGGAAAGCACAGATCCGCAGTGCTGTTGTGCCTGAGAATAGGCTGCACAGGGAAGGTGAAGAGCAGCAACAGCTTTCACGGCTGGCACCTTCCTGATGGGAGAAGGAGCCGGACGTTTTCCTTTTCGGAAGGGGGCTCTGCCTCGGGCAGGCAGCAGGAGATGTAGCGTCTCTGGGAAAGCACAGATCCCCAGTGCTGTTGTGCCGAGAATAGGCTGCACAGGGAAGGTGCAGACGAGCAACAGCTTTCAGGGCTGGCACCTTCCTTGTGGGAGAAGGAGCCGGACGTTTGACTTTTCGGAAGGGGGCTCTGCCTCTGGCAGGCAGCAGGAGATGTAGCGTCTCTGGGAAAGCACAGATCCGCAGTGCTGTTGTGCCTGAGAATAGGCTGCACAGGGAAGGTGCAGACCAGCAAGAGGTTTCACGCTTAGCACCTTTCTTGTGGAGAAGGAGACTTACGTTTTCCTTTTCGGAAGCGGGCTCTGCCGCGGAGAGGCAGCAGGAGATGTAGCGTCTCTGGGAAAGCACAGATCCCCAGTGCTGTTGTGCCTGAGAATAGGCTGCACAGGGAAGGTGCAGACCGGCAAGAGGTTTCACGCTTAGCACCTTTCTTGTCGGAGAAGGAGCAGGAAGTTTGCCTTTTCGGACAGGGGCTCTGCCTCGGGAAGGCAGCAGGACATGTAGCGTCTCTGGGAAAGCACAGATCCCCAGTGCTCTTGTGCCTGAGAAGAGGCTGCACAGGGAAGGTGAAGAGCAGCAACAGCTTTCACGGCTGGCACCTTCCTTGTGGGAGAAGGAGCGGGCAGTTTTCCTTTTGGGAAGGGGGCTCTGCCTCGGGCAGGCAGCAGGAGCTGTAGCGTCTCTGGGAAAGCACAGATCCGCAGTGCTGTTGTGCCTGAGAAGAGGCTGCACAGGGAAGGTGCAGACCAGCAAGAGGTTTCACGCTTAGCACCTTCTTGTGGGAGAAGGAGACTGTACGTTTTCCTTTTCGGAAGCGGGCTCTGCCGCGGAGAGGCAGCAGGAGCTGTAGCGTCTCTGGGAAAGCACAGATCCCCAGTGCTGTTGTGCCTGAGAAGAGGCTGCACAGGGAAGGTGCAGACCGGCAAGAGGTTTCACGCTTAGCACCTTGCTTGTGGGAGAAGGAGCAGGAAGTTTGCCTTTTCGGAAGGCGGCTCTGCCTCGGGAAGACAGCAGGACATGTAGCGTCTCTGGGAAAGCACAGATCCTCAGTGCTGTTGTGCCTGAGAATAGGCTGCACAGGGAAGGTGAAGACCAGCAACAGCTTTCAGGGCTAGCACCTTCCTGATGGGAGAAGGAGACTGACGTTTTCCTTTTCGGAAGCGGGCTCTGCCGCGGAGAGGCAGCAGGAGATGTAGCGTCTCTGGGAAAGCACAGATCCGCAGTGCTGTTGTGCCTGAGAATAGGCTGCACAGGGAAGGTGCAGACCGGCAAGAGGTTTCACGCTTAGCACCTTTGTTGTGGAGAAGGAGACGGACGTTTGCCTTTTCGGAAAGGGGCTCTGCCGCGGACAGGCAGTAGGAGATGTAGCGTCTCTGGGAAAGCACAGATCCGCAGTGCTGTTGTGCCTGAGAATAGGCTGCACAGGGAAGGTGAAGAGCAGCAACAGCTTTCACGGCTGGCACCTTCCTGATGGGAGAAGGAGCCGGACGTTTTCCTTTTCGGAAGGGGGCTCTGCCTCGGGCAGGCAGCAGGAGATGTAGCGTCTCTGGGAAAGCACAGATCCCCAGTGCTGTTGTGCCGTGAATAGGCTGCACAGGGAAGGTGAAGACGAGCAACAGCTTTCAGGGCTGGCACGTTCCTTGTGGGAGAAGGAGCCGGACGTTTGACTTTTCGGAAGGGGGCTCTGCCTCTGGCAGGCAGCAGGAGATGTAGCGTCTCTGGGAAAGCACAGATCCGCAGTGCTGTTGTGCCTGAGAATAGGCTGCACAGGGAAGGTGCAGACCAGCAAGAGGTTTCACGCTTAGCACCTTTCTTGTGGAGAAGGAGACTTACGTTTTCCTTTTCGGAAGCGGGCTCTGCCGCGGAGAGGCAGCAGGAGATGTAGCGTCTCTGGGAAAGCACAGATCCCCAGTGCTGTTGTGCCTGAGAATAGGCTGCACAGGGAAGGTGCAGACCGGCAAGAGGTTTCACGCTTAGCACCTTTCTTGTCGGAGAAGGAGCAGGAAGTTTGCCTTTTCGGACAGGGGCTCTGCCTCGGGAAGGCAGCAGGACATGTAGCGTCTCTGGGAAAGCACAGATCCCCAGTGCTCTTGTGCCTGAGAAGAGGCTGCACAGGGAAGGTGAAGAGCAGCAACAGCTTTCACGGCTGGCACCTTGCTTGTGGGAGAAGGAGCGGGCAGTTTTCCTTTTGGGAAGGGGGCTCTGCCTCGGGCAGGCAGCAGGAGCTGTAGCGTCTCTGGGAAAGCACAGATCCGCAGTGCTGTTGTGCCTGAGAAGAGGCTGCACAGGGAAGGTGCAGACCAGCAAGAGGTTTCACGCTTAGCACCTTTCTTGTGGAGAAGGAGACTTACGTTTTCCTTTTCGGAAGCGGGCTCTGCCGCGGAGAGGCAGCAGGAGCTGTAGCGTCTCTGGGAAAGCACAGATCCCCAGTGCTGTTGTGCCTGAGAAGAGGCTGCACATGGAAGGTGCAGACCGGCAAGAGGTTTCACGCTTAGCACCTTGCTTGTGGGAGAAGGAGCAGGAAGTTTGCCTTTTCGGACAGGGGCTCTGCCTCGGGCAGGCAGCAGGAGCTGTAGCGTCTCTGGGAAAGCACAGATCCGCAATGCTGTTGTGCCTGAGAAGAGGCTGCACAGGGAAGGTGAAGAGCAGCAACAGCTTTCACGGCTGGCACCTTCCTGATGGGAGAAGGAGCCGGACGTTTTCCTTTTCGGAAGGGGGCTCTGCCTCGGGCAGGCAGCAGGAGCTGTAGCGTCTCTGGGAAAGCACAGATCCGCAGTGCTGTTGTGCCTGAGAAGAGGCTGCACAGGGAAGGTGAAGAGCAGCAACAGCTTTCAGAGCTAGCACCGTCCTTCCGGGAGAAGGAGCCGGCCGTTCTCCTTTCTGGAAGGGGGCTCTGCCGCGGACAGGCAGCAGGAGCTGTAGCGTCTCTAGGAAAGCACAGATCCGCAGTGCTCTTGTGCCTGAGAAGAGGCTGCACAGGGAAGGTGAAGAGCAGCAACAGCTTTCACGGCTGGCACCTTCCTGATGGGAGAAGGAGCCGGACGTTTTCCTTTTCGGAAGGGGGCTCTGCCTCGGGCAGGCAGCAGGACATGTAGCGTCTCTGGGAAAGCACAGATCCCCAGTGCTGTTGTGCCGAGAATAGGCTGCACAGGGAAGGTGAAGACCAGCAACAGCTTTCAGGGCTGGCACCTTCCTGATGGGAGAAGGAGACGGACGTTTGCCTTTTGGAAGGGGGCTCTGCCTCTGGCAGGCAGCAGGAGATGTAGCGTCTCTGGGAAAGCACAGATCCGCAGTGCTGTTGTGCCTGAGAATAGGCTGCACAGGGAAGGTGAAGACCAGCAAGAGGTTTCACGCTTAGCACCTTTCTTGTGGAGAAGGAGACTTACGTTTTCCTTTTCGGAAGCGGGCTCTGCCGCGGAGAGGCAGCAGGAGATGTAGCGTCTCTGGGAAAGCACAGATCCCCAGTGCTGTTGTGCCTGAGAATAGGCTGCACAGGGAAGGTGCAGACCGGCAAGAGGTTTCACGCTTAGCACCTTTCTTGTGGAGAAGGAGACGGACGTTTTCCTTTTCGGAAGCGGGCTCTGCCTCGGGAAGGCAGCAGGACATGTAGCGTCTCTGGGAAAGCACAGATCCCCAGTGCTCTTGTGCCTGAGAAGAGGCTGCACAGGGAAGGTGAAGAGCAGCAACAGCTTTCACGGCTGGCACCTTGCTTGTGGGAGAAGGAGCGGGCAGTTTTCCTTTTGGGAAGGGGGCTCTGCCTCGGGCAGGCAGCAGGAGCTGTAGCGTCTCTGGGAAAGCACAGATCCGCAGTGCTGTTGTGCCTGAGAAGAGGCTGCACAGGGAAGGTGCAGACCAGCAAGAGGTTTCACGCTTAGCACCTTTCTTGTGGAGAAGGAGACTTACGTTTTCCTTTTCGGAAGCGGGCTCTGCCGCGGAGAGACAGCAGGAGCTGTAGCGTCTCTGGGAAAGCACAGATCCCCAGTGCTGTTGTGCCTGAGAAGAGGCTGCACAGGGAAGGTGAAGAGCAGCAACAGCTTTCAGAGCTAGCACCGTCCTTCCGGGAGAAGGAGCAGGCCGTTCTCCTTTTTGGAAGGGGGCTCTGCCGCGGACAGGCAGCAGGAGCTGTAGCGTCTCTGGGAAAGCACAGATCCCCAGTGCTGTTGTGCCTGAGAAGAGGCTGCTAAAGGAAGGTGCAGACCGGCAAGAGGTTTCACGCTTAGCACCTTGCTTGTGGGAGAAGGAGCAGGAAGTTTGCCTTTTCGGAAGGCGGCTCTGCCTCGGGAAGACAGCAGGACATGTAGCGTCTCTGGGAAACCACAGATCCTCAGTGCTGTTGTGCCTGAGAATAGGCTGCACAGGGAAGGTGAAGACCAGCAACAGCTTTCACGGCTAGCACCTTCCTGATGGGAGAAGGAGACTTACGTTTTCCTTTTCGGAAGCGGGCTCTGCCGCGGAGAGGCAGCAGGAGATGTAGCGTCTCTGGGAAAGCACAGATCCGCAGTGCTGTTGTGCCTGAGAATAGGCTGCACAGGGAAGGTGCAGACCGGCAAGAGGTTTCACGCTTAGCACCTTTGTTGTGGAGAAGGAGACGGACGTTTGCCTTTTCGGAAAGGGGCTCTGCCGCGGACAGGCAGTAGGAGATGTAGCGTCTCTGGGAAAGCACAGATCCGCAGTGCTGTTGTGCCTGAGAATAGGCTGCACAGGGAAGGTGAAGAGCAGCAACAGCTTTCACGGCTGGCACCTTCCTGATGGGAGAAGGAGCCGGACGTTTTCCTTTTCGGAAGGGGGCTCTGCCTCGGGCAGGCAGCAGGAGATGTAGCGTCTCTGGGAAAGCACAGATCCCCAGTGCTGTTGTGCCGTGAATAGGCTGCACAGGGAAGGTGAAGACGAGCAACAGCTTTCAGGGCTGGCACGTTCCTTGTGGGAGAAGGAGCCGGACGTTTGACTTTTCGGAAGGGGGCTCTGCCTCTGGCAGGCAGCAGGAGATGTAGCGTCTCTGGGAAAGCACAGATCCGCAGTGCTGTTGTGCCTGAGAATAGGCTGCACAGGGAAGGTGCAGACCAGCAAGAGGTTTCACGCTTAGCACCTTTCTTGTGGAGAAGGAGACTTACGTTTTCCTTTTCGGAAGCGGGCTCTGCCGCGGAGAGGCAGCAGGAGATGTAGCGTCTCTGGGAAAGCACAGATCCCCAGTGCTGTTGTGCCTGAGAATAGGCTGCACAGGGAAGGTGCAGACCGGCAAGAGGTTTCACGCTTAGCACCTTTCTTGTCGGAGAAGGAGCAGGAAGTTTGCCTTTTCGGACAGGGGCTCTGCCTCGGGAAGGCAGCAGGACATGTAGCGTCTCTGGGAAAGCACAGATCCCCAGTGCTCTTGTGCCTGAGAAGAGGCTGCACAGGGAAGGTGAAGAGCAGCAACAGCTTTCACGGCTGGCACCTTGCTTGTGGGAGAAGGAGCGGGCAGTTTTCCTTTTGGGAAGGGGGCTCTGCCTCGGGCAGGCAGCAGGAGCTGTAGCGTCTCTGGGAAAGCACAGATCCGCAGTGCTGTTGTGCCTGAGAAGAGGCTGCACAGGGAAGGTGCAGACCAGCAAGAGGTTTCACGCTTAGCACCTTTCTTGTGGAGAAGGAGACTTACGTTTTCCTTTTCGGAAGCGGGCTCTGCCGCGGAGAGACAGCAGGAGCTGTAGCGTCTCTGGGAAAGCACAGATCCCCAGTGCTGTTGTGCCTGAGAAGAGGCTGCACAGGGAAGGTGCAGACCGGCAAGAGGTTTCACGCTTAGCACCTTGCTTGTGGGAGAAGGAGCAGGAAGTTTGCCTTTTCGGAAGGCGGCTCTGCCTCGGGAAGACAGCAGGACATGTAGCGTCTCTGGGAAACCACAGAGCCTCAGTGCTGTTGTGCCTGAGAATAGGCTGCACAGGGAAGGTGAAGACCAGCAACAGCTTTCAGGGCTAGCACCTTCCTGATGGGAGAAGGAGACTTACGTTTTCCTTTTCGGAAGCGGGCTCTGCCGCGGAGAGGCAGCAGGAGATGTAGCGTCTCTGGGAAAGCACAGATCCGCAGTGCTGTTGTGCCTGAGAATAGGCTGCACAGGGAAGGTGCAGACCGGCAAGAGGTTTCACGCTTAGCACCTTTGTTGTGGAGAAGGAGACGGACGTTTGCCTTTTCGGAAAGGGGCTCTGCCGCGGACAGGCAGCAGGAGATGTAGCGTCTCTGGGAAAGCACAGATCCGCAGTGCTGTTGTGCCTGAGAATAGGCTGCACAGGGAAGGTGAAGAGCAGCAACAGCTTTCACGGCTGGCACCTTCCTGATGGGAGAAGGAGCCGGACGTTTTCCTTTTCGGAAGGGGGCTCTGCCTCGGGCAGGCAGCAGGACATGTAGTGTCTCTGGGAAAGCACAGATCCCCAGTGCTGTTGTGCCTGAGAAGAGGCTGCACAGGGAAGGTGCAGACCGGCAAGAGGTTTCACGCTTAGCACCTTGCTTGTGGGAGAAGGAGCCGGACGTTTGCCTTTTCGGAAGGGGGCTCTGCCTCGGGCAGGCAGCAGGAGCTGTAGCGTCTCTGGGAAAGCACAGATCCGCAATGCTGTTGTGCCTGAGAAGAGGCTGCACAGGGAAGGTGAAGAGCAGCAACAGCTTTCACGGCTGGCACCTTCCTGATGGGAGAAGGAGCCGGACGTTTTCCTTTTCGGAAGGGGGCTCTGCCTCGGGCAGGCAGCAGGACATGTAGCGTCTCTGGGAAAGCACAGATCCGCAATGCTGTGTTGCCGTGAATAGGCTGCACGGGGAAGGTGCAGAGGAGCAAGAGCTTTAAGCGCTGGCACCTTCCTTGTGGGAGAAGGAGCAAGACGTTTGACTTTTCGGAAGGGGGCTCTGTCGCGGAAAGGAATCATGAGCTGCAGCGTCTCTGGGAAAGCACAGATGCGCAGTGCTGTTGTGCCTGAGAATAGGCTGCACAGGGAAGGTGCAGACCAGCAAGAGGTTTCACGCTTAGCACCTTTCTTGTGGAGAAGGAGACTTACGTTTTCCTTTTCGGAAGCGGGCTCTGCCGCGGAGAGGCAGCAGGAGATGTAGCGTCTCTGGGAAAGCACAGATCCCCAGTGCTCTTGTGCCTGAGAATAGGCTGCCAAGGGAAGGTGAAGAGCAGCAACAGCTTTCAGAGCTAGCACCGTCCTTCCGGGAGAAGGAGCCGGCCGTTCTCCTTTCTGGAAGGGGGCTCTGCCGCGGACAGGCAGCAGGAGCTGTAGCGTCTCTAGGAAAGCACAGATCCGCAGTGCTCTTGTGCCTGAGAAGAGGCTGCACAGGGAAGGTGAAGAGCAGCAACAGCTTTCACGGCTGGCACCTTCCTGATGGGAGAAGGAGCCGGACGTTTTCCTTTTCGGAAGGGGGCTCTGCCTCGGGCAGGCAGCAGGACATGTAGCGTCTCTGGGAAAGCACAGATCCCCAGTGCTGTTGTGCCGTGAATAGGCTGCACAGGGAAGGTGAAGACCAGCAACAGCTTTCAGGGCTGGCACCTTCCTGATGGGAGAAGGAGACGGACGTTTGCCTTTTGGAAGGGGGCTCTGCCTCTGGCAGGCAGCAGGAGATGTAGCGTCTCTGGGAAAGCACAGATCCGCAGTGCTGTTGTGCCTGAGAATAGGCTGCACAGGGAAGGTGAAGACCAGCAAGAGGTTTCACGCTTAGCACCTTTCTTGTGGAGAAGGAGACTGACGTTTTCCTTTTCGGAAGGGGCTCTGCCGCGGAGAGGCAGCAGGAGATGTAGCGTCTCTGGGAAAGCACAGATCCCCAGTGCTGTTGTGCCTGAGAATAGGCTGCACAGGGAAGGTGCAGACCGGCAAGAGGTTTCACGCTTAGCACCTTTCTTGTGGGAGAAGGAGCAGGAAGTTTGCCTTTTCGGACAGGGGCTCTGCCTCGGGAAGGCAGCAGGACATGTAGCGTCTCTGGGAAAGCACAGATCCCCAGTGCTCTTGTGCCTGAGAAGAGGCTGCACAGGGAAGGTGAAGAGCAGCAACAGCTTTCACGGCTGGCACCTTCCTTGTGGGAGAAGGAGCGGGCAGTTTTCCTTTTGGGAAGGGGGCTCTGCCTCGGGCAGGCAGCAGGAGCTGTAGCGTCTCTGGGAAAGCACAGATCCGCAGTGCTGTTGTGCCTGAGAAGAGGCTGCACAGGGAAGGTGCAGACCAGCAAGAGGTTTCACGCTTAGCACCTTTCTTGTGGAGAAGGAGACTTACGTTTTCCTTTTCGGAAGCGGGCTCTGCCGCGGAGAGGCAGCAGGAGATGTAGCGTCTCTGGGAAAGCACAGATCCCCAGTGCTGTTGTGCCTGAGAATAGGCTGCACAGGGAAGGTGCAGACCAGCAAGAGGTTTCACGCTTAGCACCTTCCTTGTGGGAGAAGGAGCAGGAAGTTTGCCTTTTCGGACAGGGGCTCTGCCTCGGGAAGGCAGCAGGACATGTAGCGTCTCTGGGAAAGCACAGATCCCCAGTGCTCTTGTGCCTGAGAAGAGGCTGCACAGGGAAGGTGAAGAGCAGCAACAGCTTTCACGGCTGGCACCTTGCTTGTGGGAGAAGGAGCAGGCAGTTTGCCTTTTCGGAAGGGGGCTCTGCCTCGGGCAGGCAGCAGGAGATGTAGCGTCTCTGGGAAAGCACAGATCCGCAGTGCTGTTGTGCCTGAGAAGAGGCTGCACAGGGAAGGTGCAGACCAGCAAGAGGTTTCACGCTTAGCACCTTTCTTGTGGAGAAGGAGACTTACGTTTTCCTTTTCGGAAGCGGGCTCTGCCGCGGAGAGGCAGCAGGAGCTGTAGCGTCTCTGGGAAAGCACAGATCCCCAGTGCTGTTGTGCCTGAGAAGAGGCTGCACAGGGAAGGTGCAGACCGGCAAGAGGTTTCACGCTTAGCACCTTGCTTGTGGGAGAAGGAGCCGGACGTTTGCCTTTTCGGAAGGGGGCTCTGCCTCGGGCAGGCAGCAGGAGCTGTAGCGTCTCTGGGAAAGCACAGATCCGCAGTGCTGTTGTGCCTGAGAAGAGGCTGCACAGGGAAGGTGAAGAGCAGCAACAGCTTTCACGGCTGGCACCTTCCTGATGGGAGAAGGAGCCGGACGTTTTCCTTTTCGGAAGGGGGCTCTGCCTCGGGCAGGCAGCAGGACATGTAGCGTCTCTGGGAAAGCACAGATCCGCAGTGCTGTGTTGCCGTGAATAGGCTGCACGGGGAAGGTGCAGAGGAGCAAGAGCTTTCAGCGCTGGCACCTTCCTTGTGGGAGAAGGAGCAAGACGTTTGACTTTTCGGAAGGGGGCTCTGTCGCGGAAAGGAATCATGAGCTGCAGCGTCTCTGGGAAAGCACAGATGCGCAGTGCTGTTGTGCCTGAGAAGAGGCTGCACAGGGAAGGTGCAGACCAGCAAGAGGTTTCACGCTTAGCACCTTTCTTGTGGAGAAGGAGACTTACGTTTTCCTTTTCGGAAGCGGGCTCTGCCGCGGAGAGGCAGCAGGAGATGTAGCGTCTCTGGGAAAGCACAGATCCCCAGTGCTCTTGTGCCTGAGAATAGGCTGCCAAGGGAAGGTGAAGAGCAGCAACAGCTTTCAGAGCTAGCACCGTCCTTCCGGGAGAAGGAGCCGGCCGTTCTCCTTTTTGGAAGGGGGCTCTGCCGCGGACAGGCAGCAGGAGCTGTAGCGTCTCTAGGAAAGCACAGATCCGCAGTGCTCTTGTGCCTGAGAAGAGGCTGCACAGGGAAGGTGAAGAGCAGCAACAGCTTTCACGGCTGGCACCTTCCTGATGGGAGAAGGAGCCGGACGTTTTCCTTTTCGGAAGGGGGCTCTGCCTCGGGCAGGCAGCAGGAGATGTAGCGTCTCTGGGAAAGCACAGATCCCCAGTGCTGTTGTGCCTGAGAATAGGCTGCACAGGGAAGGTGAAGACCAGCAACAGCTTTCAGGGCTGGCACCTTCCTGATGGGAGAAGGAGACGGACGTTTGCCTTTTGGAAGGGGGCTCTGCCTCTGGCAGGCAGCAGGAGATGTAGCGTCTCTGGGAAAGCACAGATCCGCAGTGCTGTTGTGCCTGAGAATAGGCTGCACAGGGAAGGTGAAGAGCAGCAACAGCTTTCAGAGCTAGCACCTTCCTTCCGGGAGAAGGAGCAGGACGTTTTCCTTTTTGGAAGGGGGCTCTGCCGCGGACAGGCAGCAGGAGCTGTAGCGTCTCTGGGAAAGCACAGATCCCCAGTGCTGTTGTGCCTGAGAAGAGGCTGCCAAGGGAAGGTGCAGACCGGCAAGAGGTTTCACGCTTAGCACCTTGCTTGTGGGAGAAGGAGCAGGAAGTTTGCCTTTTCGGACAGGGGCTCTGCCTCGGGAAGGCAGCAGGAGATGTAGCGTCTCTGGGAAAGCACAGATCCGCAGTGCTGTTGTGCCTGAGAATAGGCTGCACAGGGAAGGTGAAGAGCAGCAACAGCTTTCACGGCTGGCACCTTCCTTGTGGGAGAAGGAGCGGGCAGTTTTCCTTTTGGGAAGGGGGCTCTGCCTCGGGCAGGCAGCAGGAGCTGTAGCGTCTCTGGGAAAGCACAGATCCGCAGTGCTGTTGTGCCTGAGAATAGGCTGCACAGGGAAGGTGAAGACCAGCAAGAGGTTTCACGCTTAGCACCTTTCTTGTGGAGAAGGAGACTGACGTTTTCCTTTTCGGAAGCGGGCTCTGCCGCGGAGAGGCAGCAGGAGCTGTAGCGTCTCTGGGAAAGCACAGATCCCCAGTGCTGTTGTGCCTGAGAAGAGGCTGCACAGGGAAGGTGCAGACCGGCAAGAGGTTTCACGCTTAGCACCTTGCTTGTGGGAGAAGGAGCAGGAAGTTTGCCTTTTCGGACAGGGGCTCTGCCTCGGGCAGGCAGCAGGAGATGTAGCGTCTCTGGGAAAGCACAGATCCGCAGTGCTGTTGTGCCTGAGAAGAGGCTGCACAGGGAAGGTGAAGAGCAGCAACAGCTTTCAGAGCTAGCACCTTCCTTCTGGGAGAAGGAGCAGGCCGTTCTCCTTTTCGGAAGGGGGCTCTGCCGCGGACAGGCAGCAGGAGCTGTAGCGTCTCTGGGAAAGCACAGATCCGCAGTGCTGTTGTGCCTGAGAATAGGCTGCACAGGGAAGGTGAAGAGCAGCAACAGCTTTCACGGCTAGCACCTTCCTGATGGGAGAAGGAGACGGACGTTTTCCTTTTCGGAAGCGGGCTCTGCCGCGGAGAGGCAGCAGGAGATGTAGCGTCTCTGGGAAAGCACAGATCCGCAGTGCTGTTGTGCCTGAGAATAGGCTGCACAGGGAAGGTGCAGACCGGCAAGAGGTTTCACGCTTAGCACCTTTGTTGTGGAGAAGGAGACGGACGTTTGCCTTTTCGGAAAGGGGCTCTGCCGCGGACAGGCAGCAGGAGATGTAGCGTCTCTGGGAAAGCACAGATCCGCAGTGCTGTTGTGCCTGAGAATAGGCTGCACAGGGAAGGTGAAGAGCAGCAACAGCTTTCACGGCTGGCACCTTCCTGATGGGAGAAGGAGCCGGACGTTTTCCTTTTCGGAAGGGGGCTCTGCCTCGGGCAGGCAGCAGGAGATGTAGCGTCTCTGGGAAAGCACAGATCCCCAGTGCTGTTGTGCCGTGAATAGGCTGCACAGGGAAGGTGAAGACGAGCAACAGCTTTCAGGGCTGGCACGTTCCTTGTGGGAGAAGGAGACGGACGTTTGCCTTTTCGGAAGGGGGCTCTGCCTCTGGCAGGCAGCAGGAGATGTAGCGTCTCTGGGAAAGCACAGATCCGCAGTGCTGTTGTGCCTGAGAATAGGCTGCACAGGGAAGGTGAAGACCAGCAAGAGGTTTCACGCTTAGCACCTTCCTTGTGGAGAAGGAGACTTACGTTTTCCTTTTCGGAAGGGGGCTCTGCCTCGGGCAGGCAGCAGGAGATGTAGCGTCTCTGGGAAAGCACAGATCCCCAGTGCTGTTGTGCCGTGAATAGGCTGCACAGGGAAGGTGAAGACGAGCAACAGCTTTCAGGGCTGGCACCTTCCTGATGGGAGAAGGAGACGGACGTTTGCCTTTTGGAAGGGGGCTCTGCCTCGGGCAGGCAGCAGGAGATGTAGCGTCTCTGGGAAAGCACAGATCCGCAGTGCTGTTGTGCCTGAGAAGAGGCTGCACAGGGAAGGTGCAGACCAGCAACAGGTTTCAGGCTAGCACCTTCCTTGTGGGAGAAGGAGCCGGACGTTTTCCTTTTCGGAAGGGGGCTCTGCCGCGGACAGGCAGCAGGAGCTGTAGCGTCTCTGGGAAAGCACAGATCCCCAGTGCTGTTGTGCCTGAGAATAGGCTGCACAGGGAAGGTGCAGACCGGCAAGAGGTTTCACGCTTAGCACCTTTCTTGTGGGAGAAGGAGCAGGAAGTTTGCCTTTTCGGACAGGGGCTCTGCCTCGGGAAGGCAGCAGGACATGTAGCGTCTCTGGGAAAGCACAGATCCCCAGTGCTCTTGTGCCTGAGAAGAGGCTGCACAGGGAAGGTGAAGAGCAGCAACAGCTTTCACGGCTGGCACCTTGCTTGTGGGAGAAGGAGCGGGCAGTTTTCCTTTTGGGAAGGGGGCTCTGCCTCGGGCAGGCAGCAGGAGCTGTAGCGTCTCTGGGAAAGCACAGATCCGCAGTGCTGTTGTGCCTGAGAAGAGGCTGCACAGGGAAGGTGAAGACCAGCAAGAGGTTTCACGCTTAGCACCTTTCTTGTGGAGAAGGAGACTTACGTTTTCCTTTTCGGAAGCGGGCTCTGCCGCGGAGAGGCAGCAGGAGCTGTAGCGTCTCTGGGAAAGCACAGATCCCCAGTGCTGTTGTGCCTGAGAAGAGGCTGCACAGGGAAGGTGCAGACCGGCAAGAGGTTTCACGCTTAGCACCTTGCTTGTGGGAGAAGGAGCAGGAAGTTTGCCTTTTCGGACAGGGGCTCTGCCTCGGGAAGGCAGCAGGACATGTAGCGTCTCTGGGAAAGCACAGATCCGCAGTGCTGTTGTGCCTGAGAATAGGCTGCACAGGGAAGGTGAAGAGCAGCAACAGCTTTCAGAGCTAGCACCGTCCTTCCGGGAGAAGGAGCAGGCCGTTCTCCTTTTTGGAAGGGGGCTCTGCCGCGGACAGGCAGCAGGAGCTGTAGCGTCTCTGGGAAAGCACAGATCCCCAGTGCTGTTGTGCCTGAGAAGAGGCTGCTAAAGGAAGGTGCAGACCGGCAAGAGGTTTCACGCTTAGCACCTTGCTTGTGGGAGAAGGAGCAGGAAGTTTGCCTTTTCGGAAGGCGGCTCTGCCTCGGGAAGACAGCAGGACATGTAGCGTCTCTGGGAAAGCACAGATCCGCAGTGCTGTTGTGCCTGAGAATAGGCTGCACAGGGAAGGTGAAGACCAGCAACAGCTTTCACGGCTAGCACCTTCCTGATGGGAGAAGGAGACTTACGTTTTCCTTTTCGGAAGCGGGCTCTGCCGCGGAGAGGCAGCAGGAGATGTAGCGTCTCTGGGAAAGCACAGATCCGCAGTGCTGTTGTGCCTGAGAATAGGCTGCACAGGGAAGGTGCAGACCGGCAAGAGGTTTCACGCTTAGCACCTTTGTTGTGGAGAAGGAGACGGACGTTTGCCTTTTCGGAAAGGGGCTCTGCCGCGGACAGGCAGTAGGAGATGTAGCGTCTCTGGGAAAGCACAGATCCGCAGTGCTGTTGTGCCTGAGAATAGGCTGCACAGGGAAGGTGAAGAGCAGCAACAGCTTTCACGGCTGGCACCTTCCTGATGGGAGAAGGAGCCGGACGTTTTCCTTTTCGGAAGGGGGCTCTGCCTCGGGCAGGCAGCAGGAGATGTAGCGTCTCTGGGAAAGCACAGATCCCCAGTGCTGTTGTGCCGTGAATAGGCTGCACAGGGAAGGTGAAGACGAGCAACAGCTTTCAGGGCTGGCACCTTCCTTGTGGGAGAAGGAGCCGGACGTTTGACTTTTCGGAAGGGGGCTCTGCCTCTGGCAGGCAGCAGGAGATGTAGCGTCTCTGGGAAAGCACAGATCCGCAGTGCTGTTGTGCCTGAGAATAGGCTGCACAGGGAAGGTGCAGACCAGCAAGAGGTTTCACGCTTAGCACCTTTCTTGTGGAGAAGGAGACTTACGTTTTCCTTTTCGGAAGCGGGCTCTGCCGCGGAGAGGCAGCAGGAGATGTAGCGTCTCTGGGAAAGCACAGATCCCCAGTGCTGTTGTGCCTGAGAATAGGCTGCACAGGGAAGGTGCAGACCAGCAAGAGGTTTCACGCTTAGCACCTTTCTTGTGGGAGAAGGAGCAGGAAGTTTGCCTTTTCGGAAAGGGGCTCTGCCTCGGGAAGGCAGCAGGAGCTGTAGCGTCTCTGGGAAAGCACAGATCCGCAGTGCTCTTGTGCCTGAGAAGAGGCTGCACAGGGAAGGTGAAGAGCAGCAACAGCTTTCACGGCTGGCACCTTGCTTGTGGGAGAAGGAGCCGGCCGTTTTCCTTTTGGGAAGGGGGCTCTGCCTCGGGCAGGCAGCAGGAGCTGTAGCGTCTCTGGGAAAGCACAGATCCGCAGTGCTGTTGTGCCTGAGAAGAGGCTGCACAGGGAAGGTGCAGACCAGCAAGAGGTTTCACGCTTAGCACCTTTCTTGTGGAGAAGGAGACTTACGTTTTCCTTTTCGGAAGCGGGCTCTGCCGCGGAGAGGCAGCAGGAGCTGTAGCGTCTCTGGGAAAGCACAGATCCGCAGTGCTGTTGTGCCTGAGAATAGGCTGCACAGGGAAGGTGCAGACCAGCAACAGGTTTCACGCCTAGCACCTTGCTTGTGGGAGAAGGAGCCGGACGTTTGCCTTTTCGGAAGGGGGCTCTGCCTCGGGCAGGCAGCAGGAGCTGTAGCGTCTCTGGGAAAGCACAGATCCGCAGTGCTGTTGTGCCTGAGAAGAGGCTGCACAGGGAAGGTGAAGAGCAGCAACAGCTTTCACGGCTGGCACCTTCCTGATGGGAGAAGGAGCCGGACGTTTTCCTTTTCGGAAGGGGGCTCTGCCTCGGGCAGGCAGCAGGACATGTAGCGTCTCTGGGAAAGCACAGATCCGCAGTGCTGTGTTGCCGTGAATAGGCTGCACGGGGAAGGTGCAGAGGAGCAAGAGCTTTCAGCGCTGGCACCTTCCTTGTGGGAGAAGGAGCAAGACGTTTGACTTTTCGGAAGGGGGCTCTGTCGCGGAAAGGAATCATGAGCTGCAGCGTCTCTGGGAAAGCACAGATGCGCAGTGCTGTTGTGCCTGAGAATAGGCTGCCCAGGGAAGGTGAAGAGCAGCAACAGCTTTCAGAGCTAGCACCGTCCTTCCGGGAGAAGGAGCAGGACGTTCTCCTTTTTGGAAGGGGGCTCTGCCGCGGACAGGCAGCAGGAGCTGTAGCGTCTCTGGGAAAGCACAGATCCCCAGTGCTGTTGTGCCTGAGAAGAGGCTGCACAGGGAAGGTGCAGACCGGCAAGAGGTTTCACGCTTAGCACCTTGCTTGTGGGAGAAGGAGCAGGAAGTTTGCCTTTTCGGAAGGCGGCTCTGCCTCGGGAAGGCAGCAGGACATGTAGCGTCTCTGGGAAAGCACAGATCCTCAGTGCTGTTGTGCCTGAGAAGAGGCTGCACAGGGAAGGTGAAGACCAGCAACAGCTTTCAGGGCTAGCACCTTCCTGATGGGAGAAGGAGACTTACGTTTTCCTTTTCGGAAGCGGGCTCTGCCGCGGAGAGGCAGCAGGAGATGTAGCGTCTCTGGGAAAGCACAGATCCGCAGTGCTGTTGTGCCTGAGAATAGGCTGCACAGGGAAGGTGCAGACCGGCAAGAGGTTTCACGCTTAGCACCTTTGTTGTGGAGAAGGAGACGGACGTTTGCCTTTTCGGAAAGGGGCTCTGCCGCGGACAGGCAGCAGGAGATGTAGCGTCTCTGGGAAAGCACAGATCCGCAGTGCTGTTGTGCCTGAGAATAGGCTGCACAGGGAAGGTGAAGAGCAGCAACAGCTTTCACGGCTGGCACCTTCCTGATGGGAGAAGGAGCCGGACGTTTGACTTTTCGGAAGGGGGCTCTGCCTCGGCAGGCAGCAGGAGATGTAGCGTCTCTGGGAAAGCACAGATCCGCAGTGCTGTTGTGCCTGAGAATAGGCTGCACAGGGAAGGTGCAGACCAGCAAGAGGTTTCACGCTTAGCACCTTCCTTGTGGGAGAAGGAGACTGGACGTTTTCCTTTTCGGAAGGGGGCTCTGCCGCGGAAAGGCAGCAGGAGATGTAGCGTCTCTGGGAAAGCACAGATCCCCAGTGCTGTTGTGCCTGAGAATAGGCTGCACAGGGAAGGTGCAGACCGGCAAGAGGTTTCACGCTTAGCACCTTTCTTGTGGGAGAAGGAGCAGGAAGTTTGCCTTTTCGGACAGGGGCTCTGCCTCGGGAAGGCAGCAGGACATGTAGCGTCTCTGGGAAAGCACAGATCCGCAGTGCTGTTGTGCCTGAGAAGAGGCTGCACAGGGAAGGTGAAGAGCAGCAACAGCTTTCACGGCTGGCACCTTGCTTGTGGGAGAAGGAGCGGGCAGTTTTCCTTTTCGGAAGGGGGCTCTGCCGCGGGCAGGCAGCAGGAGCTGTAGCGTCTCTGGGAAAGCACAGATCCCCAGTGCTGTTGTGCCTGAGAAGAGGCTGCACAGGGAAGGTGAAGACCAGCAACAGGTTTCACGCTTAGCACCTTGCTTGTGGGAGAAGGAGCAGGAAGTTTGCCTTTTCGGAAAGGGGCTCTGCCTCGGGCAGGCAGCAGGAGCTGTAGCGTCTCTGGGAAAGCACAGATCCGCAGTGCTCTTGTGCCTGAGAAGAGGCTGCACAGGGAAGGTGAAGAGCAGCAACAGCTTTCACGGCTGGCACCTTCCTGATGGGAGAAGGAGCCGGACGTTTTCCTTTTCGGAAGGGGGCTCTGCCTCGGGCAGGCAGCAGGACATGTAGCGTCTCTGGGAAAGCACAGATCCCCAGTGCTGTTGTGCCGAGAATAGGCTGCACAGGGAAGGTGAAGACGAGCAACAGCTTTCAGGGCTGGCACCTTCCTGATGGGAGAAGGAGACGGACGTTTGCCTTTTGGAAGGGGGCTCTGCCTCTGGCAGGCAGCAGGAGATGTAGCGTCTCTGGGAAAGCACAGATCCGCAGTGCTGTTGTGCCTGAGAATAGGCTGCACAGGGAAGGTGAAGACCAGCAAGAGGTTTCACGGCTTAGCACCTTTCTTGTGGAGAAGGAGACTTACGTTTTCCTTTTCGGAAGCGGGCTCTGCCGCGGAGAGGCAGCAGGAGATGTAGCGTCTCTGGGAAAGCACAGATCCCCAGTGCTGTTGTGCCTGAGAATAGGCTGCACAGGGAAGGTGCAGACCGGCAAGAGGTTTCACGCTTAGCACCTTGCTTGTGGGAGAAGGAGCAGGAAGTTTGCCTTTTCGGACAGGGGCTCTGCCTCGGGAAGGCAGCAGGACATGTAGCGTCTCTGGGAAAGCACAGATCCGCAGTGCTGTTGTGCCTGAGAATAGGCTGCACAGGGAAGGTGAAGACCAGCAACAGCTTTCACGGCTGGCACCTTGCTTGTGGGAGAAGGAGCGGGCAGTTTTCCTTTTCGGAAGGGGGCTCTGCCTCGGGCAGGCAGCAGGAGCTGTAGCGTCTCTGGGAAAGCACAGATCCGCAGTGCTGTTGTGCCTGAGAAGAGGCTGCACAGGGAAGGTGCAGACCAGCAACAGGTTTCACGCTTAGCACCTTTCTTGTGGAGAAGGAGACTTACGTTTTCCTTTTCGGAAGGGGGCTCTGCCGCGGAGAGGCAGCAGGAGCTGTAGCGTCTCTGGGAAAGCACAGATCCGCAGTGCTGTTGTGCCTGAGAATAGGCTGCACAGGGAAGGTGAAGAGCAGCAACAGCTTTCACGGCTGGCACCTTCCTGATGGGAGAAGGAGCCGGACGTTTTCCTTTTCGGAAGGGGGCTCTGCCTCGGGCAGGCAGCAGGACATGTAGCGTCTCTGGGAAAGCACAGATCCGCAGTGCTCTTGTGCCTGAGAAGAGGCTGCACAGGGAAGGTGAAGAGCAGCAACAGCTTTCACGGCTGGCACCTTCCTTGTGGGAGAAGGAGCGGGCAGTTTTCCTTTTGGGAAGGGGGCTCTGCCTCGGGCAGGCAGCAGGAGCTGTAGCGTCTCTGGGAAAGCACAGATCCGCAGTGCTGTTGTGCCTGAGAAGAGGCTGCACAGGGAAGGTGCAGACCAGCAAGAGGTTTCACGCTTAGCACCTTTCTTGTGGAGAAGGAGACTTACGTTTTCCTTTTCGGAAGCGGGCTCTGCCGCGGAGAGGCAGCAGGAGCTGTAGCGTCTCTGGGAAAGCACAGATCCCCAGTGCTGTTGTGCCTGAGAATAGGCTGCACAGGGAAGGTGAAGAGCAGCAACAGCTTTCAGAGCTAGCACCGTCCTTCCGGGAGAAGGAGCAGGCCGTTCTCCTTTTTGGAAGGGGGCTCTGCCGCGGACAGGCAGCAGGAGCTGTAGCGTCTCTGGGAAAGCACAGATCCCCAGTGCTGTTGTGCCTGAGAAGAGGCTGCTAAAGGAAGGTGCAGACCGGCAAGAGGTTTCACGCTTAGCACCTTGCTTGTGGGAGAAGGAGCAGGAAGTTTGCCTTTTCGGAAGGCGGCTCTGCCTCGGGAAGACAGCAGGACATGTAGCGTCTCTGGGAAACCACAGATCCTCAGTGCTGTTGTGCCTGAGAATAGGCTGCACAGGGAAGGTGAAGACCAGCAACAGCTTTCACGGCTAGCACCTTCCTGATGGGAGAAGGAGACTTACGTTTTCCTTTTCGGAAGCGGGCTCTGCCGCGGAGAGGCAGCAGGAGATGTAGCGTCTCTGGGAAAGCACAGATCCGCAGTGCTGTTGTGCCTGAGAATAGGCTGCACAGGGAAGGTGCAGACCGGCAAGAGGTTTCACGCTTAGCACCTTTGTTGTGGAGAAGGAGACGGACGTTTGCCTTTTCGGAAAGGGGCTCTGCCGCGGACAGGCAGTAGGAGATGTAGCGTCTCTGGGAAAGCACAGATCCGCAGTGCTGTTGTGCCTGAGAATAGGCTGCACAGGGAAGGTGAAGAGCAGCAACAGCTTTCACGGCTGGCACCTTCCTGATGGGAGAAGGAGCCGGACGTTTTCCTTTTCGGAAGGGGGCTCTGCCTCGGGCAGGCAGCAGGAGATGTAGCGTCTCTGGGAAAGCACAGATCCCCAGTGCTGTTGTGCCGTGAATAGGCTGCACAGGGAAGGTGAAGACGAGCAACAGCTTTCAGGGCTGGCACGTTCCTTGTGGGAGAAGGAGACGGACGTTTGACTTTTCGGAAGGGGGCTCTGCCTCTGGCAGGCAGCAGGAGATGTAGCGTCTCTGGGAAAGCACAGATCCGCAGTGCTGTTGTGCCTGAGAATAGGCTGCACAGGGAAGGTGCAGACCAGCAAGAGGTTTCACGCTTAGCACCTTTCTTGTGGAGAAGGAGACTTACGTTTTCCTTTTCGGAAGCGGGCTCTGCCGCGGAGAGGCAGCAGGAGATGTAGCGTCTCTGGGAAAGCACAGATCCCCAGTGCTGTTGTGCCTGAGAATAGGCTGCACAGGGAAGGTGCAGACCGGCAAGAGGTTTCACGCTTAGCACCTTTCTTGTCGGAGAAGGAGCAGGAAGTTTGCCTTTTCGGACAGGGGCTCTGCCTCGGGAAGGCAGCAGGACATGTAGCGTCTCTGGGAAAGCACAGATCCGCAGTGCTCTTGTGCCTGAGAAGAGGCTGCACAGGGAAGGTGAAGAGCAGCAACAGCTTTCACGGCTGGCACCTTGCTTGTGGGAGAAGGAGCGGGCAGTTTTCCTTTTCGGAAGGGGGCTCTGCCTCGGGCAGGCAGCAGGAGCTGTAGCGTCTCTGGGAAAGCACAGATCCGCAGTGCTGTTGTGCCTGAGAAGAGGCTGCACAGGGAAGGTGCAGACCAGCAAGAGGTTTCACGCTTAGCACCTTTCTTGTGGAGAAGGAGACTTACGTTTTCCTTTTCGGAAGCGGGCTCTGCCGCGGAGAGGCAGCAGGAGCTGTAGCGTCTCTGGGAAAGCACAGATCCCCAGTGCTGTTGTGCCTGAGAAGAGGCTGCACAGGGAAGGTGCAGACCGGCAAGAGGTTTCACGCTTAGCACCTTGCTTGTGGGAGAAGGAGCAGGAAGTTTGCCTTTTCGGAAGGCGGCTCTGCCTCGGGAAGGCAGCAGGACATGTAGCGTCTCTGGGAAACCACAGATCCTCAGTGCTGTTGTGCCTGAGAATAGGCTGCACAGGGAAGGTGAAGACCAGCAACAGCTTTCAGGGCTAGCACCTTCCTGATGGGAGAAGGAGACTTACGTTTTCCTTTTCGGAAGCGGGCTCTGCCGCGGAGAGGCAGCAGGAGATGTAGCGTCTCTGGGAAAGCACAGATCCGCAGTGCTGTTGTGCCTGAGAATAGGCTGCACAGGGAAGGTGCAGACCGGCAAGAGGTTTCACGCTTAGCACCTTTGTTGTGGAGAAGGAGACGGACGTTTGCCTTTTCGGAAAGGGGCTCTGCCGCGGACAGGCAGCAGGAGATGTAGCGTCTCTGGGAAAGCACAGATCCGCAGTGCTGTTGTGCCTGAGAATAGGCTGCACAGGGAAGGTGAAGAGCAGCAACAGCTTTCACGGCTGGCACCTTCCTGATGGGAGAAGGAGCCGGACGTTTTCCTTTTCGGAAGGGGGCTCTGCCTCGGGCAGGCAGCAGGACATGTAGCGTCTCTGGGAAAGCACAGATCCCCAGTGCTGTTGTGCCTGAGAAGAGGCTGCACAGGGAAGGTGCAGACCAGCAAGAGGTTTCACGCTTAGCACCTTGCTTGTGGGAGAAGGAGACGGACGTTTGCCTTTTGGAAGGGGGCTCTGCCTCGGGCAGGCAGCAGGAGCTGTAGCGTCTCTGGGAAAGCACAGATCCGCAATGCTGTTGTGCCTGAGAAGAGGCTGCACAGGGAAGGTGAAGAGCAGCAACAGCTTTCACGGCTGGCACCTTCCTGATGGGAGAAGGAGCCGGACGTTTTCCTTTTCGGAAGGGGGCTCTGCCTCGGGCAGGCAGCAGGAGATGTAGCGTCTCTGGGAAAGCACAGATCCGCAATGCTGTGGTGCCGTGAATAGGCTGCACGGGGAAGGTGCAGAGGAGCAAGAGCTTTCAGCGCTGGCACCTTCCTTGTGGGAGAAGGAGCAAGACGTTTGACTTTTCGGAAGTGGGCTCTGTCGCGGAAAGGAATCATGAGCTGCAGCGTCTCTGGGAAAGCACAGATGCGCAGTGCTGTTGTGCCTGAGAATAGGCTGCACAGGGAAGGTGCAGACCAGCAAGAGGTTTCACGCTTAGCACCTTTCTTGTGGAGAAGGAGACTTACGTTTTCCTTTTCGGAAGCGGGCTCTGCCGCGGAGAGGCAGCAGGAGATGTAGCGTCTCTGGGAAAGCACAGATCCCCAGTGCTCTTGTGCCTGAGAATAGGCTGCCAAGGGAAGATGAAGAGCAGCAACAGCTTTCAGAGCTAGCACCGTCCTTCCGGGAGAAGGAGCCGGCCGTTCTCCTTTTTGGAAGGGGGCTCTGCCGCGGACAGGCAGCAGGAGCTGTAGCGTCTCTAGGAAAGCACAGATCCGCAGTGCTCTTGTGCCTGAGAAGAGGCTGCACAGGGAAGGTGAAGAGCAGCAACAGCTTTCACGGCTGGCACCTTCCTGATGGGAGAAGGAGCCGGACGTTTTCCTTTTCGGAAGGGGGCTCTGCCTCGGGCAGGCAGCAGGACATGTAGCGTCTCTGGGAAAGCACAGATCCCCAGTGCTGTTGTGCCTGAGAATAGGCTGCACAGGGAAGGTGAAGACCAGCAACAGCTTTCAGGGCTGGCACCTTCCTGATGGGAGAAGGAGCCGGACGTTTGCCTTTTGGAAGGGGGCTCTGCCTCTGGCAGGCAGCAGGAGATGTAGCGTCTCTGGGAAAGCACAGATCCCCAGTGCTCTTGTGCCTGAGAATAGGCTGCACAGGGAAGGTGAAGACCAGCAAGAGGTTTCACGCTTAGCACCTTTCTTGTGGGAGAAGGAGACTTACGTTTTCCTTTTCGGAAGGGGGCTCTGCCGCGGACAGGCAGCAGGAGATGTAGCGTCTCTGGGAAAGCACAGATCCGCAGTGCTGTTGTGCCTGAGAATAGGCTGCAAAGGGAAGGTGCAGACCGGCAAGAGGTTTCACGCTTAGCACCTTGCTTGTGGGAGAAGGAGCAGGAAGTTTGCCTTTTCGGAAGGGGGCTCTGCCGCGGGAAGGCAGCATGACATGTAGCGTCTCTGGGAAAGCACAGATCCGCAGTGCTGTTGTGCCTGAGAATAGGCTGCACAGGGAAGGTGAAGAGCAGCAACAGCTTTCACGGCTGGCACCTTCCTTATGGGAGAAGGAGCCGGCCGTTTTCCTTTTGGGAAGGGGGCTCTGCCTCGGACAGGCAGCAGGAGCTGTAGCGTCTCTGGGAAAGCACAGATCCGCAGTGCTGTTGTGCCTGAGAATAGGCTGCACAGGGAAGGTGAAGACCAGCAACAGCTTTCACGGCTAGCACCTTCCTTGTGGAGAAGGAGACGGACGTTTTCCTTTTCGGAAGCGGGCTCTGCCGCGGAGAGGCAGCAGGAGATGTAGCGTCTCTGGGAAAGCACAGATCCCCAGTGCTGTTGTGCCTGAGAATAGGCTGCACAGGGAAGGTGCAGACCGGCAAGAGCTTTCACGCTTAGCACCTTGCTTGTGGGAGAAGGAGCAGGAAGTTTGCCTTTTCGGAAGGGGGCTCTGCCGCGGAAAGGCAGAAGGAGATGTAGCGTCTCTGGGAAAGCACAGATCCGCAGTGCTGTTGTGCCGAGAATAGGCTGCACAGGGAAGGTGAAGAGCAGCAACAGCTTTCAGGGCTGGCACCTTCCTGATGGGAGAAGGAGCCGGCCGTTTTCCTTTTCGGAAGGGGGCTCTGCCTCGGGAAGGCAGCAGGACATGTAGCGTCTCTAGGAAAGCACAGATCCGCAGTGCTGTTGTGCCTGAGAATAGGCTGCACAGGGAAGGTGAAGAGCAGCAACAGCTTTCAGGGCTAGCACCTTCCTTGTGGGAGAAGGAGACGGACGTTTTCCTTTTCGGAAGGGGGCTCTGCCGCGGAAAGGCAGCAGGAGCTGTAGCGTCTCTGGGAAAGCACAGATCCGCAGTGCTGTTGTGCCTGAGAATAGGCTGCTAAGGGAAGGTGCAGACCGGCAAGAGGTTTCACGCTTAGCACCTTTCTTGTGGAGAAGGAGCAGGAAGTTTGCCTTTTCGGAAAGGGGCTCTGCCGCGGGAAGGCAGCAGGACATGTAGCGTCTCTGGGAAAGCACAGATCCGCAGTGCTCTTGTGCCTGAGAAGAGGCTGCACAGGGAAGGTGAAGAGCAGCAACAGCTTTCACGGCTGGCACCTTGCTTGTGAGAGAAGGAGCCGGCAGTTTTCCTTTTGGGAAGGGGGCTCTGCCTCGGGCAGGCAGCAGGAGCTGTAGCGTCTCTGGGAAAGCACAGATCCGCAGTGCTGTTGTGCCTGAGAATAGGCTGCACAGGGAAGGTGCAGACCGGCAAGAGGTTTCACGCTTAGCACCTTGCTTGTGGGAGAAGGAGCAGGAAGTTTGCCTTTTCGGAAAGGGGCTCTGCCGGGCAAGCAGAAGGAGCTGTAGCGTCTCTGGGAAAGCACAGATCCGCAGTGCTGTTGTGCCTGAGAAGAGGCTGCACAGGGAAGGTGAAGAGCAGCAACAGCTTTCACGGCTGGCACCTTCCTGATGGGAGAAGGAGCCGGACGTTTTCCTTTTCGGAAGGGGGCTCTGCCTCGGGCAGGCAGCAGGACATGTAGCGTCTCTGGGAAAGCACAGATCCGCAGTGCTGTTGTGCCGTGAATAGGCTGCACAGGGAAGGTGAAGAGCAGCAACAGCTTTCAGGGCTGGCACCTTCCTTATGGGAGAAGGAGACGGACGTTTGCCTTTTGGAAGGGGGCTCTGCCTCTGGCAGGCAGCAGGAGATGTAGCGTCTCTGGGAAAGCACAGATCCGCAGTGCTGTTGTGCCTGAGAATAGGCTGCACAGGGAAGGTGAAGACCAGCAAGAGGTTTCACGCTTAGCACCTTTCTTGTGGAGAAGGAGACTTACGTTTTCCTTTTCGGAAGCGGGCTCTGCCGCGGAAAGGCAGCAGGAGATGTAGCGTCTCTGGGAAAGCACAGATCCCCAGTGCTGTTGTGCCTGAGAATAGGCTGCACAGGGAAGGTGCAGACCGGCAAGAGGTTTCACGCTTAGCACCTTTCTTGTGGGAGAAGGAGCAGGAAGTTTGCCTTTTCGGACAGGGGCTCTGCCTCGGGAAGGCAGCAGGACATGTAGCGTCTCTGGGAAAGCACAGATCCCCAGTGCTCTTGTGCCTGAGAAGAGGCTGCCCAGGGAAGGTGAAGAGCAGCAACAGCTTTCACGGCTGGCACCTTGCTTGTGGGAGAAGGAGCGGGCAGTTTTCCTTTTCGGAAGGGGGCTCTGCCTCGGGCAGGCAGCAGGAGCTGTAGCGTCTCTGGGAAAGCACAGATCCGCAGTGCTGTTGTGCCTGAGAATAGGCTGCACAGTGAAGGTGAAGACGAGCAACAGCTTTCACGGCTGGCACCTACCTTATGGGAGAAGGAGAAGGACGTTTTCCTTTTCGGTAGGGGGCTATGTCGCGGAGAGGCAGCAGGACATATAGCGTCTCTGGGAAAGCACAGATCCGCAGTGCTGTTGTGCCTGAGAATAGGCTGCACAGGGAAGGTGAAGAGCAGCAACAGCTTTCACGGCTGGCACCTTCCTGATGGGAGAAGGAGCCGGACGTTTTCCTTTTCGGAAGGGGGCTCTGTCGCGGAAAGGCAGCAGGAGATGTAGCGTCTCTGGGAAAGCACAGATCCGCCGTGCTGTTGTGCCTGAGAATAGGCTGCACAGGGAAGGTGAAGAGCAGCAACAGCTTTCAGCACTGGCACCTTCCTTGTGGGAGAAGGAGCGGGCAGTTTTCCTTTTGGGAAGGGGGCTCTGCCTCGGGCAGGCAGCAGGAGCTGTAGCGTCTCTGGGAAAGCACAGATCCGCAGTGCTGTTGTGCCTGAGAAGAGGCTGCACAGGGAAGGTGCAGACCAGCAAGAGGTTTCACGCTTAGCACCTTTCTTGTGGAGAAGGAGACTTACGTTTTCCTTTTCGGAAGCGGGCTCTGCCGCGGAGAGACAGCAGGAGCTGTAGCGTCTCTGGGAAAGCACAGATCCCCAGTGCTGTTGTGCCTGAGAAGAGGCTGCACAGGGAAGGTGAAGAGCAGCAACAGCTTTCAGAGCTAGCACCGTCCTTCCGGGAGAAGGAGCAGGCCGTTCTCCTTTTTGGAAGGGGGCTCTGCCGCGGACAGGCAGCAGGAGCTGTAGCGTCTCTGGGAAAGCACAGATCCCCAGTGCTGTTGTGCCTGAGAAGAGGCTGCTAAAGGAAGGTGCAGACCGGCAAGAGGTTTCACGCTTAGCACCTTGCTTGTGGGAGTAGGAGCAGGAAGTTTGCCTTTTCGGAAGGCGGCTCTGCCTCGGGAAGACAGCAGGACATGTAGCGTCTCTGGGAAACCACAGAGCCTCAGTGCTGTTGTGCCTGAGAATAGGCTGCACAGGGAAGGTGAAGACCAGCAACAGCTTTCACGGCTAGCACCTTCCTGATGGGAGAAGGAGACTTACGTTTTCCTTTTCGGAAGCGGGCTCTGCCGCGGAGAGGCAGCAGGAGATGTAGCGTCTCTGGGAAAGCACAGATCCGCAGTGCTGTTGTGCCTGAGAATAGGCTGCACAGGGAAGGTGCAGACCGGCAAGAGGTTTCACGCTTAGCACCTTTGTTGTGGAGAAGGAGACGGACGTTTGCCTTTTCGGAAAGGGGCTCTGCCGCGGACAGGCAGTAGGAGATGTAGCGTCTCTGGGAAAGCACAGATCCGCAGTGCTGTTGTGCCTGAGAATAGGCTGCACAGGGAAGGTGAAGAGCAGCAACAGCTTTCACGGCTGGCACCTTCCTGATGGGAGAAGGAGCCGGA
>JAZGTQ010000147.1:0-21247 GCA_037953605.1 Necrosyrtes monachus | reverse complement strand
GCCTACTGTAGGGGAACAAGGCACGAACGGAGAACAAACGGTACTAGGCATAATTGTTAAAGAAACTGCACAAGACACGATTGTTCAAGTTTGCTGGGCAGCACAAACTAGATACTGCTCAAGGAGAAGTCTGATAAAGCAGGCACAGAAAGTAGAACAAGGTCGGGCGTACGTGACGGACAGCAGGATGCAAGACAGAATACAGGCAGAAGACATCATTCGCGTGATCAGAAGACATTATCCAATTAGACTATTGTTTAGGTGCGTGAACGGCACATGTTAACCAATCAACAAATGACCTATGCGTGAATAGATACTAAAACACTATATAACCAAGTATCGCGCAGCTAATAAACGGAGAAATCGCTTGATCCACAGTATCTGTGTTGGTCCGTTTTCTCCCCAGGGCGAGTCCCTGGCGATGCTTCGTTTTCCCTAGATTGTCGCAGCGGAGAAGTGCGGCAAGTGGTGACCCCGACGTGATCGCGGGCGCGGAGTGCCGCGGGCGTGGAGTGCGCGAGTGTTTTGCCTGGCCAGGCGAGTGGAAGATAGCTCTCGGAGCGATCCTGCCGGTGACGATGGCATCCATCAGAACAATTATTAAGGTATTAAAGGCAGTAGGCAGGGAGGTGGACTGTGGGGTGCATACATCTCCAGTCACGGTTCTCATCCAGTGGATGATACAACGGGGCTTCATAGTAAAGCCGGGAGAGATATTTGATGCGTCGCGGCTGCGGGCTGCGCGCGAGGAGTTAGTGGAGGAGTGTTTGAGTGGAAAGAAAGGAGCTGCTGATAAGCTTGCGGCTCTTGGTTCAGTGCTGACTGTGTTAAAGAAGGGGAGAGAGATAAAAGCGGTTTGGATGGCGGCTACGGCGATGTTGCGCGGAGAGACGGGAGGAGAGGTGGTTGATTTATTAGAGGTGCAAGCTGACAAAGAAAGTAGAGATACTGCAGCTGTCGGAGGAGAGGAGGTATTGGAAAAACAAGTAGAGAGAGTGAAAAAGGTGGAGGATGCTCCAGATGCATTGGTGTTTCCAGTCTCCCGCGGGCAAGTGAGGGTTCCTTCTTTTGGGGATCCACCCCTTCCCCCGCCAGGGTTGTTTTCGCACGAGGCAGATGACCCCCCCCAAGTATGTCTCACCAGCACATAGTACAACCACGGGTCCTGGTGCGTGTGCACCACCAATGTCTTTGATGGAAGTAGATTCGGATGAGAAAGAGAGTTGTATTAGAAGGAAATTGCAAGCAGATGCGGTTCCATTGCCAGACTCGAATGAGGAGAGTCCACCGAATCCAGGACAGAATCAGAGCACTGAGGTAGCGGAGGTTTTGGCGAAATTTAGGAATCTAGCGGCGACTACTGGACAGACAGTGCAACATGCTCAAAGTGGTGTAGATCGTGCGGCGCAACCTCCGGTGTTTACGGATTGGAAATTAATAGCGAAAATTTGTGTTCTAGAGGCTGTGGATTTCAAACCTTCAGATGAAGGGGGAGCGTTAGTGTGTCCGTTGTTAATCACTCCAGATGGACCAAGATGGCAACCGTTAGATTATAAATTAGTAAAGGAATGGCAGATGAGCTGTAGAGATGATGGACTGAATGGCCCGAGAACGCGAGCTCTGTTAGATGTGATACATGCTCAACCGTTACTACCATTTGATTCGAGACAGTTGGCGCGTGCAGCACTCACGGCACCTTTGATGTGCCTTTGGGAGCAAGCGTTTAAAGAGGAAGCAGAAGCGGTTGTTTTGGCCTCTCTTACTCCAGGACATAATTTAGCAGGGGTCTCTATGGCACAGTTAATAGGGACCGGAGACCATCCAGCCCCTCAAAATCAGGCTGGATTGCGAGGTCGGGTGATAGCAGCTTCTTCACATTGTGCTAGGAGTGCATTTATGAAGGTCAGTAAGTTTGAAAAGAAAAGAGTTCCGTATACAAAGGTTATTCAGTGACTTAACGAACCGCATCAGGATTTTTTAGAGTGTTTGCAGAAGGCGGTTGAGATGGCAGACATACCGGAGGAGGTTAAGCCGGTTCTTGCGAAAGAACTAGCTCGTACACAAGCAAACGATCAGACAAGGCAAATTTTATCGCAGTTGCCAGCAAAAGCCTCAATAGCAGATATGATTAAACGAGTGTTAGAAGCAGAAGCTCAACCTGCAGCGGCACCTGTAGTTGCAGCAGTTACAGCTGCATTTTGCAATCGCACGAATAACAACCCGTGTGGGTTGACCAGTGGCCCCTCCCTCCAGAAAAATAGGGGAACTGTACCTGCTCAAGAGCTGTTATCAATTTTAGAAAAAAGACAAACACCTGTATCTTTTGCACATATTAACAGTCATACACAGATACCAGGTGCCTTAACAGAGGGAAATGCTCATGCAGACAAAGCAGCAGGAACTCTCATTCATTCAGTAGGTGTCCCCATTTTACAACAGGCCAAACTTTCTCATGAATTTTTTCATCAAGGAGCCAAAGCATTGGCGAGACAATTCCGATTACCCTCTCTGAGGCTCGAGCAGTGGTTGCTTCCTGTACACATTGTCGTCAAACAACTCTTGGACATGGAGGAATTAACCCCCGCGGTCTACGACCAAATCAAATTTGGCAACAAGACATTACAGTCTATGAACCTTTCAAACCCCGGAAGTATTTACACGTCACTATAGATACTTGCAGCGGCTATATTTGCCCTACTGTCGAAACTAAAAGTAACGCCACAGCCACCATATGACATCTTTGTCATGCCATCAGTATTTTAGGGATTCCTCAGTGTCCTAGTTTCAGCTGGGATAGAGTTAACTGTCTTCCTAGTAGCTGGTACGGTGCTATGTTTTGAGTTCAGTGTGTGAAGAATGTTGATAACACTGATGTTTTCAGTTGTTGCTAAGTAGTGTTTAGACTAAAGTCAAGGATTTTTCAGCTTCTCATGCCCAGCCAGCGAGAAAGGTGGAGGGGCACAAGAAGTTGGCACAGAACACAGCCAGGGCACCTGACCCAAACTGGCCAACAGGCTATTCCATACCATCTGACGTCCCATCTAGTATAGGAACTGGGAAGTGGGGGCGGGGAATCGCCGCTCGGGGACTAGCTGGGTGTCGGTCGGTGAGTGGTGAGCAATTGTACTGCGCATCATTTGTACATTCCAATCCTTTCATTATTGCTGTTGTCATTTTATTAGTATTATCATTATTAGTTCCTTCTTTTCTGTTCTATTAAACCGTTCTTATCTCAACCTGCGGGTTTTGCTTCTTTCTCCCGATTTTCTCCCCCATCCCACTGGGTGGGGGGAGTGAGTGAGTGGCTGCGTGGTGCTTAGCTGCTGGCTGGGGTTAAACCACGACACTCAGAAGATAAAAACAGATAATGGTCCCAATTACGTTAGTTCTCGATTTCGTGAATTTTTAAATAAGTGGAGCATCACACACGTAACTGGAATGCCCTACAATTCTACAGGTCAAGCAATCGTTGAGTGAGCCCATCAAACCCTAAAGACACAGCTAGATCATCTTAGGGAGGGGGAGAAAGTACCTGTTGGATACCAAAATGAACTGTTAGCCAAGGCCTGCGTGGTATTAAATCATATGCCACGAGGCGACTCAGACCCATCTCAGCATGGCACCGCGGTGCAAGGACATTTTTCTGTCACATCGCTATCTGACCGTGTACTAGGAGCACCAGTTCGGTATCGAGATCCAATCACGATGGAATGGCAAGGACCGGTACCCATTCTACAATGGGGGCGAAGATACGCCTGTGTCCAGACGGACTGTGGACCCAAATGGGTACCTGCCAAATGGATCCGGCCAGATGTACAAGGAACCAATAATGACTAAAGTATCTGCGTGTCATTGCAGAACAGTGTGATCATAAAATGCCTGTCAGAGGTACACAGTCGGAATTTCTGGCACTGGATGCAAGACGAAATGGGAGGACCGATGTGTATCCGGATGACGTCCCTCTCAGACCCGGAGAGATCTTTTCCCTTTTCGGAAAGGAGCTCTGCACAGGAAAAGCATCATGAGCTGTAGCATCTCTGAGAAAGGTCGGATACCCACTGCTATTGTGCTGAGAATAGGCTGCCAAGGGAAGGTGAAGATCAGCAAGAGCTTTCAGGGCTGGCTCCTTCCTTACGGGAGATGGAGCCAGACGCTAGCCTTTTCGGAAAGGGCTCTGCACAGGAAAAGCATCATGAGCTGTAGCGTCTCTGGGAAAGCACAGATCCCCAGTGCTGTTGTGCCGTGAATAAGCTGCACGGGGAAGGTGCAGAGGAGCAAGAGCTTTCAGCGCTGTCACCTTCCTTGTGGGAGAAGGAGCCGGACGTTTGACTTTTCGGACAGGGGCTCTGTCGCGGAAAGGCATCATGAGCTGTATTGTCTCTGGGAAAGCACAGATCCCCAGTGCTGTTGTGCCTGAGAAGAGGCTGCAGGGAAAACGTGAAGAGCAGCAAGAGCTTGCAGGGCTAGAACGTTCCTTGCGGTAGAAGAAGCCGGACGTTTGCCTTGTCGAAAAAGGGCTCTGCACAGGAAAATCATCATGAGCTGTAGCGTCTCTGGGAAAGCACAGATCCGCAGTGCTGTTGTGCCTGAGAATAGGCTGCACAGGGAAGGTGAAGAGCAGCAACAGCTTTCACGGTTGGCACCTACCTTATGGGAGATGGAGCCGGACGTTTTCCTTTTCGGAAGGGGGCTCTGTCGCGGAAAGGCAGAAGGATATGTAGCGTCTCTGGGAAAGCACAGATCCAAAGTGCTGTTGTGCCGTGAATAGGCTGCACAGGGAAGGTGAAGAGCACGAAGAGCTTTCAGGGCTAGCACCGTCCTTGCGGGAGAAGGAGCCGGACGTTTGCCTTTTTGGAAGGGGGCTCTGTCGCGGAAAATCATAATGAGCTGTAGCGTCTCTGGGAAAGCACAGATCCGCAGTGCTGTTGTGCCGTGAATAGGCTGCACGGGGAAGGTGAAGAGCAGCAACAGCTTTCAGGGCTAGTACCGTCCTTGCGGGAGAAGGAGCCGGACGTTTGCCTTTTCGGAAGGGGGCTCTGCGCAGGAAAAGCATCATGAGCTGTAGCGTCTCTGGGAAAGCACAGATCCCCAGTGCTGTTGTGCCTGAGAAGAGGCTGCACAGGGAAGGTGAAGAGCACGAAGAGCTTTCAGGGCTAGCACCGTCCTTGCGGGAGAAGGAGCCGGACGTTTGCCTTTTTGGAAGGGGGCTCTGTCGCGGAAAGGCATCATGAGCTGTAGCGTCTCTGGGAAAGCACAGATCCCCAGTGCTGTTGTGCCTGAGAAGAGGCTGCACAGGGAAGGTGCAGACCGGCAAGAAGTTTCACGCTTAGCACCTTGCTTGTGGGAGAAGGAGCAGGAAGTTTTCCTTTTCGGAAGGGGGCTCTGCCTCGGGAAGGCAGCAGGACATGTAGCGTCTCTGGGAAAGCACAGATCCTCAGTGCTCTTGTGCCTGAGAATAGGCTGCACAGGGAAGGTGAAGACCAGCAACAGCTTTCAGGGCTAGCACCTTCCTTATGGGAGAAGGAGCCGGACGTTTGCCTTTTCGGAAGGGGGCTCTGCCGCGGAAAATCATAATGAGCTGTAGCGTCTCTGGGAAAGCACAGATCCGCACTGCTGTTGTGCTGTGTATAGGCTGCTAAAGGAAGGTGCAGACCGGCAAGAGGTTTCACGCTTAGCACCTTTCTTGTGGAGAAGGAGACTTACGTTTTCCTTTTGGGAAGGGGGCTCTGCCTCGGCAGGCAGCGGGAGCTGTAGCGTCTCTGGGAAAGCACAGATCCCCAGTGCTCTTGTGCCCGAGAAGAGGCTGCACAGGGAAGGTGAAGAGCACGAAGAGCTTTCAGGGCTAGCACCGTCCTTGCGGGAGAAGGAGCCGGACGTTTGCCTTTTTGTAAGGAGGCTCTGCCGCGGAGAGGCATCATGAGCTGTAGCGTCTCTGGGAAAGCACAGATCCGCAGTGCTGTTGTGCCTGAGAATAGGCTGCACAGGGTAGGTGAAGAGCAGCAACAGCTTTCACGGCTGGCACCTTCCTGATGGGAGAAGGAGCCGGACGTTTTCCTTTTCGGAAGGGGGCTCTGCCTCGGGCAGGCAGCAGGAGCTGTAGCGTCTCTGGGAAAGCACAGATCCCTAGTGCTGTTGTGCCTGAGAAGAGGCTGCCAAGGGAAGGTGCAGACCGGCAAGAGGTTTCACGCTTAGCACCTTGCTTGTGGGAGAAGGAGCAGGAAGTTTGCCTTTTCGGAAGGGGGCTCTGCCGCGGAAAATCATTTAGAGCTGTAGCGTCTCTGGGAAAGCACAGATCCTCAGTGCTGTTGTGGCTGAGAATAGGCTGCACAGGGAAGGTGAAGAGCAGCAAGAGCTTTCAGGGCTGGCACCTTCCTGATGGGAGAAGGAGCCGGACGTTTTCCTTTTCGGAAGGGGGCTCTGCCTCGGGCAGGCAGAAGGAGCATGTAGCGTCTCTGGGAAAGCACAGATCCGCAGTGCTGTTGTGCCTGAGAAGAGGCTGCAGGGAAAACGTGAAGAGCAGCAAGAGCTTGCAGGGCTAGAACGTTCCTTGCGGGAGAAGGAGCCGGACGTTTGCCTTGTCGAAAAAGGGCTCTGCACAGGAAAAGCATCATGAGCTGTAGCGTCTCTGGGAAAGCACAGATCCGCAGTGCTGTTGTGCCGTGAATAGGCTGCACGGGGAAGGTGAAGAGCAGCAACAGCTTTCAGGGCTAGTACCGTCCTTGCGGGACAAGGAGCCGGACGTTTGCCTTTTCGGAAGGGGGCTCTGCGCAGGAAAAGCATCATGAGCTGTAGCGTCTCTGGGAAAGCACAGATCCGCAGTGCTGTTGTGCCTGAGAATAGGCTGCACAGGGAAGGTGAAGAGCAGCAACAGCTTTCACGGCTGGCACCTACCTTATGGGTGAAGGAGACGGACGTTTTCCTTTTGGGAAGGGGGCTCTGCCTCTGGCAGGCAGCAGGAGCTGTAGCGTCTCTGGGAAAGCACAGATCCCCAGTGCTGTTGTGCCTGAGAATAGGCTGCACAGGGAAGGTGAAGAGCACGAAGAGCTTTCAGGGCTAGCACCGTCCTTGCGGGAGAAGGAGCCGGACGTTTGACTTTTCGGAAGGGGGCTCTGTCGCGGAAAGGCATCATGAGCTGTAGCGTCTCTGGGAAAGCACAGATCCCCAGTGCTGTTGTGCCTGAGAAGAGGCTGCAGGGAGAACGTGAAGAGCAGCAAGAGCTTTCACGGCTGGCACCTACCTTATGGGAGAAGGAGACGGACGTTTTCCTTTTCGGAAGGGGGCTCTGCCTCGGGCAGGCAGCAGGAGCTGTATCTTCTCTGGGAAAGCACAGATCCGCAGTGCTGTTGTGCCTGAGAATAGGCTGCCAAGGGAAGGTGAAGACCAGCAACAGCTTTCACGGCTGGCACCTTGCTTGTGGGAGAAGGAGCCGGCCGTTCTCCTTTTTGGAAGGGGGCTCTGCCGCGGACAGGCATCATGAGCTGTAGCGTCTCTAGGAAAGCACAGATCTGCAGTGCTGTTGTGCCTGAGAAGAGGCTGCACAGGGAAGGTGAAGAGCAGCAACAGCTTTCACGGCTGGCACCTTCCTGATGGGAGAAGGAGCAGGAAGTTTGCCTTTTGGAAGGGGGCTCTGCCTCGGGAAGGCAGCAGGACACGTAGCGGCTCTGGGAAAGCAGAGATATGCAGTGCTGTTGTGCCTGAGAATAGGCTGCTAAGGGAAGGTGCAGACCGGCAAGAGGTTTCACGCTTAGCACATTTTTGTGGAGAAGGAGACGGACGTTTGCCTTTTCGGAAGGGGGCTCTGCCGCGGACAGGCAGTAGGAGATGTAGCGTCTCTGGGAAAGCACAGATCCCCAGTGCTGTTGTGCCTGAGAATAGGCTGCACAGGGAAGGTGAAGAGCAGCAACAGCTTTCACGGCTGGCACCTTCCTGATGGGAGAAGGAGACGGACGTTTTCCTTTTCGGAAGGGGGCTCTGCCTCGGGCAGGCAGCAGGAGCTGTAGCGTCTCTGGGAAAGCACAGATCCGCAGTGCTCTTGTGCCTGAGAAGAGGCTGCACAGGGAAGGTGCAGACCGGCAAGAGGTTTCACGCTTAGCACCTTCCTTGTGGGAGAAGGAGCAGGAAGTTTGCCTTGTCGGACAGGGGCTCTGCCTCGGGAAGGCAGCAGGAGCTGTAGCGTCTCTGGGAAAGCACAGATCCCCAGTGCTGTTGTGCCTGAGAATAGGCTGCACAGGGAAGGTGAAGAGCAGCAACAGCTTTCACGGTTGGCACCTACCTTATGGGAGATGGAGCCGGACGTTTTCCTTTTCGGAAGGGGGCTCTGCCGCGGAAAGGCAGAAGGATATGTAGCGTCTCTGGGAAAGCACAGATCCAAAGTGCTGTTGTGCCGTGAATAGGCTGCACAGGGAAGGTGAAGAGCACGAAGAGCTTTCAGGGCTAGCACCGTCCTTGCGGGATAAGGAGCCGGACGTTTGCCTTTTTGGAAGGGGGCTCTGTCGCGGAAAATCATAATGAGCTGTAGCGTCTCTGGGAAAGCACAGATCCGCAGTGCTGTTGTGCCGTGAATAGGCTGCACGGGGAAGGTGAAGAGCAGCAACAGCTTTCAGGGCTAGTACCGTCCTTGCGGGAGAAGGAGCCGGACGTTTGCCTTTTCGGAAGGGGGCTCTGCGCAGGAAAAGCATCATGAGCTGTAGCGTCTCTGGGAAAGCACAGATCCCCAGTGCTGTTGTGCCTGAGAAGAGGCTGCACAGGGAAGGTGAAGAGCACGAAGAGCTTTCAGGGCTAGCACCGTCCTTGCGGGAGAAGGAGCCGGACGTTTGCCTTTTTGGAAGGGGGCTCTGTCGCGGAAAGGCATCATGAGCTGTAGCGTCTCTGGGAAAGCACAGATCCCCAGTGCTGTTGTGCCTGAGAAGAGGCTGCACAGGGAAGGTGCAGACCGGCAAGAAGTTTCACGCTTAGCACCTTGCTTGTGGGAGAAGGAGCAGGAAGTTTTCCTTTTCGGAAGGGGGCTCTGCCTCGGGAAGGCAGCAGGACATGTAGCGTCTCTGGGAAAGCACAGATCCTCAGTGCTCTTGTGCCTGAGAATAGGCTGCACAGGGAAGGTGAAGACCAGCAACAGCTTTCAGGGCTAGCACCTTCCTTATGGGAGAAGGAGCCGGACGTTTGCCTTTTCGGAAGGGGGCTCTGCCGCGGAAAATCATAATGAGCTGTAGCGTCTCTGGGAAAGCACAGATCCGCACTGCTGTTGTGCTGTGTATAGGCTGCTAAAGGAAGGTGCAGACCGGCAAGAGGTTTCACGCTTAGCACCTTTCTTGTGGAGAAGGAGACTTACGTTTTCCTTTTGGGAAGGGGGCTCTGCCTCGGCAGGCAGCGGGAGCTGTAGCGTCTCTGGGAAAGCACAGATCCCCAGTGCTCTTGTGCCCGAGAAGAGGCTGCACAGGGAAGGTGAAGAGCACGAAGAGCTTTCAGGGCTAGCACCGTCCTTGCGGGAGAAGGAGCCGGACGTTTGCCTTTTTGTAAGGAGGCTCTGCCGCGGAGAGGCATCATGAGCTGTAGCGTCTCTGGGAAAGCACAGATCCGCAGTGCTGTTGTGCCTGAGAATAGGCTGCACAGGGAAGGTGAAGAGCAGCAAGAGCTTTCACGGCTGGCACCTTCCTGATGGGAGAAGGAGCCGGACGTTTTCCTTTTCGGAAGGGGGCTCTGCCTCGGGCAGGCAGCAGGAGCTGTAGCGTCTCTGGGAAAGCACAGATCCGCTAGTGCTGTTGTGCCTGAGAAGAGGCTGCCAAGGGAAGCGTGCAGACCGGCAAGAGGTTTCACGGCTTAGCACCTTGCTTGTGGGAGAAGGAGCAGGAAGTTTGCCTTTTCGGAAGGGGGCTCTGCCGCGGAAAATCATTTATGAGCTGTAGCGTCTCTGGGAAAGCACAGATCCTCAGTGCTGTTGTGCCGTGAATAGGCTGCACGGGGAAGGTGAAGAGCAGCAACAGCTTTCAGGGCTAGTACCGTCCTTGCGGGACAAGGAGCCGGACGTTTGCCTTTTCGGAAGGGGGCTCTGCGCAGGAAAAGCATCATGAGCTGTAGCGTCTCTGGGAAAGCACAGATCCCCAGTGCTGTTGTGCCTGAGAATAGGCTGCACAGGGAAGGTGAAGAGCAGCAACAGCTTTCACGGCTGGCACCTACCTTATGGGTGAAGGAGACGGACGTTTTCCTTTTGGGAAGGGGGCTCTGCCTCTGGCAGGCAGCAGGAGCTGTAGCGTCTCTGGGAAAGCACAGATCCCCAGTGCTGTTGTGCCTGAGAATAGGCTGCACAGGGAAGGTGAAGAGCACGAAGAGCTTTCAGGGCTAGCACCGTCCTTGCGGGAGAAGGAGCCGGACGTTTGACTTTTCGGAAGGGGGCTCTGTCGCGGAAAGGCATCATGAGCTGTAGCGTCTCTGGGAAAGCACAGATCCCCAGTGCTGTTGTGCCTGAGAAGAGGCTGCAGGGAGAACGTGAAGAGCAGCAAGAGCTTTCACGGCTGGCACCTACCTTATGGGAGAAGGAGACGGACGTTTTCCTTTTCGGAAGGGGGGTCTGCCTCGGGCAGGCAGCAGGAGCTGTATCTTCTCTGGGAAAGCACAGATCCGCAGTGCTGTTGTGCCTGAGAATAGGCTGCCAAGGGAAGGTGAAGAGCAGCAAGAGCTTTCAGGGCTAGCACCTTGCTTGTGGGAGAAGGAGCCGGCCGTTCTCCTTTTTGGAAGGGGGCTCTGCCGCGGACAGGCATCATGAGCTGTAGCGTCTCTAGGAAAGCACAGATCTGCAGTGCTGTTGTGCCTGAGAAGAGGCTGCACAGGGAAGGTGAAGAGCAGCAACAGCTTTCACGGCTGGCACCTTCCTGATGGGAGAAGGAGCAGGAAGTTTGCCTTTTGGAAGGGGGCTCTGCCTCGGGAAGGCAGCAGGACACGTAGCGGCTCTGGGAAAGCAGAGATATGCAGTGCTGTTGTGCCTGAGAATAGGCTGCTAAGGGAAGGTGCAGACCGGCAAGAGGTTTCACGCTTAGCACATTTTTGTGGAGAAGGAGACGGACGTTTGCCTTTTCGGAAGGGGGCTCTGCCGCGGACAGGCAGTAGGAGATGTAGCGTCTCTGGGAAAGCACAGATCCCCAGTGCTCTTGTGCCCGAGAAGAGGCTGCACAGGGAAGGTGAAGAGCACGAAGAGCTTTCAGGGCTAGCACCGTCCTTGCGGGAGAAGGAGCCGGACGTTTGCCTTTTTGTAAGGAGGCTCTGCCGCGGAGAGGCATCATGAGCTGTAGCGTCTCTGGGAAAGCACAGATCCGCAGTGCTGTTGTGCCTGAGAATAGGCTGCACAGGGTAGGTGAAGAGCAGCAACAGCTTTCACGGCTGGCACCTTCCTGATGGGAGAAGGAGCCGGACGTTTTCCTTTTCGGAAGGGGGCTCTGCCTCGGGCAGGCAGCAGGAGCTGTAGTGTCTCTGGGAAAGCACAGATCCCTAGTGCTGTTGTGCCTGAGAAGAGGCTGCCAAGGGAAGGTGCAGACCGGCAAGAGGTTTCACGCTTAGCACCTTGCTTGTGGGAGAAGGAGCAGGAAGTTTGCCTTTTCGGAAGGGGGCTCTGCCGCGGAAAATCATTTAGAGCTGTAGCGTCTCTGGGAAAGCACAGATCCTCAGTGCTGTTGTGGCTGAGAATAGGCTGCACAGGGAAGGTGAAGAGCAGCAAGAGCTTTCAGGGCTGGCACCTTCCTGATGGGAGAAGGAGCCGGACGTTTTCCTTTTCGGAAGGGGGCTCTGCCTCGGGCAGGCAGAAGGACATGTAGCGTCTCTGGGAAAGCACAGATCCGCAGTGCTGTTGTGCCTGAGAAGAGGCTGCAGGGAAAACGTGAAGAGCAGCAAGAGCTTGCAGGGCTAGAACGTTCCTTGCGGGAGAAGGAGCCGGACGTTTGCCTTGTCGAAAAAGGGCTCTGCACAGGAAAAGCATCATGAGCTGTAGCGTCTCTGGGAAAGCACAGATCCGCAGTGCTGTTGTGCCGTGAATAGGCTGCACGGGGAAGGTGAAGAGCAGCAACAGCTTTCAGGGCTAGTACCGTCCTTGCGGGACAAGGAGCCGGACGTTTGCCTTTTCGGAAGGGGGCTCTGCGCAGGAAAAGCATCATGAGCTGTAGCGTCTCTGGGAAAGCACAGATCCGCAGTGCTGTTGTGCCTGAGAATAGGCTGCACAGGGAAGGTGAAGAGCAGCAACAGCTTTCACGGCTGGCACCTACCTTATGGGTGAAGGAGACGGACGTTTTCCTTTTGGGAAGGGGGCTCTGCCTCTGGCAGGCAGCAGGAGCTGTAGCGTCTCTGGGAAAGCACAGATCCCCAGTGCTGTTGTGCCTGAGAATAGGCTGCACAGGGAAGGTGAAGAGCACGCAAGAGCTTTCAGGGCTAGCACCGTCCTTGCGGGAGAAGGAGCCGGACGTTTGACTTTTCGGAAGGGGGCTCTGTCGCGGAAAGGCATCATGAGCTGTAGCGTCTCTGGGAAAGCACAGATCCCCAGTGCTGTTGTGCCTGAGAAGAGGCTGCAGGGAGAACGTGAAGAGCAGCAAGAGCTTTCACGGCTGGCACCTACCTTATGGGAGAAGGAGACGGACGTTTTCCTTTTCGGAAGGGGGCTCTGCCTCGGGCAGGCAGCAGGAGCTGTATCTTCTCTGGGAAAGCACAGATCCGCAGTGCTGTTGTGCCTGAGAATAGGCTGCCAAGGGAAGGTGAAGACCAGCAACAGCTTTCACGGCTGGCACCTTGCTTGTGGGAGAAGGAGCCGGCCGTTCTCCTTTTTGGAAGGGGGCTCTGCCGCGGACAGGCATCATGAGCTGTAGCGTCTCTAGGAAAGCACAGATCTGCAGTGCTGTTGTGCCTGAGAAGAGGCTGCACAGGGAAGGTGAAGAGCAGCAACAGCTTTCACGGCTGGCACCTTCCTGATGGGAGAAGGAGCAGGAAGTTTGCCTTTTGGAAGGGGGCTCTGCCTCGGGAAGGCAGCAGGACACGTAGCGGCTCTGGGAAAGCAGAGATATGCAGTGCTGTTGTGCCTGAGAATAGGCTGCTAAGGGAAGGTGCAGACCGGCAAGAGGTTTCACGCTTAGCACATTTTTGTGGAGAAGGAGACGGACGTTTGCCTTTTCGGAAGGGGGCTCTGCCGCGGACAGGCAGTAGGAGATGTAGCGTCTCTGGGAAAGCACAGATCCGCAGTGCTGTTGTGCCTGAGAATAGGCTGCACAGGGAAGGTGAAGAGCAGCAACAGCTTTCACGGCTGGCACCTTCCTGATGGGAGAAGGAGACGGACGTTTTCCTTTTCGGAAGGGGGCTCTGCCTCGGGCAGGCAGCAGGAGCTGTAGCGTCTCTGGGAAAGCACAGATCCGCAGTGCTCTTGTGCCTGAGAAGAGGCTGCACAGGGAAGGTGCAGACCGGCAAGAGGTTTCACGCTTAGCACCTTCCTTGTGGGAGAAGGAGCAGGAAGTTTGCCTTGTCGGACAGGGGCTCTGCCTCGGGAAGGCAGCAGGAGCTGTAGCGTCTCTGGGAAAGCACAGATCCCCAGTGCTGTTGTGCCTGAGAATAGGCTGCACAGGGAAGGTGAAGAGCAGCAACAGCTTTCACGGTTGGCACCTACCTTATGGGAGATGGAGCCGGACGTTTTCCTTTTCGGAAGGGGGCTCTGTCGCGGAAAGGCAGAAGGATATGTAGCGTCTCTGGGAAAGCACAGATCCGAAGTGCTGTTGTGCCGTGAATAGGCTGCACAGGGAAGGTGAAGAGCACGAAGAGCTTTCAGGGCTAGCACCGTCCTTGCGGGATAAGGAGCCGGACGTTTGCCTTTTTGGAAGGGGGCTCTGTCGCGGAAAATCATAATGAGCTGTAGCGTCTCTGGGAAAGCACAGATCCGCAGTGCTGTTGTGCCGTGAATAGGCTGCACGGGGAAGGTGAAGAGCAGCAACAGCTTTCAGGGCTAGTACCGTCCTTGCGGGAGAAGGAGCCGGACGTTTGCCTTTTCGGAAGGGGGCTCTGCGCAGGAAAAGCATCATGAGCTGTAGCGTCTCTGGGAAAGCACAGATCCCCAGTGCTGTTGTGCCTGAGAAGAGGCTGCACAGGGAAGGTGAAGAGCACGAAGAGCTTTCAGGGCTAGCACCGTCCTTGCGGGAGAAGGAGCCGGACGTTTGCCTTTTTGGAAGGGGGCTCTGTCGCGGAAAGGCATCATGAGCTGTAGCGTCTCTGGGAAAGCACAGATCCCCAGTGCTGTTGTGCCTGAGAAGAGGCTGCACAGGGAAGGTGCAGACCGGCAAGAAGTTTCACGCTTAGCACCTTGCTTGTGGGAGAAGGAGCAGGAAGTTTTCCTTTTCGGAAGGGGGCTCTGCCTCGGGAAGGCAGCAGGACATGTAGCGTCTCTGGGAAAGCACAGATCCTCAGTGCTCTTGTGCCTGAGAATAGGCTGCACAGGGAAGGTGAAGACCAGCAACAGCTTTCAGGGCTAGCACCTTCCTTATGGGAGAAGGAGCCGGACGTTTGCCTTTTCGGAAGGGGGCTCTGCCGCGGAAAATCATAATGAGCTGTAGCGTCTCTGGGAAAGCACAGATCCGCACTGCTGTTGTGCTGTGTATAGGCTGCTAAAGGAAGGTGCAGACCGGCAAGAGGTTTCACGCTTAGCACCTTTCTTGTGGAGAAGGAGACTTACGTTTTCCTTTTGGGAAGGGGGCTCTGCCTCGGCAGGCAGCGGGAGCTGTAGCGTCTCTGGGAAAGCACAGATCCGCAGTGCTCTTGTGCCTGAGAATAGGCTGCACAGGGAAGGTGAAGAGCAGCAACAGCTTTCACGGCTGGCACCTTCCTGATGGGAGAAGGAGCCGGACGTTTTCCTTTTCGGAAGGGGGCTCTGCCTCGGGCAGGCAGCAGGAGCTGTAGCGTCTCTGGGAAAGCACAGATCCCTAGTGCTGTTGTGCCTGAGAAGAGGCTGCCAAGGGAAGGTGCAGACCGGCAAGAGGTTTCACGCTTAGCACCTTGCTTGTGGGAGAAGGAGCAGGAAGTTTGCCTTTTCGGAAGGGGGCTCTGCCGCGGAAAATCATTTGAGCTGTAGCGTCTCTGGGAAAGCACAGATCCTCAGTGCTGTTGTGGCTGAGAATAGGCTGCACAGGGAAGGTGAAGAGCAGCAAGAGCTTTCAGGGCTGGCACCTTCCTGATGGGAGAAGGAGCCGGACGTTTTCCTTTTCGGAAGGGGGCTCTGCCTCGGGCAGGCAGAAGGACATGTAGCGTCTCTGGGAAAGCACAGATCCGCAGTGCTGTTGTGCCTGAGAAGAGGCTGCAGGGAAAACGTGAAGAGCAGCAAGAGCTTGCAGGGCTAGAACGTTCCTTGCGGGAGAAGGAGCCGGACGTTTGCCTTGTCGAAAAAGGGCTCTGCACAGGAAAAGCATCATGAGCTGTAGCGTCTCTGGGAAAGCACAGATCCGCAGTGCTGTTGTGCCGTGAATAGGCTGCACGGGGAAGGTGAAGAGCAGCAACAGCTTTCAGGGCTAGTACCGTCCTTGCGGGACAAGGAGCCGGACGTTTGCCTTTTCGGAAGGGGGCTCTGCGCAGGAAAAGCATCATGAGCTGTAGCGTCTCTGGGAAAGCACAGATCCGCAGTGCTGTTGTGCCTGAGAATAGGCTGCACAGGGAAGGTGAAGAGCAGCAACAGCTTTCACGGCTGGCACCTACCTTATGGGTGAAGGAGACGGACGTTTTCCTTTTGGGAAGGGGGCTCTGCCTCTGGCAGGCAGCAGGAGCTGTAGCGTCTCTGGGAAAGCACAGATCCCCAGTGCTGTTGTGCCTGAGAATAGGCTGCACAGGGAAGGTGAAGAGCACGAAGAGCTTTCAGGGCTAGCACCGTCCTTGCGGGAGAAGGAGCCGGACGTTTGACTTTTCGGAAGGGGGCTCTGTCGCGGAAAGGCATCATGAGCTGTAGCGTCTCTGGGAAAGCACAGATCCCCAGTGCTGTTGTGCCTGAGAAGAGGCTGCAGGGAGAACGTGAAGAGCAGCAAGAGCTTTCACGGCTGGCACCTACCTTATGGGAGAAGGAGACGGACGTTTTCCTTTTCGGAAGGGGGCTCTGCCTCGGGCAGGCAGCAGGAGCTGTATCTTCTCTGGGAAAGCACAGATCCGCAGTGCTGTTGTGCCTGAGAATAGGCTGCCAAGGGAAGGTGAAGAGCAGCAAGAGCTTTCAGGGCTAGCACCTTGCTTGTGGGAGAAGGAGCCGGCCGTTCTCCTTTTTGGAAGGGGGCTCTGCCGCGGACAGGCATCATGAGCTGTAGCGTCTCTAGGAAAGCACAGATCTGCAGTGCTGTTGTGCCTGAGAAGAGGCTGCACAGGGAAGGTGAAGAGCAGCAACAGCTTTCACGGCTGGCACCTTCCTGATGGGAGAAGGAGCAGGAAGTTTGCCTTTTGGAAGGGGGCTCTGCCTCGGGAAGGCAGCAGGACACGTAGCGGCTCTGGGAAAGCAGAGATATGCAGTGCTGTTGTGCCTGAGAATAGGCTGCTAAGGGAAGGTGCAGACCGGCAAGAGGTTTCACGCTTAGCACCTTGCTTGTGGGAGAAGGAGCAGGAAGTTTGCCTTTTCGGAAGGGGGCTCTGCCGCGGAAAAGCATCATGAGCTGTAGCGTCTCTGGGAAAGCACAGATCCGCAGTGCTGTTGTGCCTGAGAAGAGGCTGCACAGGGAAGGTGAAGAGCAGCAACAGCTTTCACGGCTGGCACCTTCCTGATGGGAGAAGGAGCAGGAAGTTTGCCTTTTCGGAAGGGGGCTCTGCCTCGGGCAGGCAGCAGGAGCTGTAGCGTCTCTGGGAAAGCACAGATCCCCAGTGCTGTTGTGCCTGAGAAGAGGCTGCACAGGGAAGGTGCAGACCGGCAAGAGGTTTCACGCTTAGCACCTTGCTTGTGGGAGAAGGAGCAGGAAGTTTGCCTTTTCGGAAGGGGGCTCTGCCTCGGGAAGGCAGCAGGACATGTAGCGTCTCTGGGAAAGCACAGATCCTCAGTGCTGTTGTGCCTGAGAATAGGCTGCACAGGGAAGGTGAAGAGCAGCAAGAGCTTTCAGGCCTAGCACCTTCCTTATGGGAGAAGGAGCCGGACGTTTGCCTTTTCGGAAGGGGGCTCTGCCGCGGAAAATCATAATGAGCTGTAGCGTCTCTGGGAAAGCACAGATCCGCAGTGCTGTTGTGCCTGAGAAGAGGCTGCCACAGGGAAGGTGAAGAGCAGCAACAGCTTTCACGGCTGGCACCTTCCTGATGGGAGAAGGAGCCGGACGTTTTCCTTTTCGGAAGGGGGCTCTGCCTCGGGCAGGCAGCAGGAGCTGTAGCGTCTCTGGGAATGCACAGATCCCCAGTGCTCTTGTGCCTGAGAAGAGGCTGCACAGGGAAGGTGCAGACCGGCAAGAGGTTTCACGCTTAGCACCTTCCTTGTGGGAGAAGGAGCAGGAAGTTTGCCTTGTCGGACAGGGGCTCTGCCTCGGGAAGGCAGCAGGAGCTGTAGCGTCTCTGGGAAAGCACAGATCCGCAGTGCTCTTGTGCCTGAGAATAGGCTGCACAGGGAAGGTGCAGACCGGCAAGAGGTTTCACGCTTAGCACCTTTTTGTGGAGAAGGAGACGGACGTTTGCCTTTTCGGAAGGGGGCTCTGCCGCGGACAGGCAGTAGGAGATGTAGCGTCTCTGGGAAAGCACAGATGCGCAGTGCTCTTGTGCCTGAGAAGAGGCTGCACAGGGAAGGTGCAGACCGGCAAGAGGTTTCACGCTTAGCACCTTCCTTGTGGGAGAAGGAGCAGGAAGTTTGCCTTTTCGGAAGTGGGCTCTGCCTCGGGAAGGCAGCAGGAGCTGTAGCGTCTCTGGGAAAGCACAGATCCGCAGTGCTGTTGTGCCGTGAATAGGCTGCACGGGGAAGGTGCAGACGAGAAAGAGCTTTCAGCGCTGTCACCTTCCTTGTGGGAGAAGGAGCAAGACGTTTGACTTTTCGGAAGGGGGCTCTGCCTCGGGAAGGCAGCATGAGCTGTAGCGTCTCTGGGAAAGCACAGATCCCCAGTGCTGTTGTGCCTGAGAAGAGGCTGCACAGGGAAGGTGCAGACCGGCAAGAGGTTTCACGCTTAGCAACTTGCTTGTGGAGAAGGAGCCGGCAGTTTTCCTTTTGGGAAGGGGGCTCTGCCTCGGGCAGGCAGCAGGAGCTGTAGCGTCTCTGGGAAAGCACAGATCCGCAGTGCTGTTGTGCCTGAGAAGAGGCTGCCAAGGGAAGGTGAAGAGCAGCAACAGCTTTCACGGCTGGCACCTTGCTTGTGGGAGAAGGAGCCGGCCGTTCTCCTTTTTGGAAGGGGGCTCTGCCGCGGACAGGCATCATGAGCTGTAGCGTCTCTGGGAAAGCACAGATCCGCAGTGCTCTTGTGCCTGAGAAGAGGCTGCACAGGGAAGGTGCAGACCAGCAAGAGGTTTCACGCTTAGCACCGTCCTTGTGGGAGAAGGAGCCGGACGTTTGCCTTTTCGGAAGGGGGCTCTGCGCAGGAAAGGCATCATGAGCTGTAGCGTCTCTGGGAAAGCACAGATCCGCAGTGCTGTTGTGCCTGAGAATAGGCTGCACAGGGAAGGTGAAGAGCAGCAACAGCTTTCAGGGCTAGCACCGTCCTTGCGGGAGAAGGAGCCGGACGTTTGCCTTTTCGGAAGGGGGCTCTGCCTCGGGCAGGCAGCAGGAGCTGTAGCGTCTCTGGGAAAGCACAGATCCCCAGTGCTCTTGTGCCTGAGAAGAGGCTGCACAGGGAAGGTGCAGACCGGCAAGAGGTTTCACGCTTAGCACCTTGCTTGTGGGAGAAGGAGCAGGAAGTTTGCCTTTTCGGACAGGGGCTCTGCCTCGGGAAGGCAGCAGGACCTGTAGCGTCTCTGGGAAAGCACAGATCCGCAGTGCTGTTGTGCCTGAGAAGAGGCTGCCAAGGGAAGGTGCAGACCGGCAAGAGGTTTCACGCTTAGCACCTTGCTTGTGGGAGAAGGAGCAGGAAGTTTGCCTTTTCGGAAGGGGGCTCTGCCTCGGGAAGGCAGCAGGACATGTAGCGTCTCTGGGAAAGCACAGATCCCCAGTGCTGTTGTGCCTGAGAATAGGCTGCCAAGGGAAGGTGAAGACCAGCAACAGCTTTCAGGGCTAGCACCTTGCTTGTGGGAGAAGGAGCCGGACGTTTGCCTTTTCGGAAGGGGGCTCTGCCTCTGGCAGGCAGCAGGACATGTAGCGTCTCTGGGAAAGCACAGATGCGCAGTGCTGTTGTGCCTGAGAATAGGCTGCCACAGGGAAGGTGAAGAGCACAAAGAGCTTTCAGGGCTAGCACCGTCCTTGCGGGAGAAGGAGCCGGACGTTTGCCTTTTTGGAAGGAGGCTCTGCCGCGGAGAGGCATCATGAGCTGTAGCGTCTCTGGGAAAGCACAGATCCCCAGTGCTGTTGTGCCTGAGAAGAGGCTGCACAGGGAAGGTGCAGACCGGCAAGAGGTTTCACGCTTAGCACCTTGCTTGTGGGAGAAGGAGCAGGAAGTTTGCCTTTTCGGAAGGGGGCTCTGCCTCGGGAAGGCAGCAGGACATGTAGCGTCTCTGGGAAAGCACAGATCCTCAGTGCTGTTGTGGCTGAGAATAGGCTGCACAGGGAAGGTGAAGAGCACGAAGAGCTTTCAGGGCTAGCACCTTCCTTGTGGGAGAAGGAGCCGGACGTTTGCCTTTTCGGAAGGGGGCTCTGCCGCGGAAAATCATAATGAGCTGTAGCGTCTCTGGGAAAGCACAGATCCGCAGTGCTGTTGTGCCTGAGAATAGGCTGCACAGGGAAGGTGAAGAGCAGCAACAGCTTTCAGGGCTGGCACCTTCCTGATGGGAGAAGGAGACGGACGTTTGCCTTTTGGAAGGGGGCTCTGCCTCGGGCAGGCAGCAGGAGCTGTAGCGGCTCTGGGAAAGCAGAGATATGCAGTGCTGTTGTGCCTGAGAATAGGCTGCTAAGGGAAGGTGCAGACCGGCAAGAGGTTTCACGCTTAGCACATTTTTGTGGAGAAGGAGACGGACGTTTGCCTTTTCGGAAGGGGGCTCTGCCGCGGACAGGCAGTAGGAGATGTAGCGTCTCTGGGAAAGCACAGATGCGCAGTGCTGTTGTGCCTGAGAATAGGCTGCACAGGGAAGGTGAAGAGCACGAAGAGCTTTCAGGGCTGGCACCTTCCTGATGGGAGAAGGAGACGGACGTTTGCCTTTTGGAAGGGGGCTCTGCCTCGGGAAGGCAGCAGGACATGTAGCGGCTCTGGGAAAGCAGAGATATGCAGTGCTGTTGTGCCTGAGAATAGGCTGCTAAGGGAAGGTGCAGACCGGCAAGAGGTTTCACGCTTAGCACCTTCCTTGTGGGAGAAGGAGCAGGAAGTTTGCCTTGTCGGACAGGGGCTCTGTCGCGGAAAGGAATCATGAGCTGTAGCGTCTCTGGGAAAGCACAGATCCGCAGTGCTGTTGTGCCTGAGAATAGGCTGCCAAGGGAAGGTGAAGACCAGCAAGAGGTTTCACGCTTAGCACCGTCCTTGCGGGAGAAGGAGCCGGACGTTTGCCTTTTCGGAAGGGGGCTCTGCCTCGGGCAGGCAGCGGGAGCTGTAGCGTCTCTGGGAAAGCACAGATCCCCAGTGCTCTTGTGCCTGAGAAGAGGCTGCCAAGGGAAGGTGCAGACCGGCAAGAGGTTTCACGCTTAGCACCTTGCTTGTGGAGAAGGAGACTTACGTTTTCCTTTTCGGAAGGGGGCTCTGCCTCGGGCAGGCAGCGGGAGCTGTAGCGTCTCTGGGAAAGCACAGATCCCCAGTGCTCTTGTGCCTGAGAAGAGGCTGCCAAGGGAACGTGAAGAGCAGCAACAGCTTTCACGGCTGGCACCGTCCTTGTGGGAGAAGGAGCCGGCAGTTTTCCTTTTGGGAAGGGGGCTCTGCCTCAGGCAGGCAGCAGGAGCTGTAGCGTCTCTGGGAAAGCACAGATCCCCAGTGCTCTTGTGCCTGAGAAGAGGCTGCCAAAGGAAGGTGAAGAGCAGCAACAGCTTTCACGGCTGGCACCTTGCTTGTGGGAGAAGGAGCCGGCCGTTCTCCTTTTTGGAAGGGGGCTCTGCCGCGGAGAGGCATCATGAGCTGTAGCGTCTCTGGGAAAGCACAGATCCGCAGTGCTGTTGTGCCTGAGAAGAGGCTGCACAGGGAAGGTGAAGAGCAGCAACAGATTTCACGGCTGGCACCTTCCTAATGGGAGAAGGAGCAGGAAG
>JAZGTQ010000334.1:0-13180 GCA_037953605.1 Necrosyrtes monachus | reverse complement strand
GCACTGCTGTTGTGCTGTGTATAGGCTGCTAAAGGAAGGTGCAGACCGGCAAGAGGTTTCACGCTTAGCACCTTTCTTGTGGAGAAGGAGACTTACGTTTTCCTTTTGGGAAGGGGGCTCTGCCTCGGCAGGCAGCGGGAGCTGTAGCGTCTCTGGGAAAGCACAGATCCCCAGTGCTCTTGTGCCCGAGAAGAGGCTGCACAGGGAAGGTGAAGAGCACGAAGAGCTTTCAGGGCTAGCACCGTCCTTGCGGGAGAAGGAGCCGGACGTTTGCCTTTTTGTAAGGAGGCTCTGCCGCGGAGAGGCATCATGAGCTGTAGCGTCTCTGGGAAAGCACAGATCCGCAGTGCTGTTGTGCCTGAGAATAGGCTGCACAGGGTAGGTGAAGAGCAGCAACAGCTTTCACGGCTGGCACCTTCCTGATGGGAGAAGGAGCCGGACGTTTTCCTTTTCGGAAGGGGGCTCTGCCTCGGGCAGGCAGCAGGAGCTGTAGCGTCTCTGGGAAAGCACAGATCCCTAGTGCTGTTGTGCCTGAGAAGAGGCTGCCAAGGGAAGGTGCAGACCGGCAAGAGGTTTCACGCTTAGCACCTTGCTTGTGGGAGAAGGAGCAGGAAGTTTGCCTTTTCGGAAGGGGGCTCTGCCGCGGAAAATCATTTAGAGCTGTAGCGTCTCTGGGAAAGCACAGATCCTCAGTGCTGTTGTGGCTGAGAATAGGCTGCACAGGGAAGGTGAAGAGCAGCAAGAGCTTTCAGGGCTGGCACCTTCCTGATGGGAGAAGGAGCCGGACGTTTTCCTTTTCGGAAGGGGGCTCTGCCTCGGGCAGGCAGAAGGACATGTAGCGTCTCTGGGAAAGCACAGATCCGCAGTGCTGTTGTGCCTGAGAAGAGGCTGCAGGGAAAACGTGAAGAGCAGCAAGAGCTTGCAGGGCTAGAACGTTCCTTGCGGGAGAAGGAGCCGGACGTTTGCCTTGTCGAAAAAGGGCTCTGCACAGGAAAAGCATCATGAGCTGTAGCGTCTCTGGGAAAGCACAGATCCGCAGTGCTGTTGTGCCGTGAATAGGCTGCACGGGGAAGGTGAAGAGCAGCAACAGCTTTCAGGGCTAGTACCGTCCTTGCGGGACAAGGAGCCGGACGTTTGCCTTTTCGGAAGGGGGCTCTGCGCAGGAAAAGCATCATGAGCTGTAGCGTCTCTGGGAAAGCACAGATCCGCAGTGCTGTTGTGCCTGAGAATAGGCTGCACAGGGAAGGTGAAGAGCAGCAACAGCTTTCACGGCTGGCACCTACCTTATGGGTGAAGGAGACGGACGTTTTCCTTTTGGGAAGGGGGCTCTGCCTCTGGCAGGCAGCAGGAGCTGTAGCGTCTCTGGGAAAGCACAGATCCCCAGTGCTGTTGTGCCTGAGAAGAGGCTGCAGGGAGAACGTGAAGAGCAGCAAGAGCTTTCACGGCTGGCACCTACCTTATGGGAGAAGGAGACGGACGTTTTCCTTTTCGGAAGGGGGCTCTGCCTCGGGCAGGCAGCAGGAGCTGTATCTTCTCTGGGAAAGCACAGATCCGCAGTGCTGTTGTGCCTGAGAATAGGCTGCCAAGGGAAGGTGAAGACCAGCAACAGCTTTCACGGCTGGCACCTTGCTTGTGGGAGAAGGAGCCGGCCGTTCTCCTTTTTGGAAGGGGGCTCTGCCGCGGACAGGCATCATGAGCTGTAGCGTCTCTAGGAAAGCACAGATCTGCAGTGCTGTTGTGCCTGAGAAGAGGCTGCACAGGGAAGGTGAAGAGCAGCAACAGCTTTCACGGCTGGCACCTTCCTGATGGGAGAAGGAGCAGGAAGTTTGCCTTTTGGAAGGGGGCTCTGCCTCGGGAAGGCAGCAGGACACGTAGCGGCTCTGGGAAAGCAGAGATATGCAGTGCTGTTGTGCCTGAGAATAGGCTGCTAAGGGAAGGTGCAGACCGGCAAGAGGTTGCACGCTTAGCACATTTTTGTGGAGAAGGAGACGGACGTTTGCCTTTTCGGAAGGGGGCTCTGCCGCGGACAGGCAGTAGGAGATGTAGCGTCTCTGGGAAAGCACAGATCCCCAGTGCTGTTGTGCCTGAGAATAGGCTGCACAGGGAAGGTGAAGAGCAGCAACAGCTTTCACGGCTGGCACCTTCCTGATGGGAGAAGGAGACGGACGTTTTCCTTTTCGGAAGGGGGCTCTGCCTCGGGCAGGCAGCAGGAGCTGTAGCGTCTCTGGGAAAGCACAGATCCGCAGTGCTCTTGTGCCTGAGAAGAGGCTGCACAGGGAAGGTGCAGACCGGCAAGAGGTTTCACGCTTAGCACCTTCCTTGTGGGAGAAGGAGCAGGAAGTTTGCCTTGTCGGACAGGGGCTCTGCCTCGGGAAGGCAGCAGGAGCTGTAGCGTCTCTGGGAAAGCACAGATCCCCAGTGCTGTTGTGCCTGAGAATAGGCTGCACAGGGAAGGTGAAGAGCAGCAACAGCTTTCACGGTTGGCACCTACCTTATGGGAGATGGAGCCGGACGTTTTCCTTTTCGGAAGGGGGCTCTGCCTCGGGAAGGCAGAAGGATATGTAGCGTCTCTGGGAAAGCACAGATCCGCAGTGCTGTTGTGCCGTGAATAGGCTGCACGGGGAAGGTGAAGAGCAGCAACAGCTTTCAGGGCTAGTACCGTCCTTGCGGGAGAAGGACCCGGACGTTTGCCTTTTCGGAAGGGGGCTCTGCGCAGGAAAAGCATCATGAGCTGTAGCGTCTCTGGGAAAGCACAGATCCCCAGTGCTGTTGTGCCTGAGAAGAGGCTGCACAGGGAAGGTGAAGAGCACGAAGAGCTTTCAGGGCTAGCACCGTCCTTGCGGGAGAAGGAGCCGGACGTTTGCCTTTTTGGAAGGGGGCTCTGTCGCGGAAAGGCATCATGAGCTGTAGCGTCTCTGGGAAAGCACAGATCCCCAGTGCTGTTGTGCCTGAGAAGAGGCTGCACAGGGAAGGTGCAGACCGGCAAGAAGTTTCACGCTTAGCACCTTGCTTGTGGGAGAAGGAGCAGGAAGTTTTCCTTTTCGGAAGGGGGCTCTGCCTCGGGAAGGCAGCAGGACATGTAGCGTCTCTGGGAAAGCACAGATCCTCAGTGCTCTTGTGCCTGAGAATAGGCTGCACAGGGAAGGTGAAGACCAGCAACAGCTTTCAGGGCTAGCACCTTCCTTATGGGAGAAGGAGCCGGACGTTTGCCTTTTCGGAAGGGGGCTCTGCCGCGGAAAATCATAATGAGCTGTAGCGTCTCTGGGAAAGCACAGATCCGCACTGCTGTTGTGCTGTGTATAGGCTGCTAAAGGAAGGTGCAGACCGGCAAGAGGTTTCACGCTTAGCACCTTTCTTGTGGAGAAGGAGACTTACGTTTTCCTTTTGGGAAGGGGGCTCTGCCTCGGCAGGCAGCGGGAGCTGTAGCGTCTCTGGGAAAGCACAGATCCCCAGTGCTCTTGTGCCCGAGAAGAGGCTGCACAGGGAAGGTGAAGAGCACGAAGAGCTTTCAGGGCTAGCACCGTCCTTGCGGGAGAAGGAGCCGGACGTTTGCCTTTTTGTAAGGAGGCTCTGCCGCGGAGAGGCATCATGAGCTGTAGCGTCTCTGGGAAAGCACAGATCCTCAGTGCTGTTGTGGCTGAGAATAGGCTGCACAGGGAAGGTGAAGAGCAGCAAGAGCTTTCAGGGCTGGCACCTTCCTGATGGGAGAAGGAGCCGGACGTTTTCCTTTTCGGAAGGGGGCTCTGCCTCGGGCAGGCAGAAGGACATGTAGCGTCTCTGGGAAAGCACAGATCCGCAGTGCTGTTGTGCCTGAGAAGAGGCTGCAGGGAAAACGTGAAGAGCAGCAAGAGCTTGCAGGGCTAGAACGTTCCTTGCGGGAGAAGGAGCCGGACGTTTGCCTTGTCGAAAAAGGGCTCTGCACAGGAAAAGCATCATGAGCTGTAGCGTCTCTGGGAAAGCACAGATCCGCAGTGCTGTTGTGCCGTGAATAGGCTGCACGGGGAAGGTGAAGAGCAGCAACAGCTTTCAGGGCTAGTACCGTCCTTGCGGGACAAGGAGCCGGACGTTTGCCTTTTCGGAAGGGGGCTCTGCGCAGGAAAAGCATCATGAGCTGTAGCGTCTCTGGGAAAGCACAGATCCGCAGTGCTGTTGTGCCTGAGAATAGGCTGCACAGGGAAGGTGAAGAGCAGCAACAGCTTTCACGGCTGGCACCTACCTTATGGGTGAAGGAGACGGACGTTTGCCTTTTGGGAAGGGGGCTCTGCCTCTGGCAGGCAGCAGGAGCTGTAGCGTCTCTGGGAAAGCACAGATCCCCAGTGCTGTTGTGCCTGAGAATAGGCTGCACAGGGAAGGTGAAGAGCACGAAGAGCTTTCAGGGCTAGCACCGTCCTTGCGGGAGAAGGAGCCGGACGTTTGACTTTTCGGAAGGGGGCTCTGTCGCGGAAAGGCATCATGAGCTGTAGCGTCTCTGGGAAAGCACAGATCCCCAGTGCTGTTGTGCCTGAGAAGAGGCTGCAGGGAGAACGTGAAGAGCAGCAAGAGCTTTCACGGCTGGCACCTACCTTATGGGAGAAGGAGACGGACGTTTTCCTTTTCGGAAGGGGGCTCTGCCTCGGGCAGGCAGCAGGAGCTGTATCTTCTCTGGGAAAGCACAGATCCGCAGTGCTGTTGTGCCTGAGAATAGGCTGCCAAGGGAAGGTGAAGACCAGCAACAGCTTTCACGGCTGGCACCTTGCTTGTGGGAGAAGGAGCCGGCCGTTCTCCTTTTTGGAAGGGGGCTCTGCCGCGGACAGGCATCATGAGCTGTAGCGTCTCTAGGAAAGCACAGATCTGCAGTGCTGTTGTGCCTGAGAAGAGGCTGCACAGGGAAGGTGAAGAGCAGCAACAGCTTTCACGGCTGGCACCTTCCTGATGGGAGAAGGAGCAGGAAGTTTGCCTTTTGGAAGGGGGCTCTGCCTCGGGAAGGCAGCAGGACACGTAGCGGCTCTGGGAAAGCAGAGATATGCAGTGCTGTTGTGCCTGAGAATAGGCTGCTAAGGGAAGGTGCAGACCGGCAAGAGGTTGCACGCTTAGCACATTTTTGTGGAGAAGGAGACGGACGTTTGCCTTTTCGGAAGGGGGCTCTGCCGCGGACAGGCAGTAGGAGATGTAGCGTCTCTGGGAAAGCACAGATCCCCAGTGCTGTTGTGCCTGAGAATAGGCTGCACAGGGAAGGTGAAGAGCAGCAACAGCTTTCACGGCTGGCACCTTCCTGATGGGAGAAGGAGACGGACGTTTTCCTTTTCGGAAGGGGGCTCTGCCTCGGGCAGGCAGCAGGAGCTGTAGCGTCTCTGGGAAAGCACAGATCCGCAGTGCTCTTGTGCCTGAGAAGAGGCTGCACAGGGAAGGTGCAGACCGGCAAGAGGTTTCACGCTTAGCACCTTCCTTGTGGGAGAAGGAGCAGGAAGTTTGCCTTGTCGGACAGGGGCTCTGCCTCGGGAAGGCAGCAGGAGCTGTAGCGTCTCTGGGAAAGCACAGATCCCCAGTGCTGTTGTGCCTGAGAATAGGCTGCACAGGGAAGGTGAAGAGCAGCAACAGCTTTCACGGTTGGCACCTACCTTATGGGAGATGGAGCCGGACGTTTTCCTTTTCGGAAGGGGGCTCTGCCTCGGGAAGGCAGAAGGATATGTAGCGTCTCTGGGAAAGCACAGATCCGCAGTGCTGTTGTGCCGTGAATAGGCTGCACGGGGAAGGTGAAGAGCAGCAACAGCTTTCAGGGCTAGTACCGTCCTTGCGGGAGAAGGAGCCGGACGTTTGCCTTTTCGGAAGGGGGCTCTGCGCAGGAAAAGCATCATGAGCTGTAGCGTCTCTGGGAAAGCACAGATCCCCAGTGCTGTTGTGCCTGAGAAGAGGCTGCACAGGGAAGGTGAAGAGCACGAAGAGCTTTCAGGGCTAGCACCGTCCTTGCGGGAGAAGGAGCCGGACGTTTGCCTTTTTGGAAGGGGGCTCTGTCGCGGAAAGGCATCATGAGCTGTAGCGTCTCTGGGAAAGCACAGATCCCCAGTGCTGTTGTGCCTGAGAAGAGGCTGCACAGGGAAGGTGCAGACCGGCAAGAAGTTTCACGCTTAGCACCTTGCTTGTGGGAGAAGGAGCAGGAAGTTTTCCTTTTCGGAAGGGGGCTCTGCCTCGGGAAGGCAGCAGGACATGTAGCGTCTCTGGGAAAGCACAGATCCTCAGTGCTCTTGTGCCTGAGAATAGGCTGCACAGGGAAGGTGAAGACCAGCAACAGCTTTCAGGGCTAGCACCTTCCTTATGGGAGAAGGAGCCGGACGTTTGCCTTTTCGGAAGGGGGCTCTGCCGCGGAAAATCATAATGAGCTGTAGCGTCTCTGGGAAAGCACAGATCCGCACTGCTGTTGTGCTGTGTATAGGCTGCTAAAGGAAGGTGCAGACCGGCAAGAGGTTTCACGCTTAGCACCGTCCTTGTGGAGAAGGAGACTTACGTTTTCCTTTTGGGAAGGGGGCTCTGCCTCGGCAGGCAGCGGGAGCTGTAGCGTCTCTGGGAAAGCACAGATCCCCAGTGCTCTTGTGCCCGAGAAGAGGCTGCACAGGGAAGGTGAAGAGCACGAAGAGCTTTCAGGGCTAGCACCGTCCTTGCGGGAGAAGGAGCCGGACGTTTGCCTTTTTGTAAGGAGGCTCTGCCGCGGAGAGGCATCATGAGCTGTAGCGTCTCTGGGAAAGCACAGATCCTCAGTGCTGTTGTGGCTGAGAATAGGCTGCACAGGGAAGGTGAAGAGCAGCAAGAGCTTTCAGGGCTGGCACCTTCCTGATGGGAGAAGGACCCGGACGTTTTCCTTTTCGGAAGGGGGCTCTGCCTCGGGAAGGCAGAAGGACATGTAGCGTCTCTGGGAAAGCACAGATCCGCAGTGCTGTTGTGCCTGAGAAGAGGCTGCAGGGAAAACGTGAAGAGCAGCAAGAGCTTGCAGGGCTAGAACGTTCCTTGCGGGAGAAGGAGCCGGACGTTTGCCTTGTCGGAAAAGGGCTCTGCACAGGAAAAGCATCATGAGCTGTAGCGTCTCTGGGAAAGCACAGATCCGCAGTGCTGTTGTGCCGTGAATAGGCTGCACGGGGAAGGTGAAGAGCAGCAACAGCTTTCAGGGCTAGTACCGTCCTTGCGGGACAAGGAGCCGGACGTTTGCCTTTTCGGAAGGGGGCTCTGCGCAGGAAAAGCATCATGAGCTGTAGCGTCTCTGGGAAAGCACAGATCCGCAGTGCTGTTGTGCCTGAGAATAGGCTGCACAGGGAAGGTGAAGAGCAGCAACAGCTTTCACGGCTGGCACCTACCTTATGGGTGAAGGAGACGGACGTTTTCCTTTTGGGAAGGGGGCTCTGCCTCTGGCAGGCAGCAGGAGCTGTAGCGTCTCTGGGAAAGCACAGATCCCCAGTGCTGTTGTGCCTGAGAATAGGCTGCACAGGGAAGGTGAAGAGCACGAAGAGCTTTCAGGGCTAGCACCGTCCTTGCGGGAGAAGGAGCCGGACGTTTGACTTTTCGGAAGGGGGCTCTGTCGCGGAAAGGCATCATGAGCTGTAGCGTCTCTGGGAAAGCACAGATCCCCAGTGCTGTTGTGCCTGAGAAGAGGCTGCAGGGAGAACGTGAAGAGCAGCAAGAGCTTTCACGGCTGGCACCTACCTTATGGGAGAAGGAGACGGACGTTTTCCTTTTCGGAAGGGGGCTCTGCCTCGGGCAGGCAGCAGGAGCTGTATCTTCTCTGGGAAAGCACAGATCCGCAGTGCTGTTGTGCCTGAGAATAGGCTGCCAAGGGAAGGTGAAGACCAGCAACAGCTTTCACGGCTGGCACCTTGCTTGTGGGAGAAGGAGCCGGCCGTTCTCCTTTTTGGAAGGGGGCTCTGCCGCGGACAGGCATCATGAGCTGTAGCGTCTCTAGGAAAGCACAGATCTGCAGTGCTGTTGTGCCTGAGAAGAGGCTGCACAGGGAAGGTGAAGAGCAGCAACAGCTTTCACGGCTGGCACCTTCCTGATGGGAGAAGGAGCAGGAAGTTTGCCTTTTGGAAGGGGGCTCTGCCTCGGGAAGGCAGCAGGACACGTAGCGGCTCTGGGAAAGCAGAGATATGCAGTGCTGTTGTGCCTGAGAATAGGCTGCTAAGGGAAGGTGCAGACCGGCAAGAGGTTGCACGCTTAGCACATTTTTGTGGAGAAGGAGACGGACGTTTGCCTTTTCGGAAGGGGGCTCTGCCGCGGACAGGCAGTAGGAGATGTAGCGTCTCTGGGAAAGCACAGATCCCCAGTGCTGTTGTGCCTGAGAATAGGCTGCACAGGGAAGGTGAAGAGCAGCAACAGCTTTCACGGCTGGCACCTTCCTGATGGGAGAAGGAGACGGACGTTTTCCTTTTCGGAAGGGGGCTCTGCCTCGGGCAGGCAGCAGGAGCTGTAGCGTCTCTGGGAAAGCACAGATCCGCAGTGCTCTTGTGCCTGAGAAGAGGCTGCACAGGGAAGGTGCAGACCGGCAAGAGGTTTCACGCTTAGCACCTTCCTTGTGGGAGAAGGAGCAGGAAGTTTGCCTTGTCGGACAGGGGCTCTGCCTCGGGAAGGCAGCAGGAGCTGTAGCGTCTCTGGGAAAGCACAGATCCCCAGTGCTGTTGTGCCTGAGAATAGGCTGCACAGGGAAGGTGAAGAGCAGCAACAGCTTTCACGGTTGGCACCTACCTTATGGGAGATGGAGCCGGACGTTTTCCTTTTCGGAAGGGGGCTCTGTCGCGGAAAGGCAGAAGGATATGTAGCGTCTCTGGGAAAGCACAGATCCAAAGTGCTGTTGTGCCGTGAATAGGCTGCACAGGGAAGGTGAAGAGCACGCAAGAGCTTTCAGGGCTAGCACCGTCCTTGCGGGATAAGGAGCCGGACGTTTGCCTTTTTGGAAGGGGGCTCTGTCGCAGGAAAAGCATCATGAGCTGTAGCGTCTCTGGGAAAGCACAGATCCGCAGTGCTGTTGTGCCTGTGAATAGGCTGCACAGGGAAGGTGAAGAGCAGCAACAGCTTTCAGGGCTAGTACCGTCCTTGCGGGAGAAGGAGCCGGACGTTTGCCTTTTCGGAAGGGGGCTCTGCGCAGGAAAAGCATCATGAGCTGTAGCGTCTCTGGGAAAGCACAGATCCCCAGTGCTGTTGTGCCTGAGAAGAGGCTGCACAGGGAAGGTGCAGACCGGCAAGAAGTTTCACGCTTAGCACCTTGCTTGTGGGAGAAGGAGCAGGAAGTTTTCCTTTTCGGAAGGGGGCTCTGCCTCGGGAAGGCAGCAGGACATGTAGCGTCTCTGGGAAAGCACAGATCCTCAGTGCTCTTGTGCCTGAGAATAGGCTGCACAGGGAAGGTGAAGACCAGCAACAGCTTTCAGGGCTAGCACCTTCCTTATGGGAGAAGGAGCCGGACGTTTGCCTTTTCGGAAGGGGGCTCTGCCGCGGAAAATCATAATGAGCTGTAGCGTCTCTGGGAAAGCACAGATCCGCACTGCTGTTGTGCTGTGTATAGGCTGCTAAAGGAAGGTGCAGACCGGCAAGAGGTTTCACGCTTAGCACCGTCCTTGTGGAGAAGGAGACTTACGTTTTCCTTTTGGGAAGGGGGCTCTGCCTCGGCAGGCAGCGGGAGCTGTAGCGTCTCTGGGAAAGCACAGATCCCCAGTGCTCTTGTGCCCGAGAAGAGGCTGCACAGGGAAGGTGAAGAGCACGAAGAGCTTTCAGGGCTAGCACCTTCCTTGTGGGAGAAGGAGCCGGACGTTTGCCTTTTTGTAAGGAGGCTCTGCCGCGGAGAGGCATCATGAGCTGTAGCGTCTCTGGGAAAGCACAGATCCGCAGTGCTGTTGTGCCTGAGAATAGGCTGCACAGGGTAGGTGAAGAGCAGCAACAGCTTTCACGGCTGGCACCTTCCTGATGGGAGAAGGAGCCGGACGTTTTCCTTTTCGGAAGGGGGCTCTGCCTCGGGCAGGCAGCAGGAGCTGTAGCGTCTCTGGGAAAGCACAGATCCCTAGTGCTGTTGTGCCTGAGAAGAGGCTGCCAAGGGAAGGTGCAGACCGGCAAGAGGTTTCACGCTTAGCACCTTGCTTGTGGGAGAAGGAGCAGGAAGTTTGCCTTTTCGGAAGGGGGCTCTGCCGCGGAAAATCATTTAGAGCTGTAGCGTCTCTGGGAAAGCACAGATCCTCAGTGCTGTTGTGGCTGAGAATAGGCTGCACAGGGAAGGTGAAGAGCAGCAAGAGCTTTCAGGGCTGGCACCTTCCTGATGGGAGAAGGAGCCGGACGTTTTCCTTTTCGGAAGGGGGCTCTGCCTCGGGCAGGCAGAAGGACATGTAGCGTCTCTGGGAAAGCACAGATCCGCAGTGCTGTTGTGCCTGAGAAGAGGCTGCAGGGAAAACGTGAAGAGCAGCAAGAGCTTGCAGGGCTAGAACGTTCCTTGCGGGAGAAGGAGCCGGACGTTTGCCTTGTCGAAAAAGGGCTCTGCACAGGAAAAGCATCATGAGCTGTAGCGTCTCTGGGAAAGCACAGATCCGCAGTGCTGTTGTGCCGTGAATAGGCTGCACGGGGAAGGTGAAGAGCAGCAACAGCTTTCAGGGCTAGTACCGTCCTTGCGGGACAAGGAGCCGGACGTTTGCCTTTTCGGAAGGGGGCTCTGCGCAGGAAAAGCATCATGAGCTGTAGCGTCTCTGGGAAAGCACAGATCCGCAGTGCTGTTGTGCCTGAGAATAGGCTGCACAGGGAAGGTGAAGAGCAGCAACAGCTTTCACGGCTGGCACCTGCCTTATGGGTGAAGGAGACGGACGTTTTCCTTTTGGGAAGGGGGCTCTGCCTCTGGCAGGCAGCAGGAGCTGTAGCGTCTCTGGGAAAGCACAGATCCCCAGTGCTGTTGTGCCTGAGAAGAGGCTGCAGGGAGAACGTGAAGAGCAGCAAGAGCTTTCACGGCTGGCACCTACCTTATGGGAGAAGGAGACGGACGTTTTCCTTTTCGGAAGGGGGCTCTGCCTCGGGCAGGCAGCAGGAGCTGTATCTTCTCTGGGAAAGCACAGATCCGCAGTGCTGTTGTGCCTGAGAATAGGCTGCCAAGGGAAGGTGAAGACCAGCAACAGCTTTCACGGCTGGCACCTTGCTTGTGGGAGAAGGAGCCGGCCGTTCTCCTTTTTGGAAGGGGGCTCTGCCGCGGACAGGCATCATGAGCTGTAGCGTCTCTAGGAAAGCACAGATCTGCAGTGCTGTTGTGCCTGAGAAGAGGCTGCACAGGGAAGGTGAAGAGCAGCAACAGCTTTCACGGCTGGCACCTTCCTGATGGGAGAAGGAGCAGGAAGTTTGCCTTTTGGAAGGGGGCTCTGCCTCGGGAAGGCAGCAGGACACGTAGCGGCTCTGGGAAAGCAGAGATATGCAGTGCTGTTGTGCCTGAGAATAGGCTGCTAAGGGAAGGTGCAGACCGGCAAGAGGTTGCACGCTTAGCACATTTTTGTGGAGAAGGAGACGGACGTTTGCCTTTTCGGAAGGGGGCTCTGCCGCGGACAGGCAGTAGGAGATGTAGCGTCTCTGGGAAAGCACAGATCCGCAGTGCTGTTGTGCCTGAGAATAGGCTGCACAGGGAAGGTGAAGAGCAGCAACAGCTTTCACGGCTGGCACCTTCCTGATGGGAGAAGGAGACGGACGTTTTCCTTTTCGGAAGGGGGCTCTGCCTCGGGCAGGCAGCAGGAGCTGTAGCGTCTCTGGGAAAGCACAGATCCGCAGTGCTCTTGTGCCTGAGAAGAGGCTGCACAGGGAAGGTGCAGACCGGCAAGAGGTTTCACGCTTAGCACCTTGCTTGTGGGAGAAGGAGCAGGAAGTTTGCCTTGTCGGACAGGGGCTCTGCCTCGGGAAGGCAGCAGGAGCTGTAGCGTCTCTGGGAAAGCACAGATCCCCAGTGCTGTTGTGCCTGAGAATAGGCTGCACAGGGAAGGTGAAGAGCAGCAACAGCTTTCACGGTTGGCACCTACCTTATGGGAGATGGAGCCGGACGTTTTCCTTTTCGGAAGGGGGCTCTGCCTCGGGAAGGCAGAAGGATATGTAGCGTCTCTGGGAAAGCACAGATCCGCAGTGCTGTTGTGCCGTGAATAGGCTGCACGGGGAAGGTGAAGAGCAGCAACAGCTTTCAGGGCTAGTACCGTCCTTGCGGGAGAAGGACCCGGACGTTTGCCTTTTCGGAAGGGGGCTCTGCGCAGGAAAAGCATCATGAGCTGTAGCGTCTCTGGGAAAGCACAGATCCCCAGTGCTGTTGTGCCTGAGAAGAGGCTGCACAGGGAAGGTGAAGAGCACGAAGAGCTTTCAGGGCTAGCACCGTCCTTGCGGGAGAAGGAGCCGGACGTTTGCCTTTTTGGAAGGGGGCTCTGTCGCGGAAAGGCATCATGAGCTGTAGCGTCTCTGGGAAAGCACAGATCCCCAGTGCTGTTGTGCCTGAGAAGAGGCTGCACAGGGAAGGTGCAGACCGGCAAGAAGTTTCACGCTTAGCACCTTGCTTGTGGGAGAAGGAGCAGGAAGTTTTCCTTTTCGGAAGGGGGCTCTGCCTCGGGAAGGCAGCAGGACATGTAGCGTCTCTGGGAAAGCACAGATCCTCAGTGCTCTTGTGCCTGAGAATAGGCTGCACAGGGAAGGTGAAGACCAGCAACAGCTTTCAGGGCTAGCACCTTCCTTATGGGAGAAGGAGCCGGACGTTTGCCTTTTCGGAAGGGGGCTCTGCCGCGGAAAATCATAATGAGCTGTAGCGTCTCTGGGAAAGCACAGATCCGCACTGCTGTTGTGCTGTGTATAGGCTGCTAAAGGAAGGTGCAGACCGGCAAGAGGTTTCACGCTTAGCACCTTTCTTGTGGAGAAGGAGACTTACGTTTTCCTTTTGGGAAGGGGGCTCTGCCTCGGCAGGCAGCGGGAGCTGTAGCGTCTCTGGGAAAGCACAGATCCCCAGTGCTCTTGTGCCCGAGAAGAGGCTGCACAGGGAAGGTGAAGAGCACGAAGAGCTTTCAGGGCTAGCACCGTCCTTGCGGGAGAAGGAGCCGGACGTTTGCCTTTTTGTAAGGAGGCTCTGCCGCGGAAAATCATAATGAGCTGTAGCGTCTCTGGGAAAGCACAGATCCGCAGTGCTGTTGTGCCGTGAATAGGCTGCACAGGGAAGGTGAAGAGCACGAAGAGCTTTCAGGGC
>JAZGTQ010000137.1:0-43384 GCA_037953605.1 Necrosyrtes monachus | reverse complement strand
CTACCCCGGAGGGTCAGGTAAGGGAGGGCGGGTCTAGCCCCGGGCGCTAGGAGGGACAGCAGGTGCACCCCGGGGTACGAGTAGGGGTACCGGTTCCACCCCGGAGTACCAATGAGGGGCACCGGTACTACCCCGGAGCGTCAGGTAGGGATGCCAGGCCTACCCTGGAGGATCAGGTAGGGAGGCCGGGTCTACCCTGGAGGGTCAGGTAGGCAGGCCAAGCCTAGCCCAGAGGGCCCGTACGGACAGCAGGCGTACCCCGGAGCAGCGGTAGGGGTACCGGTACTACCCCCGAGTACCGGTAGGGGTACCGGTACTGCGCCGCAGGATCAGGTAGGGACGCCACGCCGAGCCCGGAGGGTGAGGTAGGGCGGCCAGGCCTAGCCCCCGCGTGCCCGTAGGGACAGCGGATGTACCCCGGAGTACCGGTAGGGGTACCGGTACTACCCCGCAGCGTCGGGTAGGGACGCCAGGCCGAGCCCGCAGCATCAGGTAGGGAGGCCAAGGCCTACCCCAGGGGTTGAGGTAGGGAGGTGAGGCCTAGGTTGGAGCACCCGTACGGACAGCAGGTGTACCCCGGAGCAGCGGCAGGGGTACCGGTACTACCCCGCAGCGTCAGGTAGGGACTCGAGGCCTACCCCGAAGCATCAGGTAGGGAGGCCAGGCCTACCGCAGAGGCCCAGTTAGGGTGGCCAGGCCTAGCCCGGAGCGCCCGTACGGACAGCAGGCGTGCCCCGGAGCAGCGGTACGGGTACCGGTACTACCCCCGTGTACCGATGGGGGTACCGGTACCACCCTGCAGCGTCAGGTAGGGACGCCAGGCCTAGCCTGGAGGCTGAGGTAGGGCGGCCAGGCCCAGCCCCCGCGTGCCCGTAGGGACAACGGATGTACCCCGGAGTACCGGTAGGGGTACCGGTACTGCCCCACAGGATCAGGTAGGGATGCCAGGCCGAGCCCGCAGCATCAGGTACAGAGGCCAGGCCTACCCCGCAGCATCAGGTGGGGAGGCCAGGCCTACCCCAGGGGTTGAGGTAGGGAGGCGAGGCCTAGCTCGGAGCACCCGTACGGACAGCAGGAGTACCCTGGAGCAGCGGTAGGGGTACCGGTACTACCCCGCAGCGTCAGGTAGGGACGCCAGGCTGAGCCCGCAGTGTCAGATAGGGAAACCAGGCCTACCCCAGAGGCTCAGTTAGGGTGGCGAGACGTAGCCCGGAGGGCCCGTACGGGCAGCAGGCCTACCCCGGAGCAGCAGTAGGGGCACCGGTATTACCCCCGAGTATCGGGTAGGGGTCCTAGTTATACCCTGCAGGATCAGGTAGGGACGCCAGGCCTAGCCCGGAGGATGAGGTAGGGAGGGCGGGTCTTAACCCAGAGCGCTAGTAGGGACAGCCGGTGTACCCCGGAGTACCAGCAGGGGTACCGGTACTACCCCGGAGCGCAAAATAAGGGGTACCGGTACTACCCCGGAGCACCAAATAAGGGGTAGCGGTACTACCCCGCAGCGTCGGGTAGGGACGCCAGGCCGAGCCCGGAGCGTCAGGTAAGGAGGCCAGGCCTGCTCTGGAGGGTCAGGTAGGGAGGCCAGGCCTGCCCTGGAGCGTCAGGTAGGGTGGCCAGGCCTAGCCCGGAGCGCCCGTACGGACAGCAGGCATACCCCGGAGCAGCGGTAGGGGTACCGGTACTACCCTGCAGCAGCAGGTAGGGACGCCAGGCCGAGCCCGGAGCGTCAGGTAGGGAGGCCAGGCCCTACCCCAGGGGTTGAGGTAGGGAGGCCAGGCCTAGCTCAGAGCACCCGTAAGGACAGCAGGTGTATCCTGGAGCAGCGGTAAGGGTACCGGTACTACCCTGCAGCGTCAGGTAGGGACGCCAGGCCGAGCCCGGAGCGTCAGGTAGGGAGGCCAGGCCTACCACAGAGGCCCAGATAGGGTGCCCAGGCCTAGCCCGGAGCACCCGTACGGACAGCAGGCGTACCCCGGAGCAGCGGTAGGGGTACCGGTACTACCCCGCAGCGTCAGGTAGGGACTCGAGGCCTACCCCGAAGCATCAGATAGGGAGGCCAGGCCTACCTCGCAGCATCAGTTAAGGAGGCCAGGCCTACCGCAGAGGCCCAGTTAGGTGGCCAGGCCTAGCCCGGAGCGCCCGTACGGACAGCAGGCGTACCCCGGAGCAGCGGTAGGGGTACCAGTACTACTCCGCAGCGTCAGGTAGGGACGCCAGGCCGAGCCCCAGAGCATCAGGTTGGGAGGCCAGGCCCTACCCCAGGGGTTGAGGTAGGGAGGCGAGGCCTAGCTCGGAGCACCCGTACGGACAGCAGGTGTATCCTGGAGCAGCGGTAGGGGTACCGGTACTACCCCGCAGCGTCAGGTAGGGACTCGAGGCCTACCCCGAAGCATCAGGTAGGGAGGCCAGGCCTACCTCGCAGCATCAGTTAAGGAGGCCAGCCAAGCCTACCGCAGAGGCCCAGTTAGGTGGCCAGGCCTAGCCCAGAGCGCCCGTACGGACAGCAGGCGTACCCCGGAGCAGCGGTAGGGTTACCGGTACTACCCTGCAGCGTCAGGTAGGGACGCCAGGCCGAGCCCGGAGCGTCAGGTAGGGAGGCCAGGCCCTACCCATGGGGTTGCGGTAGGGAGGCGAGGCCTAGCTCGGAGCACCCGTAAGGACAGCAGGTGTATCCTGGAGCAGCGGTAGGGGTACCGGTACTACCCTGCAGCGTCAGGTAGGGACGCCAGGCCGAGCCCGGAGCGTCAGGTAGGGAGGCCAGGCCTGCTCTGGAGGGTCAGGTAGGGAGGCCAGGCCTGCCCTGGAGCGTCAGGTAGGGTGGCCAGGCCTAGCCCAGAGCGCCCGTACGGACAGCAGGCGTACCCCGGAGCAGCGGTAAGGGTACCGGTACTACCCCGCAGCGTCAGGTAGGGACTCGAGGCCTACCCTGAAGAATCAGGTAGGGAGGCCAGGTCTACCTCGCAGCATCAGTTAAGGAGGCGAGGCCTACCGCAGAGACCCAGTTAGGTGGCCAAGCCTAGCCCGGAGCGCCCGTATGGAGAGCAGGCGTACCCCGGAGCAGCGGTAGGGGTACCAGTACTACCCCGCAGCGTCAGGTAGGGACTCGAGGCCTACCCCGCAGCGTCAGGTAGGGACTCGAGGCCTATCCCGAAGCATCAGGTAGGGAGGCCAGGCCTACCTCGCAGCATCAGTTAAGGAGGCCAGCCAAGCCTACCGCAGAGGCCCAGTTAGGTGGCCAGGCCTAGCCCAGAGCGCCCGTACGGACAGCCGGCATACCCCAGAGCAGCGGTACGGGTACCGGTACTACCCCGCAGCGTCAGGTAGGGACGCCAGGCCTACCCCAGAGCATCAGGTTGGGAGGCCATGCCCTACCTATGGGGTTGAGGTAGGGAGGCGAGGCCTAGCTCGGAGCACCCGTACGGACAGCAGGTGTATCCTGGAGCAGCGGTAGGGGTACCGGTACTACCCCGCAGCGTCAGGTAGGGACGCCAGGCCGAGCCCGGAGCGTCCGGCTGGGAGGCCAGGCCCTGCCCCAGGGGTTGAGGTAGGGAGGCGAGGCCTAGCTCGGAGCACCCGTACGGACAGCAGGAGTACCCTGGAGAAGCGGTAGGGGTACCGGTACTACCCTGCAGCGTCAGGTAGGGACGCCAGGCCGAGCCCGGAGCGTCAGTTAGGGAGGCCAGGCCTGCCCTGGAGGGTCAGGTAGGGTGGCCAGGCCTAGCCCGGAGCGCCCGTACGGACAGCAGGCATACCCCGGAGCAGCGGTAGGGGTACCGGTACTACCCTGCAGCATCAGGTAGGGACGCCAGGCCGAGCCCGGAGCGTCAGGTAGAGAGGCCAGGCCCTACCCCAGGAGTTGAGGTAGGGAGGCCAGGCCTAGCTCAGAGCACCCGTAAGAACAGCAGGTGTATACTGCAGCAGCGGTAGGGGTACTGGTACTACCCTGCAGCGTCAGGTAGGGACGCCAGGCCGAGCCCGGAGCGTCAGGTAGGGAGGCCAGGCCTGCCCTGGAGGGTCAGGTAGGGTGGCCAGGCCTAGCCCGGAGCGCCCGTACGGACAGCAGGCGTACCCCGGAGCAGCGGTAAGGGTACCGGTACTACCCCGCAGCGTCAGGTAGGGACTCGAGGCCTACCCCGAAGCATCAGATAGGGAGGCCAGGCCTACCTCGCAGCATCAGTTAAGGAGGCCAGGCCTACCGCAGAGGCCCAGTTAGGTGGCCAGGCCTAGCCCGGAGCGCCCGTACGGACAGCAGGCGTACCCCGGAGCAGCGGTAGGGGTACCAGTACTACTCCGCAGCGTCAGGTAGGGACGCCAGGCCGAGCCCGGAGCATCAGGTTGGGAGGCCATGCCCTACCCCAGGGGTTGAGGTAGGGAGGCGAGGCCTAGCTCGGAGCACCCGTACGGACAGCAGGTGTATCCTGGAGCAGCGGTAGGGGTACCGGTACTACCCCGCAGCGTCAGGTAGGGACGCCAGGCCAAGCCCGGAGCGTCAGGTAGGGAGGCCAGGCCCTACCCATGGGGTTGCAGTAGGGAGGTGAGGCCTCGCTCGGAGCACCCTTAAGGACAGCAGGTGTATCCTGGAGCAGCGGTAGGGGTACCGGTACTACCCTGCAGCGTCAGGTAGGGACGCCAGGCCGAGCCCGGAGCATCAGGTAGGGAGGCCAGGCCTACCTCGCAGCATCAGTTAAGGAGGCCAGGCCTACCGCAGAGGCCCAGTTAGGGTGGCCAGGCCTAGCCCGGAGCGCCCTTACGGACAGCAGGCGTACCCCGGAGCAGCAGTAGGGGTACCGGTACTACCCTGCAGCGTCAGGTAGGGACGCCAGGCCGAGCCCGGAGCGTCCGGCTGGGAGGCCAGGCCCTACCCCAGGGGTTGAGGTAGGGAGGCGAGGCCTAGCTCGGAGCACCCGTACGGACAGCAGGTGTATCCTGGAGAAGCGGTAGGGGTACCGGTACTACCCCGCAGCATCAGGTAGGGACTCGAGGCCTACCCCGAAGCATCAGGTAGGGAGGCCAGGCCTACCTCGCAGCATCAGTTAAGGAGGCCAGGCCTACCGCAGAGGCCCAGATAGGGTGGCCAGGCCTAGCCCGGAGCGCCCGTACGCACAGCAGGCGTACCCCGGAGCAGCGGTAGGGGTACCGGTACTACCCTGCAGCGTCAGGTAGGGACGCCAGGCCGAGCCCGGAGCGTCCGGCTGGGAGGCCAGGCCCTACCCCAGGGGTTGAGGTAGGGAGGCGAGGCCTAGCTCGGAGCACCCGTACGGACAGCAGGAGTACCCTGGAGAAGCGGTAGGGGTACCGGTACTACCCTGCAGCGTCAGGTAGGGACGCCAGGCCGAGCCCGGAGCGTCAGTTAGGGAGGCCAGGCCTGCCCTGGAGGGTCAGGTAGGGTGGCCAGGCCTAGCCCGGAGCGCCCGTACGGACAGCAGGCATACCCCGGAGCAGCGGTAGGGGTACCGGTACTACCCTGCAGCATCAGGTAGGGACGCCAGGCCGAGCCCGGAGCGTCACGTAGAGAGGCCAGGCCCTACCCCAGGAGTTGAGGTAGGGAGGCCAGGCCTAGCTCAGAGCACCCGTAAGAACAGCAGGTGTATACTGCAGCAGCGGTAGGGGTACTGGTACTACCCTGCAGCGTCAGGTAGGGACGCCAGGCCGAGCCCGGAGCGTCAGGTAGGGAGGCCAGGCCTGCCCTGGAGGGTCAGGTAGGGTGGCCAGGCCTAGCCCGGAGCGCCCGTACGGACAGCAGGCGTACCCCGGAGCAGCGGTAAGGGTACCGGTACTACCCCGCAGCGTCAGGTAGGGACTCGAGGCCTACCCCGAAGCATCAGATAGGGAGGCCAGGCCTACCTCGCAGCATCAGTTAAGGAGGCCAGGCCTACCGCAGAGGCCCAGTTAGGTGGCCAGGCCTAGCCCGGAGCGCCCGTACGGACAGCAGGCGTACCCCGGAGCAGCGGTAGGGGTACCAGTACTACTCCGCAGCGTCAGGTAGGGACGCCAGGCCGAGCCCGGAGCATCAGGTTGGGAGGCCATGCCCTACCCCAGGGGTTGAGGTAGGGAGGCGAGGCCTAGCTCGGAGCACCCGTACGGACAGCAGGTGTATCCTGGAGCAGCGGTAGGGGTACCGGTACTACCCCGCAGCGTCAGGTAGGGACGCCAGGCCTACCCCAGAGCATCAGGTTGGGAGGCCAGGCCCTACCTATGGGGTTGAGGTAGGGAGGCGAGGCCTAGCTCAGAGCACCCGTACGGACAGCAGGTGTATCCTGGAGCAGCAGTAGGGGTACCGGTACTACCCCGCAGCGTCAGGTACGGACTCGAGGCCTACCCCGAAGCATCAGATAGGGAGGCCAGGCCTACCTCGCAGCATCAGTTAAGGAGGCCAGCCAGGCCTACCGCAGAGGCCCAGTTAGGGTGGCCAGGCCTAGCCCGGAGCGCCCGTACGGACAGCAGGCGTACCCCGGAGCAGCGGTAGGGTTACTGGTACTACCCTGCAGCGTCAGGTAGGGACGCCAGGCCGAGCCCGGAGCGTCAGGTAGGGAGGCCAGGCCCTACCCATGGGGTTGCGGTAGGGAGGCCAGGCCTGCTCTGGAGGGTCAGGTAGGGAGGCCAGGCCTGCCCTGGAGCGTCAGGTAGGGTGGCCAGGCCTAGCCCGGAGCGCCCGTACGGACAGCAGGCGTACCCCGGAGCAGCGGTAAGGGTACCGGTACTACCCCGCAGCGTCAGGTAGGGACTCGAGGCCTACCCTGAAGAATCAGGAAGGGAGGCCAGGTCTACCTCGCAGCATCAGTTAAGGAGGCGAGGCCTACCGCAGAGACCCAGTTAGGTGGCCAAGCCTAGGCCGGAGCGCCCGTATGGAGAGCAGGCGTACCCCGGAGCAGCGGTAGGGGTACCGGTACTACCCCCGAGTACCGGTAGGGTACCAGTACTGCGCCGCAGGATCAGGTAGGGACGCCACGCCGAGCCCGGAGGGTGTGGTAGGGCGGCCAGGCCTAGCCCCCGCGTGCCCGTAGGTACAGCGGATGTACCCCGGAGCAGCGGTAGGGGTTCCGTTGCTACCCCACAGCGTCAGGTAGGGATGCCAGGCCTAGCCCGGAGCGCCCGTACGGACAGCAGGCGTACCCCGGAGCAGCGGTAGGGGTACCGGTACTACCCTGCAGCGTCAGGTAGGGACGCCAGGCCGAGCCCGGAGCGTCCGGCTGGGAGGCCAGGCCCTACCCCAGGGGTTGAGGTAGGGAGGCGAGGCCTAGCTCGGAGCACCCGTACGGACAGCAGGTGTATCCTGGAGCAGCGGTAGGGGTACCGGTACTACCCCGCAGCGTCAGGTAGGGACGCCAGGCCGAGCCCGGAGCGTCAGGTAGGGAGGCCAGGCCCTACCCATGGGGTTGCGGAAGGAGGTGAGGCCTAGCTCGGAGCACCCGTAAGGACAGCAGGTGTATCCTGGAGCAGCGGTAGGGGTACCGGTACTACCCCGCAGCGTCAGGTAGGGACGCCAGGCCGAGCCCGGAGCGTCAGGTAGGGAGGCCATGCCCTACCCATGGGGTTGCGGTAGGGACTCGAGGCCTACCCCGCAGCGTCAGGTAGGGACTCGAGGCCTATCCCGAAGCATCAGGTAGGGAGGCCAGGCCTACCTCGCAGCATCAGTTAAGGAGGCCAGCCAAGCCTACCGCAGAGGCCCAGTTAGGTGGCCAGGCCTAGCCCAGAGCGCCCGTACAGACAGCCGGCATACCCCAGAGCAGCGGTACGGGCACCGGTACTACCCCGCAGCGTCAGGTAGGGACGCCAGGCCTACCCCAGAGCATCAGGTTGGGAGGCCATGCCCTACCTATGGGGTTGAGGTAGGGAGGCGAGGCCTAGCTCGGAGCACCCGTACGGACAGCAGGTGTATCCTGGAGCAGCGGTAGGGGTACCGGTACTACCCCGCAGCGTCAGGTAGGGACGCCAGTCCGAGCCCGGAGCGTCAGGTAGGGAGGCCATGCCCTACCCATGGGGTTGCGGTAGGGAGGCGAGGCCTAGCTCGGAGCACCCGTAAGGACAGCAGGTGTATCCTGGAGCAGCGGTAGGGGTACCGGTACTACCCTGCCGCGTCAGGTAGGGACGCCAGGCCGAGCCCGGAGCATCAGGTAGGGAGGCCAGGCCTGCCCTGGACGGTCAGGTAGGGTGGCCAGGCCTAGCCCGGAGCGCCCGTACGGACAGCAGTCGTACCCAGGAGCAGCGGTAGGGGTACCGGTACTACCCCGCAGCGTCAGGTAGGGACTCGAGGCCTACCCCGAAGCATCAGATAGGGAGGCCAGGCCTACCTCGCAGCATCAGTTAAGGAGGCCAGGCCTACCGCAGAGGCCCAGTTAGGTGGCCAGGCCTAGCCCGGAGCGCCCGTACGGACAGCAGGTGTACCCCAGAGCAGCGGTACGGGTACCGGTACTACCCCGCAGCGTCAGGTAGGGACACCAGGCCTACCCCAGAGCATCAGGTTGGGAGGCCAGGCCGTACCCCAGGGGTTGAGGTAGGGAGGCGAGGCCTAGCTCGGAGCACCCGTACGGACAGCAGGTGTATCCTGGAGCAGCGGTAGGGGTACCGGTACTACCCCGCAGCGTCAGGTAGGGACTCGAGGCCTACCCCGAAGCATCAGGTAGGGAGGCCAGGCCTACCTCGCAGCATCAGTTAAGGAGGCCAGCCAGGCCTACCGCAGAGGCCCAGTTAGGTGGCCAGGCCTAGCCCAGAGCGCCCGTACGGACAGCCGGCGTACCCCAGAGCAGCGGTACAGGTACCGGTACTACCCCGCAGTGCCAGGTAGGGAGGCCAGACCTACCCCGCGGCATCAGGTAGGGAAACCAGGCCTACCCCAGAGGCTCAGTTAGGGTGGCGAGACGTAGCCCGGAGGGCCCGTACGGGCAGCAGGCCTACCCAGGAGCAGCGGTAGGGGCACCGGTATTACCCCCGAGTATCGGGTAGGGGTCCTAGTTATACCCTGCAGGATCAGGTAGGGACGCCAGGCCTAGCCCGGAGGGTGAGGTAGGGAGGGCGGGTCTTAACCCAGAGCGCTAGGAGGGACAGCCGGTGTACCCCGGAGTACCAGCAGGGGTACCGGTACTACCCCGGAGCGCAAAATAAGGGGTACCGGTACTACCCCGGAGCACCAAATAAGGGGTAGCGGTACTACCCCGCAGCGTCGGGTAGGGACGCCACGCCGAGCCCGGAGGGTGAGGTAGGGCGGCCAGGCCTAGCCCCCGCGTGCCCGTAGGGACAGCGGATGTACCCCGGAGTACCGGTAGGGGTACCGGTACTACCCCGCAGCGTCGGGTAGGGACGCCAGGCCGAGCCCGCAGCATCAGGTAGGGAGGCCAAGGCCTACCCCAGGGGTTGAGGTAGGGAGGTGAGGCCTAGGTTGGAGCACCCGTACGGACAGCAGGTGTACCCCGGAGCAGCGGCAGGGGTACCGGTACTACCCCGCAGCGTCAGGTAGGGACTCGAGGCCTACCCCAAAGCATCAGGTAGGGAAACCAGGCCTACCGCAGTGGCCCAGTTAGGGTGGCCAGGCCTAGCCCGGAGCGCCCGTACGGACAGCAGGCGTGCCCCGGAGCAGCGGTACGGGTACCGGTACTACCCCCGTGTACCGATGGGGGTACCGGTACCACCCTGCAGCGTCAGGTAGGGACGCCAGGCCTAGCCTGGAGGCTGAGGTAGGGCGGCCAGGCCCAGCCCCCGCGTGCCCGTAGGGACAACGGATGTACCCCGGAGTACCGGTAGGGGTACCGGTACTGCCCCACAGGATCAGGTAGGGACGCCAGGCCTACGCCGCAGCGTCAGGTAGGGTGGCCAGGCCTACCCTGGAGGGTCAGGTAGGGTGGCCAGGCCTAGCTCAGAGCACCCGTACGGACAGCAGGAGTACCCTGGAGCAGCGGCAGGGGTACCGGTACTACCCCGCAGTGTCAGGTAGGGACGCCAAGCCGAGCCCGGAGCATCAGGTAAGGAGGCCAGGCCTACCCCAGAGGCTCAGTTAGGGTGGCCAGGCCTAGCTCGTAACGCCCGTATGGGACAGCAGGCGTACCCCGGAGCAGCGGTAGGGGTACCGGTACTACCCGTGAGTACCGGTGGGGGTACCGGTACTGCGCCGCAGGATCAGGTAGGGACGCCAAGCCGAGCCCGGAGCATCAGGTAAGGAGGCCAGGCCTACCCCAGAGGCTCAGTTAGGGTGGCCAGCCCTAGCTTGGAATGCCCGTACGGACAGCAGGTGTGCCCCGGAGCAGCGGTAGGGGTACCGGTACTACCCCCGAGTACCGGTAGGGGTACCGGTACTGCGCCGCAGGATCAGGTAGGGACGCCACGCCGAGCCCGGAGGGTGAGGTAGGGCGGCCAGGCCTAGCCCCCGCGTGCCCGTAGGGACAGCGGATGTACCCCGGAGCAGCAGTAGGGGTACCGTTACTACCCCACAGCGTCAGGTAGGGATGCCAGGCCGAGCCCGCAGCATCAGGTACAGAGGCCAGGCCTACCCCAGGGGTTGAGGTAGGGAGGCGAGGCCTAGCTCGGAGCACCCGTACGGACAGCAGGAGTACCCTGGAGCAGCGGTACAGGTACCGGTACTACCCCGCAGTGCCAGGTAGGGAGGCCAGACCTACCCCGCGGCATCAGGTAGGGAAACCAGGCCTACCCCAGAGGCTCAGTTAGGGTGGCGAGACGTAGCCCGGAGGGCCCGTACGGGCAGCAGGCCTACCCAGGAGCAGCGGTAGGGGCACCGGTATTACCCCCGAGTATCGGGTAGGGGTCCTAGTTATACCCTGCAGGATCAGGTAGGGACGGCAGGCCTAGCCTGGAGGGTGAGGTAGGGCGGCCAGGCCTAGCCCCCGCGTGCCCGTAGGGACAGCGGATGTACACCGGAGCAGCAGTAGGGGTTCCGTTGCTACCCCACAGCGTCAGGTAGATGCCAGGCCTAGCCCGGAGCGCCCTTACGGACAGCAGGCGTACCCCGGAGCAGCAGTAGGGGTACCGGTACTACCCTGCAGCGTCAGGTAGGGACGCCAGGCCGAGCCCGGAGCGTCCGGCTGGGAGGCCAGGCCCTACCCCAGGGGTTGAGGTAGGGAGGCGAGGCCTAGCTCGGAGCACCCGTACGGACAGCAGGTGTATCCTGGAGAAGCGGTAGGGGTACCGGTACTACCCCGCAGCGTCAGGTACGGACTCGAGGCCTACCCCGAAGCATCAGGTAGGGAGGCCAGGCCTACCTCGCAGCATCAGTTAAGGAGGCCAGGCCTACCGCAGAGGCCCAGATAGGGTGGCCAGGCCTAGCCCGGAGCGCCCGTACGCACAGCAGGCGTACCCCGGAGCAGCGGTAGGGGTACCGGTACTACCCTGCAGCGTCAGGTAGGGACGCCAGGCCGAGCCCGGAGCGTCCGGCTGGGAGGCCAGGCCCTACCCCAGGGGTTGAGGTAGGGAGGCGAGGCCTAGCTCGGAGCACCCGTACGGACAGCAGGAGTACCCTGGAGAAGCGGTAGGGGTACCGGTACTACCCTGCAGCGTCAGGTAGGGACGCCAGGCCGAGCCCGGAGCGTCAGTTAGGGAGGCCAGGCCTGCCCTGGAGGGTCAGGTAGGGTGGCCAGGCCTAGCCCGGAGCGCCCGTACGGACAGCAGGCATACCCCGGAGCAGCGGTAGGGGTACCGGTACTACCCTGCAGCGTCAGGTAGGGATGCCAGGCCGAGCCCGGAGCGTCAGGTAGGGAGGCCATGCCCTACCCATGGGGTTGCGGTAGGGAGGCGAGGCCTAGCTCGGAGCACCCGTACGGACAGCAGGTGTATCCTGGAGCAGCGGTAGGGGTACCGGTACTACCCTGCAGCGTCAGGTAGGGACGCCAGGCCGAGCCCGGAGCGTCAGGTAGGGAGGCCAGGCCTGCTCTGGAGGGTCAGGTAGGGAGGCCAGGCCTGCCCTGGAGCGTCAGGTAGGGTGGCCAGGCCTAGCCCGGAGCGCCCGTACGGACAGCAGGCGTACCCCGGAGCAGCGGTAGGGGTACCGGTACTACCCTGCAGCGGCAGGTAGGGACGCCAGGCCGAGCCCGGAGCGTCAGGTAGGGAGGCCAGGCCCTACCCCAGGGGTTGAGGTAGGGAGGCGAGGCCTAGCTCGGAGCACCCGTACGGACAGCAGGTGTAACCCGGAGCAGCGGTAGGGGTACCGGTACTACCCCGCAGCGTCAGGTAGGGACTCGAGGCCTACCCCGAAGAATCAGATAGGGAGGCCAGGTCTACCTCGCAGCATCAGTTGAGGAGGCGAGGCCTACCACAGAGACCCAGTTAGGTGGCCAAGCCTAGCCCGGAGCGCCCGTATGGAGAGCAGGCGTACCCCGGAGCAGCGGTAGGGGTACCGGTACTACCCCCGAGTACCGGTAGGGTACCAGTACTGCGCCACAGGATCAGGTAGGGACGCCACGCCGAGCCCGGAGGGTGAGGTAGGGCGGGCAGGCCTAGCCCCCGCGTGCCCGTAGGGACAGCGGATGTACCCCGGAGCAGCGGTAGGGGTTCCGTTGCTACCCCACAGCGTCAGGTAGGGATGCCAGGCCTAGCCCGGAGCGCCCGTACGGACAGCAGGCGTACCCCGGAGCAGCGGTAGGGGTACCGGTACTACCCTGCAGCGTCAGGTAGGGACGCCAGGCCGAGCCCGGAGCGTCAGGTAGGGAGGCCAGCCCTGCTCTGGAGGGTCAGGTAGGGAGGCCAGGCCTGCCCTGGAGCGTCAGGTAGCGTGGCCAGGCCTAGCCCGGAGCGCCCGTACGGACAGCAGGCGTACCCCGGAGCAGCGGTAGGGGTACCGGTACTACCCTGCAGCGGCAGGTAGGGACGCCAGGCCGAGCCCGGAGCGTCAGGTAGGGAGGCCAGGCCCTACCCCAGGGGTTGAGGTAGGGAGGTGAGGCCTAGCTCGGAGCACCCGTAAGGACAGCAGGTGTATCCTGGAGCAGCGGTAAGGGTACCGGTACTACCCCGCAGCGTCAGGTAGGGACGCCAGGCCGAGCCCGGAGCGTCAGGTAGGGAGGCCAGGCCTGCTCTGGAGGGTCAGGTAGGGAGGCCAGGCCTGCCCTGGAGCGTCAGGTAGGGTGGCCAGGCCTAGCCCGGAGCGCCCGTACGGACAGCAGGCGTACCCCGGAGCAGCGGTAGGGGTACCGGTACTACCCTGCAGCGGCAGGTAGGGACGCCAGGCCGAGCCCGGAGCGTCAGGTAGGGAGGCCAGGCCCTACCCCAGGGGTTGAGGTAGGGAGGTGAGGCCTAGCTCGGAGCACCCGTAAGGACAGCAGGTGTATCCTGGAGCAGCGGTAAGGGTACCGGTACTACCCTGCAGCGTCAGGTAGGGACGCCAGGCCGAGCCCGGAGCATCAGGTAGGGAGGCCAGGCCTACCGCAGAGGCCCAGATAGGGTGCCCAGGCCTAGCCCGGAGCACCCGTACGCACAGCAGGAGTACCCTGGAGAAGCGGTAGGGCTACCGGTACTACCCTGCAGCGTCAGATAGGGACGCCAGGCCGAGCCCGGAGCGTCAGGTAGGGAGGCCACGCCTGCCCTGGAGGGTCAGGTAGGGTGGCCAGGCCTAGCCCGGAGCGCCCGTACGGACAGCAGGCGTACCCCGGAGCAGCGGTAGGGGTACCGGTACTACCCCGCAGCGTCAGGTAGCGACGCCAGGCCAAGCCCAAAGCATCAGGTAGGGAGGCCAGGCCCTACCCCAGGGGTTGAGGTAGGGAGGCGAGCCCTAGCTCGGAGCACCCGTACGGACAGCAGGTGTATCCTGGAGCAGCGGTAGGGGTACCGGTACTACCCTGCAGCGTCAGGTAGGGACGCCAGGCCGAGCCCGGAGCGTCAGGTAGGGAGGCCAGGCCTGCCCTGGAGGGTCAGGTAGGGAGGCCAGGCCTACCTCACAGCATCAGTTAAGGAGGCCAGGCCTACCGCAGAGGCCCAGATAGGGTGGCCAGGCCTAGCCCGGAGCGCCCGTACGGACAGCAGGCATACCCCGGAGCAGCAGTAGGGTTACCGGTACTACCCTGCAGCGTCAGGTAGGGATGCCAGGCCGAGCCCGGAGCGTCAGGTAGGGAGGCCATGCCCTACCCATGGGGTTGCGGTAGGGAGGCGAGGCCTAGCTCGGAGCACCCGTAAGGACAGCAGGTGTATCCCGGAGCCGCGGTAGGGGTACCGGTACTACCCCGCAGCGTCAGGTAGGGACGCCACGCCAAGCCCGGAGGGTCAGGTAGGGCGGCCAGGCCTAGCCCCCGCGTGCCCGTAGGGACAGCGGATGTACCCCGGAGCAGCGGTAGGGGTACCGTTACTACCCCACAGCGTCAGGTAGGGATGCCAGGCCGAGCCCGCAGCATCAGGTACAGAGGCCAGGCCTACCCCGCAGCATCAGGTGGGGAGGCCAGGCCTACCCCAGGGGTTGAGGTAGGGAGGCGAGGCCTAGCTCGGAGCACCCGTACGGACAGCAGGAGTACCCTGGAGCAGCGGTACAGGTACCAGTACTACCCCGCAGTGTCAGGTAGGGAGGCCAGACCTACCCCGCGGCATCAGGTAGGGAAACCAGGCCTACCCCAGAGGCTCAGTTAGGGTGGCGAGACGTAGCCCGGAGGGCCCGTACGGGCAGCAGGCCTACCCCGGAGCAGCGGTAGGGGCACCGGTATTACCCCCGAGTATCGGGTAGGGGTCCTAGTTATACCCTGCAGGATCAGGTAGGGACGCCAGGCCTAGCCCGGAGGGTGAGGTAGGGAGGGCGGGTCTTAACCCAGAGCGCTAGGAGGGACAGCCGGTGTACCCCGGAGTACCAGCAGGGGTACCGGTACTACCCCGGAGCGCAAAATAAGGGGTACCGGTACTACCCCGGAGCACCAAATAAGGGGTAGCGGTACTACCCCGCAGCGTCGGGTAGGGACGCCAGACCGAGCCCGGAGCATCAGGTACAGAGGCCAGGCCTACCCTGGAGGGTCAGGTAAGGGAGGGCGGGTCTAGCCCCGGGCGCTAGGAGGGACAGCAGGTGCACCCCGGGGTACGAGTAGGGGTACCGGTTCCACCCCGGAGTACCAATGAGGGGCACCGGTACTACCCCGGAGCGTCAGGTAGGGATGCCAGGCCTACCCTGGAGGATCAGGTAGGGAGGCCGGGTCTACCCTGGAGGGTCAGGTAGGCAGGCCAAGCCTAGCCCAGAGGGCCCGTACGGACAGCAGGCGTACCCCGGAGCAGCGGTAGGGGTACCGGTACTACCCCCGAGTACCGGTAGGGGTACCGGTACTGCGCCGCAGGATCAGGTAGGGACGCCACGCCGAGCCCGGAGGGTGAGGTAGGGCGGCCAGGCCCAGCCCCCGCGTGCCCGTAGGGACAGCGGATGTACCCCGGAGTACCGGTAGGGGTACCAGTACTACCCCGCAGCGTCGGGTAGGGACGCCAGGCCGAGCCCGGAGCATCAGGTAGGGAGGCCAAGGCCTACCCCAGGGGTTGAGGTAGGGAGGTGAGGCCTAGGTTGGAGCACCCGTACGGACAGCAGGCGTACCCCGGAGCAGCGGCAGGGGTACCGGTAATACCCCGCAGCGTCAGGTAGGGACTCGAGGCCTGCCCCACAGCATCAGGTAGGGAAACCAGGCCTACCCCAGAGGCTCAGTTAGGGTGGCCAGGCCTAGCTCCGAACGCCTGTACGGACAGCAGGCGTGCCCCGGAGCAGCGGTAGGGGTACCGGTACTACCCCCGTGTACCGATGGGGGTACCAGTACCACCCCACAGCGTCAGGTAGGGATGCCAGGCCGAGCCCGCAGCATCAGGTACAGAGGCCAGGCCTACCCCGCAGCATCAGGTGGGGAGGCCAGGCCTACCCCAGGGGTTGAGGTAGGGAGGCGAGGCCTAGCTCGGAGCACCCGTACGGACAGCAGGAGTACCCTGGAGCAGCGGTACAGGTACCGGTACTACCCCGCAGTGTCAGGTAGGGAGGCCAGACCTACCCCGCGGCATCAGGTAGGGAAACCAGGCCTACCCCAGAGGCTCAGTTAGGGTGGCGAGACGTAGCCCGGAGGGCCCGTACGGGCAGCAGGCCTACCCCGGAGCAGCGGTAGGGGTACCGGTACTACCCCGCAGCGTCAGGTAGGGACTCGAGGCCTACCCCGAAGAATCAGATAGGGAGGCCAGGTCTACCTCGCAGCATCAGTTAAGGAGGCGAGGCCTACCACAGAGACCCAGTTAGGTGGCCAAGCCTAGCCCGGAGCGCCCGTATGGAGAGCAGGCGTACCCCGGAGCAGCGGTAGGGGTACCGGTACTACCCCCGAGTACCGGTAGGGTACCAGTACTGCGCAACAGGATCAGGTAGGGACGCCACGCCGAGCCCGGAGGGTGAGGTAGGGCGGCCAGGCCTAGCCCCCGCGTGCCCGTAGGGACAGCGGATGTACCCCGGAGCAGCGGTAGGGGTTCCGTTGCTACCCCACAGCGTCAGGTAGGGATGCCAGGCCTAGCCCGGAGCGCCCGTACGGACAGCAGGCGTACCCCAGAGCAGCGGTAGGGGTACCGGTACTACCCCGCAGCGTCAGGTAGGGACGCCAGGCCGAGCCCGGAGCGTCCGGCTGGGAGGCCAGGCCCTACCCCAGGGGTTGAGGTAGGGAGGCGAGGCCTAGCTCGGAGCACCCGTAAGGACAGCAGGTGTATCCTGGAGCAGCGGTAAGGGTACCGGTACTACCCCCGAGTACCGGTAGGGGTACCAGTACCGCCCTGCAGCGTCAGGTAGGGACGCCAGGCCTACCCCGAAGAATCAGATAGGGAGGCCAGGTCTACCTCGCAGCATCAGTTAAGGAGGTGAGGCCTACCACAGAGACCCAGTTAGGTGGCCAAGCCTAGCCCGGAGCGCCCGTATGGAGAGCAGGCGTACCCCGGAGCAGCGGTAGGGGTACCGGTACTACCCCCGAGTACCGGTAGGGTACCAGTACTGCGCCACAGGATCAGGTAGGGACGCCACGCCGAGCCCGGAGGGTGAGGTAGGGCGGCCAGGCCTATCCCCCGCGTGCCCGTAGGGACAGCGGATGTACCCCGGAGCAGCGGTAGGGGTTCCGTTGCTACCCCACAGCGTCAGGTAGGGATGCCAGGCCTAGCCCGGAGCGCCCGTACGGACAGCAGGCGTACCCCGGAGCAGCGGTAGGGGTACCGGTACTACCCCGCAGCGTCAGGTAGGGACTCGAGGCCTACCCCGAAGCATCAGACAGGGAGGCCAGGCCTACCTAGCAGCATCAGTTAAGGAGGCCGGCCAGGCCTACCGCAGAGGCCCAGTTAGGTGGCCAGGCCTAGCCAGGAGCGCCCGTACGGACAGCAGGCGTACCCCGGAGCAGCGGTAGGGTTACCGGTACTACCCTGCAGCGTCAGGTAGGGATGCCAGGCCGAGCCCGGAGCGTCAGGTAGGGAGGCCATGCACTACCCATGGGGTTGCGGTAGGGAGGCGAGGCCTAGCTCGCAGCACCCGTAAGGACAGCAGGTGTATCCTGGAGCAGCGGTAGGGGTACCAGTACTACCCTGCAGCGTCAGGTAGGGATGCCAGGCCTACCGCAGAGCATCAGGTTGGGAGGCCAGGCCCTACCTATGGGGTTGCGGTAGGGAGGCGAGGCCTAGCTCGGAGCACCCGTACGGACAGCAGGTGTATCTGGAGCAGCGGTAGGGGTACCGGTACTACCCCGCAGCGTCAGGTAGGGACTCGAGGCCTACCCCGAAGCATCAGGTAGGGAGGCCAGGCCTACCTCGCAGCATCAGTTAAGGAGGCCAGCCAGGCCTACCGCAGAGGCCCAGTTAGGTGGCCAGGCCTAGCCCGGAGCGCCCGTACGGACAGCAGGCGTACCCCGGAGCAGCGGTAGGGTTACCGGTACTACCCTGCAGCGTCAGGTAGGGATGCCAGGCCGAGCCCGGAGCGTCAGGTAGGGAGGCCATGCCCTACCCATGGGGTTGCGGTAGGGAGGCGAGGCCTAGCTCGGAGCACCCGTACGGACAGCAGGTGTATCCTGGAGCAGCGGTAGGGGTACCGGTACTACCCTGCAGCGTCAGGTAGGGACGCCAGGCCGAGCCCGGAGCGTCAGGTAGGGAGGCCAGGCCTGCTCTGGAGGGTCAGGTAGGGAGGCCAGGCCTGCCCTGGAGCGTCAGGTAGGGTGGCCAGGCCTAGCCCGGAGCGCCCGTACGGACAGCAGGCGTACCCCGGAGCAGCGGTAGGGGTACCGGTACTACCCTGCAGCGGCAGGTAGGGACGCCAGGCCGAGCCCGGAGCGTCAGGTAGGGAGGCCAGGCCCTACCCCAGGGGTTGAGGTAGGGAGGCGAGGCCTAGCTCGGAGCACCCGTACGGACAGCAGGTGTAACCCGGAGCAGCGGTAGGGGTACCGGTACTACCCCGCAGCGTCAGGTAGGGACTCGAGGCCTACCCTGAAGAATCAGATAGGGAGGCCAGGTCTACCTCGCAGCATCAGTTGAGGAGGCGAGGCCTACCACAGAGACCCAGTTAGGTGGCCAAGCCTAGCCCGGAGCGCCCGTATGGAGAGCAGGCGTACCCCGGAGCAGCGGTAGGGGTACCGGTACTACCCCCGAGTACCGGTAGGGTACCAGTACTGCGCCACAGGATCAGGTAGGGACGCCACGCCGAGCCCGGAGGGTGAGGTAGGGCGGGCAGGCCTAGCCCCCGCGTGCCCGTAGGGAAGGCGGATGTACCCCGGAGCAGCGGTAGGGGTTCCGTTGCTACCCCACAGCGTCAGGTAGGGATGCCAGGCCTAGCCCGGAGCGCCCGTACGGACAGCAGGCGTACCCCGGAGCAGCGGTAGGGGTACCGGTACTACCCTGCAGCGTCAGGTAGGGACGCCAGGCCGAGCCCGGAGCGTCAGGTAGGGAGGCCAGCCCTGCTCTGGAGGGTCAGGTAGGGAGGCCAGGCCTGCCCTGGAGCGTCAGGTAGCGTGGCCAGGCCTAGCCCGGAGCGCCCGTACGGACAGCAGGCGTACCCCGGAGCAGCGGTAGGGGTACCGGTACTACCCTGCAGCGGCAGGTAGGGACGCCAGGCCGAGCCCGGAGCGTCAGGTAGGGAGGCCAGGCCCTACCCCAGGGGTTGAGGTAGGGAGGTGAGGCCTAGCTCGGAGCACCCGTAAGGACAGCAGGTGTATCCTGGAGCAGCGGTAAGGGTACCGGTACTACCCCGCAGCGTCAGGTAGGGACGCCAGGCCGAGCCCGGAGCGTCAGGTAGGGAGGCCAGGCCTGCTCTGGAGGGTCAGGTAGGGAGGCCAGGCCTGCCCTGGAGCGTCAGGTAGGGTGGCCAGGCCTAGCCCGGAGCGCCCGTACGGACAGCAGGCGTACCCCGGAGCAGCGGTAGGGGTACCGGTACTACCCTGCAGCGGCAGGTAGGGACGCCAGGCCGAGCCCGGAGCGTCAGGTAGGGAGGCCAGGCCCTACCCCAGGGGTTGAGGTAGGGAGGTGAGGCCTAGCTCGGAGCACCCGTAAGGACAGCAGGTGTATCCTGGAGCAGCGGTAAGGGTACCGGTACTACCCTGCAGCGTCAGGTAGGGACGCCAGGCCGAGCCCGGAGCATCAGGTAGGGAGGCCAGGCCTACCGCAGAGGCCCAGATAGGGTGCCCAGGCCTAGCCCGGAGCACCCGTACGCACAGCAGGAGTACCCTGGAGAAGCGGTAGGGCTACCGGTACTACCCTGCAGCGTCAGATAGGGACGCCAGGCCGAGCCCGGAGCGTCAGGTAGGGAGGCCACGCCTGCCCTGGAGGGTCAGGTAGGGTGGCCAGGCCTAGCCCGGAGCGCCCGTACGGACAGCAGGCGTACCCCGGAGCAGCGGTAGGGGTACCGGTACTACCCCGCAGCGTCAGGTAGCGACGCCAGGCCGAGCCCAAAGCATCAGGTAGGGAGGCCAGGCCCTACCCCAGGGGTTGAGGTAGGGAGGCGAGCCCTAGCTCGGAGCACCCGTACGGACAGCAGGTGTATCCTGGAGCAGCGGTAGGGGTACCGGTACTACCCTGCAGCGTCAGGTAGGGACGCCAGGCCGAGCCCGGAGCGTCAGGTAGGGAGGCCAGGCCTGCCCTGGAGGGTCAGGTAGGGAGGCCAGGCCTACCTCACAGCATCAGTTAAGGAGGCCAGGCCTACCGCAGAGGCCCAGATAGGGTGGCCAGGCCTAGCCCGGAGCGCCCGTACGGACAGCAGGCATACCCCGGAGCAGCAGTAGGGTTACCGGTACTACCCTGCAGCGTCAGGTAGGGATGCCAGGCCGAGCCCGGAGCGTCAGGTAGGGAGGCCATGCCCTACCCATGGGGTTGCGGTAGGGAGGCGAGGCCTAGCTCGGAGCACCCGTAAGGACAGCAGGTGTATCCTGGAGCAGCGGTAGGGGTACCGGTACTACCCTGCAGCGTCAGGTAGGGACGACAGGCCGAGCCCGGAGCGTCAGGTAGGGAGGCCAGGCCTGCTCTGGAGGGTCAGGTAGGGAGGCCAGGCCTGCCCTGGACGGTCAGGTAGGGTGGCCAGGCCTAGCCCGGAGCGCCCGTACGGACAGCAGGCGTTCCCCGGAGCAGCGGTAGGGGTACCGGTACTACCCCGCAGCGTCAGGTAGGGACTCCAGGCCTACCCCGAAGCATCAGACAGGGAGGCCAGGCCTACCTAGCAGCATCAGTTAAGGAGGCCGGCCAGGCCTACCGCAGAGGCCCAGTTAGGTGGCCAGGCCTAGCCCGGAGCGCCCGTACGGACAGCAGGCGTACCCCAGAGCAGCGGTAGGGGTACCGGTACTACCCCGCAGCGTCAGGTAGGGACGCCAGGCCGAGCCCGGAGCGTCAGGTAGGGAGGCCAGGCCTGCCCTGGAGGGTCAGGTAGGGTGGCCAGGCCTAGCCCAGAGCGCCCGTATGGACAGCAGGTGTACCCCGGAGCAGCGGTAGGGGTACCGGTACTACCCCGCAGCGTCAGGTAGGGACTTGAGGCCTACCCCGAAGCATCAGATCGGGAGGCCAGGCCTACCTCGCAGCATCAGTTAAGGAGGCCAGGCCTACCGCAGAGGCCCAGTTAGGTGGCCAGGCCTAGCCCGGAGCGCCCGTACGGACAGCAGGCGTACCCCGGAGCAGCGGTAGGGGTACCGGTACTACCCCGCAGCGTCAGGTAGGGACTCGAGGCCTACCCCGAAGCATCAGGTAGGGAGGCCAGGCCTACCTCGCAGCATCAGTTAAGGAGGCCAGGCCTACCGCAGAGGCCCAGTTAGGTGGCCAGGCCTAGCCCGGAGCGCCCGTACGGACAGCAGGCGTACCCCGGAGCAGCGGTAGGGGTACCAGTACTACTCCGCAGCGTCAGGTAGGGACGCCAGGCCTACCCCAGAGCATCAGGTTGGGAGGCCAAGCCCTACCCCAGGGGTTGAGGTAGGGAGGCGAGGCCTAGCTCGGAGCACCCGTACGGACAGCAGGTGTATCCTGGAGCAGCGGTAGGGGTACCGGTACTACCCTGCAGCGTCAGGTAGGGACGCCAGGCCGAGCCCGGAGCGTCAGGTAGGGAGGCCAGGCCTGCCCTGGAGGGTCAGGTAGTGTGGCCAGGCCTAGCCCGGAGCACCCGTACGGACAGCAGGCGTACCCCGGAGCAGCGGTAGGGGTACCGGTACTACCCCGCAGCGTCAGGTAGGGACTCGAGGCCTACCCCGAAGCATCAGATAGGGAGGCCAGGCCTACCTCGCAGCATCAGTTAAGGAGGCCAGGCCTACCGCAGAGGCCCAGTTAGGTGGCCAGGCCTAGCCCGGAGCGCCCGTACGGACAGCAGGCGTACCCCGGAGCAGCGGTAGGGGTACCAGTACTACCCCGCAGCGTCGGGTAGGGACGCCAGACCGAGCCCGGAGCATCAGGTACAGAGGCCAGGCCTACCCCGGAGGGTCAGGTAAGGGAGGGCGGGTCTAGCCCCGGGCGCTAGGAGGGACAGCAGGTGCACCCCGGGGTACGAGTAGGGGTACCGGTTCCACCCCGGAGTACCAATGAGGGGCACCGGTACTACCCCGGAGCGTCAGGTAGGGATGCCAGGCCTACCCTGGAGGATCAGGTAGGGAGGCCGGGTCTACCCTGGAGGGTCAGGTAGGCAGGCCAAGCCTAGCCCAGAGGGCCCGTACGGACAGCAGGCGTACCCCGGAGCAGCGGTAGGGGTACCGGTACTACCCTGTGGTGGTTTGACCCTGGCTAGATGCCAGGTGCCCACCAAAGCCGTTCTATCACTCCCCCTCCTCAGCTGGACAGGGGAGAGAAAATATAACAAAGAGCTTGTGGGTCGAGATAAGGACAGGAGAGATTGCTCACCAATTACCGTCATGGGCAAAACAGACTCAGCTTGGGGAAAATTAACTGCATTTATTACAAATCAACCAGAGGAGGATAATGAGAAATAAAACCAAATCTCAGAACACCTTCCCTCCACCCCTCCCTTCTTCCCGGGCACAACTTCACTCCCGGATTCTCTACCACCCCCCCCCAGCGGCACAGGGGGACAGGGAATGGGGGTTACGGTCAGTTCATCACACGTTATTTTCTGCCGCTTCATCCTCCTCAGGGGGAGGACTCATCACACTCTTCCCCTGCTCCAACGTGGGGTCCCACCCACGGGAGACAGTCCTCCACGAACTTCTCCAACGTGGGCCCTTCCCACGGGCTGCAGTTCTTCACGAACTGCTCCAGCATGGGTCCTTTCCACGGCGTGCAGTCCTTCAGGAGCACACTGCTCCAGCGCGGGTCCCCCACGGGGTCACAAGTCCTGCCAGAAAACCTGCTCCGTGGGCTCCTCTCCACAGATCCGCAGGTCCTGGCAGGAACCTGCTCCAGCGCGGGCTTCCCACGGGGTCACAGCCTCCTTCGGGAACCCACCTGCTCCGGCGTGGGGTCCTCCACGGGCTGCAGGTGGATATCTGCACCACCGTGGACCTCCATGGACTGCAGGGGGACAGCCTGCCTCACCATGGTCTTCACCACGGGCCGCAGGGGACTCTCTGCTCCGGCGCCTGGAGCATCTCCTCCCCCTCCTTCTTCACTGACCTTGGTGTCTGCAGGGTTGTTTCTCTTACATGTTCTCACTCCTCTCTCCGGCGGCCGCTTTCGTCTGTGTCAACTTTTTTTCTTCCCTTCTTAAAAATGTTATCACAGAGGCGTTACCACTATCGCTGATTGGCTCGGCCTTGGCCGGCGGCGGGTCCCTCTTAGAGCCGGCTGGTATTGGCTCTCTCTCGAACACAGGGGAAGCTTCCAGCAACTTCTTACAGAAGCCACCCCTGCAACCCCCCCCACTACCAAAACCTTGCCACACAAAACCAATACATACCCCCGAGTACCGGTAGGGGTACCAGTACTGCGCCGCAGGATCAGGTAGGGACGCCACGCCGAGCCCGGAGGGTGAGGTAGGGCGGCCAGGCCTAGCCCCCGCGTGCCCGTAGGGACAGCGGATGTACCCCAGAGTACCGGTAGGGGTACCGGTACCACCCTGCAGCATCGGGTAGGGACGCCAGGCCTAGCCTGGAGGCTGAGGTAGGGCGGCCAGGCCCAGCCCCCGCGTGCCCGTAGGGACAACGGATGTACCCCGGAGTACCGGTAGGGGTACCGGTACTGCCCCACAGGATCAGGTAGGGACGCCAGGCCTACGCCACAGCGTCAGGTAGGGTGGCCAGGCCTACCCTGGAGGGTCAGGTAGGGTGGCCAGGCCTAGCTCAGAGCACCCGTACGGACAGCAGGCGTACCCCGGAGCCCCGGTAGGGGTACCGGTACTACCCCGCAGCGTCAGGTAGGGACGCCAAGCCGAGCCCGGATCATCAGGTAAGGAGGCCAGGCCTACCCCAGAGGCTCAGTTAGGGTGGCCAGGCCTAGCTCAAAACGCCCGTACGGACAGCAGGCGAACCCCGGAGCCGTGGTAGGGGTACCGGTACTACCCCCGAGTACCGGTAGGGGTACCGGTACTGCCCCACAGGATCAGGTAGGGACGCCAGGCCTACGCCACAGCGTCAGGTAGGGTGGCCAGGCCTACCCTGGAGGGTCAGGTAGGGAGGCGAGGCCTAGCTCAGAGCACCCGTACGGACAGCAGGTGTATCCTGGAGCAGCGGTAAGGGTACCGGTACTACCCTGCAGCGTCAGGTAGGGACGCCAGGCCGAGCCCGGAGCATCAGGTAGGGAGGCCAGGCCTACCGCAGAGGCCCAGATAGGGTGCCCAGGCCGAGCCCGGAGCACCCGTACGGTCAGCAGGCGTACCCCGGAGCAGCGGTAGGGGTACCGGTACTACCCCGCAGCGTCAGGTAGGGACGCCAGGCCGAGCCCGGAGCATCAGGTTGGGAGGCCAGGCCCTACCCCAGGGGTTGAGGTAGGGAGGCGAGGCCTAGCTCGGAGCACCCGTACGGACAGCAGGTGTATCCTGGAGCAGCGGTAGGGGTACCAGTACTACCCCGCAGCGTCAGGTAGGGACTCGAGGCCTACCCCGAAGCATCAGGTAGGGAGGTCAGGCCTACCTCGCAGCATCAGTTAAGGAGGCCAGCCAGGCCTACCGCAGAGGCCCAGTTAGGTGGCCAGGCCTAGCCCGGAGCGCCCGCACGGACAGCAGGCGTAGCCCGGAGCAGCGGTAGGGTTACCGGTACTACCCTGCAGCGTCAGGTAGGGATGCCAGGCCGAGCCCGGAGCGTCAGGTAGGGAGGCCATGCCCTACCCCTGGGGTTGCAGTAGGGAGGCGAGGCCTAGCTCGGAGCACCCGTAAGGACAGCAGGTGTATCCTGGAGCAGCGGTAGGGGTACCGGTACTACCCTGCAGCGTCAGGTAGGGACGCCAGGCCGAGCCCGGAGCGTCAGGTAGGGAGGCCAGGCCTGCTCTGGAGGGTCAGGTAGGGAGGCCAGGCCTGCCCTGGAGCGTCAGGTAGGGTGGCCAGGCCTAGCCCGGAGCGCCCGTACGGACAGCAGGCGTACCCCGGAGCAGCGGTAGGGGTACCGGTACTACCCTGCAGCGTCAGGTAGGGACGCCAGGCTGAGCCCGGAGCGTCAGGTAGGGACGCCAAGCCGAGCCCGGAGCACCAGGTAAGGAGGCCAGGCCTACCCCAGAGGCTCAGTTAGGGTGGCCAGGCCTAGCTCGGAACGCCCGTATGGGACAGCAGGCGTACCCCGGAGCAGCGGTAGGGGTACCGGTACTACCCGCGAGTACCGGTGGGGGTACCGGTACTGCGCCGCAGGATCAGGTAGGGACGCCACGCCGAGCCCGGAGGGTGAGGTAGGGCGGCCAGGCCTAGCCCCCGCGTGCCCGTAGGGACAGCGGATGTACCCCGGAGCAGCGGTAGGGGTACCGTTACTACCCCACAGCGTCAGGTAGGGATGCCAGGCCGAGACCGCAGCATCAGGTACAGAGGCCAGGCCTACCCCAGGGGTTGAGGTAGGGAGGCGAGGCCTAGCTCGGAGCACCCGTACGGACAGCAGGAGTACCCTGGAGCAGCGGTACAGGTACCGGTACTACCCCGCAGTGCCAGGTAGGGAGGCCAGACCTACCCCGCGGCATCAGGTAGGGAAACCAGGCCTACCCCAGAGGCTCAGTTAGGGTGGCGAGAGGTAGCCCGGAGGGCCCGTACGGGCAGCAGGCCTACCCAGGAGCAGCGGTAGGGGCACCGGTATTACCCCCGAGTATCGGGTAGGGGTCCTAGTTATACCCTGCAGGATCAGGTAGGGACGCCAGGCCTAGCCCGGAGGGTGAGGTAGGGAGGGCGGGTCTTAACCCAGAGCGCTAGGAGGGACAGCAGGCGTACCCCGGAGCAGCAGTAGGGGTACCGGTACTACCCCCGAGTACCGGTAGGGGTACCGGTACTGCGCCGCAGGATCAGGTAGGGATGCCACGCCGAGCCCGGAGGGTGAGGTAGGGCGGTGTCGTGGTTTAACCCCAGCCAGCAACCAAGCACCACGCAGCCGCTCACTCACTACCCCCCCACCCAGTGGGATGGGGGAGAAAATCGGGAAAAAGAAGCAAAACCCGCGGGTTGAGGTAAGAACGGTTTAATAGAACAGAAAAGAAGGAACTAATAATGATAATGATAACACTAATAAAATGACAACACCAGTAATGAAAGGATTGGAATGTACAAATGATGCGCAGTACAATTGCTCACCACCCGCCGACCGACACCCCGCTAGCCCGGAGCCGCGATTCCCCCGCCCCCACTTCCCAGTTCCTAAACTAGATGGGACGTCAGATGGTATGGAATACCCTGTTGGCCACTTTGGGTCAGCTGCCCTGGCTGTGTTCTGTGCCAACTTCTTGTGCCCCTCCAGCTTTCTCGCTGGCTGGGCATGAGAAGCTGAAAAATCCTTGACATTAGTCTAAACACTAAGCAACAACTGAAAACATCAGTGTTATCAACATTCTTCACATACTGAACTCAAAACATAGCACCGTACCAGCTACTAGGAAGACAGTTAACCCTATCCCAGCTGAAACTAGGACAGGCGGCCAGGCCTAGCCCCCGCGTGCCCGTAGGGACAGCGGATGTACCCCGGAGTACCGGTAGGGGTACCGGTACTACCCCGCAGCGTCTGGTAGGGACTCGAGGCCTACCCCGAAGCATCAGGTAGGGAGGCCAGGCCTACCGCAGAGGCCCAGTTAGGGTGGCCAGGCCTAGCCCGGAGCGCCCGTACGGACAGCAGGCGTGCCCCGGAGCAGCGGTAGGGGTACCGGTACTACCCCCGTGTACAGATGGGGGTACCGGTACCACCCTGCAGCGTCAGGTAGGGACGCCAGGCCTAGCCTGGAGGCTGAGGTAGGGCGGCCAGGCCCAGCCCCCGCGTGCCCGTAGGGACAACGGATGTACCCCGGAGTACCGGTAGGGGTACCGGTACTGCCCCACAGGATCAGGTAGGGACGCCAGGCCTACGCCGCAGCGTCAGGTAGGGTGGCCAGGCCTACCCTGGAGGGTCAGGTAGGGTGGCCAGGCCTAGCTCAGAGCACCCGTACGGACAGCAGGCGTACCCCGGAGCAGCGGTAGGGGTACCGGTACTACCCCCGAGTACCGGTAGGGGTACCGGTACTGCGCCGCAGGATCAGGTAGGGACGGCAGGCCTAGCCCGGAGGGTGAGGTAGGGAGGGCGGGTCTTAACCCAGAGCGCTAGGAGGGACTTCCGGTGTACCCCGGAGTACCAGCAGGGGTACCAGTACTACCCCGGAGCGCAAAATAAGGGGTACCGGTACTACCCCAGAGCACCAAATAAGGGGTAGCGGTACTACCCCGCAGCGTCAGGTAGGGACTCGAGGCCTACCCCACAGCATCAGGTAAGGAGGCCAGGCCTACCCCAGAGGCCCAGATAGGGAGGCGAGGCCTAGCTCGGAGCACCCGTAAGGACAGCAGGTGTATCCTGGAGCAGCGGTAGGGGTACCGGTACTACCCCGCAGCGTCAGGTAGGGACGCCAGGCCGAGCCCGGAGCGTCAGGTAGGGAGGCCAGGCCCTACCCATGGGGTTGCGGTAGGGAGGTGAGGCCTAGCTCGGAGCACCCGTAAGGACAGCAGGTGTATCCTGGAGCAGCGGTAGGGGTACCGGTACTACCCTGCAGCGTCAGGTAGGGACGCCAGGCCGAGCCCGGAGCATCAGGTAGGGAGGCCAGGCCTGCCCTGGACGGTCAGGTAGGGTGGCCAGGCCTAGCCCGGAGCGCCCGTACGGACAGCAGGCGTACCCAGGAGCAGCGGTAGGGGTACCGGTACTACCCCGCAGCGTCAGGTAGGGACTCGAGGCCTACCCCGAAGCATCAGATAGGGAGGCCAGGCCTACCTCGCAGCATCAGTTAAGGAGGCCAGCCAGGCCTACCGCAGAGGCCCAGTTAGGTGGCCAGGCCTAGCCCGGAGCGCCTGTACGGACAGCAGGTGTACCCCAGAGCAGCGGTACGGGTACCGGTACTACCCCGCAGCGTCAGGTAGGGACGCCAGGCCTACCCCAGAGCGTCAGGTAGGGAGGCCAGGCCTACCCTGGAGGGTCAGGTAGGGTGGCCAGGCCGAGCCCGGAGCGCCCGTACGGACAGCGGGCGTACCCCGGAGCAGCGGTAGGGGTACCGGTACTACCCCGCAGCGTCAGGTAGGGACTCGAGGCCTACCCCGAAGCATCAGGTAGGGAGGCCAGGCCTACCTCGCAGCATCAGTTAAGGAGGCCAGGCCTACCGCAGAGGCCCAGTTAGGTGGCCAGGCCTAGGCCGGAGCGCCCGTACGGACAGCAGGCGTACCCCGGAGCAGCGGTAGGGGTACCGGTACTACCCCGCAGCGTCAGGTAGGGACGCCAGGCCTACCCCGGAGCATCAGGTAGGGAGGCCAGGCCTACCGCAGAGGCCCAGTTGGGGTGGCCAGGCCTAGCCCGGAGCGCCCGTACGGACAGCAGGCGTGCCCCGGAGCAGCGGTAGGGGTACCGGTACTACCCCCGTGTACCGATGGGGGTACCGGTACCACCCTGCAGCGTCAGGTAGGGACGCCAGGCCTAGCCTGGAGGCTGAGGTAGAGCGGCCAGGCCCAGCCCCCGCGTCCCCGTAGGGACAACGGATGTACCCCGGAGTACCGGTAGGGGTACCGGTACTGCCCCACAGGATCAGGTAGGGACGCCAGGCCTACGCCGCAGCGTCAGGTAGGGTGGCCAGGCCTACCCTGGAGGGTCAGGTAGGGTGGCCAGGCCTAGCTCAGAGCACAGGTACGGACAGCAGGAGTACCCTGGAGCAGCGGCAGGGGTACCGGTACTACCCCGCAGTGTCAGGTAGGGACGCCAAGCCGAGCCCGGAGCATCAGGTAAGGAGGCCAGGCCTACCCCAGAGGCTCAGTTAGGGTGGCCAGGCCTAGCTCGGAACGCCCGTATGGGACAGCAGGCGTACCCCGGAGCAGCGGTAGGGGTACCGGTACTACCCGCAAGTACCGGTGGGGGTACCGGTACTGCGCCGCAGGATCAGGTAGGGACGCCAAGCCGAGCCTGGAGCATCAGGTAAGGAGGCCAGGCCTACCCCAGAGGCCCAGTTAGGGTGGCGAGACGTAGCCCGGAGGGCCCGTACGGGCAGCAGGCCTACCCCGGAGCAGCGGTAGGGGCACCGGTATTACCCCCGAGTATCGGGTAGGGGTCCTAGTTATACCCTGCAGGATCAGGTAGGGACGCCAGGCCTAGCCCGGAGGGTGAGGTAGGGAGGGCGGGTCTTAACCCAGAGCGCTAGGAGGGACAGCCGGTGTACCCCGGAGTACCAGCAGGGGTACCGGTACTACCCCGCAGCGCAAAATAAGGGGTACCGGTACTACCCCGGAGCACCAAATAAGGGGTAGCGGTACTACCCCGCAGCGTCGGGTAGGGACGCCAGACCGAGCCCGGAGCATGAGGTACAGAGGCCAGGCCTACCCCGGAGGGTCAGGTAAGGGAGGGCGGGTCTAGCCCCGGGCGCTAGGAGGGACAGCAGGTGCACCCCGGGGTACGAGTAGGGGTACCGGTTCCACCCCGGAGTACCAATGAGGGGCACCGGTACTACCCCGGAGCGTCAGGTAGGGATGCCAGGCCTACCCTGGAGGATCAGGTAGGGAGGCCGGGTCTACCCTGGAGGGTCAGGTAGGCAGGCCAAGCCTAGCCCAGAGGGCCCGTACGGACAGCAGGCGTACCCCGGAGCAGCGGTAGGGGTACCGGTACTACCCCCGAGTACCGGTAGGGGTACCGGTACTGCGCCGCAGGATCAGGTAGGGACGCCACGCCGAGCCCGGAGGGTGAGGTAGGGCGGCCAGGCCTAGCCCCCGCGTGCCCGTAGGGACAACGAATGTACCCCGGAGTACCGGTAGGGGTACCGGTACTGCCCCACAGGATCAGGTAGGGACGCCAGGCCTACGCCGCAGCGTCAGGTAGGGTGGCCAGGCCTACCCTGGAGGGTCAGGTAGGGTGGCCAGGCCTAGCTCAGAGCACCCGTACGGACAGCAGGAGTACCCTGGAGCAGCGTCAGGGGTACCGGTACTACCCCGCAGCGTCAGGTAGGGACGCCAAGCCGAGCCAGGAGCATCAGGTAACGAGGCCAGGCCTACCCCAGAGGCTCAGTTAGGGTGGCAAGGCCTAGCTTGGAACGCCCGTACGGACAGCAGGTGTGCCCCGGAGCAGCGGTAGGGGTACCGGTGCTACCCCCGAGTACCGGTAGGGGTACTGGTACTGCGCCGCAGGATCAGGTAGGGACGCCACGCCGAGCCCGGAGGGTGAGGTAGGGCAGGCAGGCCTAGCCCCCGCGTGCCCGTAGGGACAGCAGGCGTACCCCGGAGCAGCGGTAGGGTTACTGGTACTACCCTGCAGCGTCAGGTAGGGACGCCAGACCGAGCCCGGAGCGTCAGGTAGGGAGGCCCGGCCCTACCTATGGGGTTGCGGTAGGAAGGCGAGGCCTAGCTCGGGGCACCCGTAAGGACAGCAGGCGTGCCCCGGAGCAGCGGTAGGGGTACCGGTACTACCCCCGTGTACCGATGGGTGTACCGGTACCACCCTGCAGCGTCAGGTAGGGACGCCAGGCCTAGCCTGGAGGGTGAGGTAGGGCAGGCAGGCCTAGCCCCCGCGTGCCCGTAGGGACAGCAGGCGTACCCCGGAGCAGCGGTAGGGTTACCGGTACTACTCCGCAGCGTCAGGTAGGGACGCCAGGCCGAGCCCGGAGCATCAGGTTGGGAGGCCAGGCCCTACCCCAGGGGTTGAGGTAGGGAGGCGAGGCCTAGCTCGGAGCACCCGTACGGACAGCAGGTGTATCCTGGAGCAGCGGTAGGGGTACCGGTACTACCCCGCAGCGTCAGGTAGGGACTCGAGGCCTACCCCGAAGCATCAGGTAGGGAGGTCAGGCCTACCTCGCAGCATCAGTTAAGGAGGCCAGCCAGGCCTACCGCAGAGGCCCAGTTAGGTGGCCAGGCCTAGCCCGGAGCGCCCGTACGGACAGCAGGCGTAGCCCGGAGCAGCGGTAGGGTTACCGGTACTACCCTGCAGCGTCAGGTAGGGATGCCAGGCCGAGCCCGGAGCGTCAGGTAGGGAGGCCATGCCCTACCCCTGGGGTTGCAGTAGGGAGGCGAGGCCTAGCTCGGAGCACCCGTAAGGACAGCAGGTGTATCCTGGAGCAGCGGTAGGGGTACCGGTACTACCCTGCAGCGTCAGGTAGGGACGCCAGGCCGAGCCCGGAGCGTCAGGTAGGGAGGCCAGGCCTGCTCTGGAGGGTCAGGTAGGGAGGCCAGGCCTGCCCTGGAGCGTCAGGTAGGGTGGCCAGGCCTAGCCCGGAGCGCCCGTACGGACAGCAGGCGTACCCCGGAGCAGCGGTAGGGGTACCGGTACTACCCTGCAGCGTCAGGTAGGGACGCCAGGCTGAGCCCGGAGCGTCAGGTAGGGACGCCAAGCCGAGCCCGGAGCACCAGGTAAGGAGGCCAGGCCTACCCCAGAGGCTCAGTTAGGGTGGCCAGGCCTAGCTCGGAACGCCCGTATGGGACAGCAGGCGTACCCCGGAGCAGCGGTAGGGGTACCGGTACTACCCGCGAGTACCGGTGGGGGTACCGGTACTGCGCCGCAGGATCAGGTAGGGACGCCACGCCGAGCCCGGAGGGTGAGGTAGGGCGGCCAGGCCTAGCCCCCGCGTGCCCGTAGGGACAGCGGATGTACCCCGGAGCAGCGGTAGGGGTACCGTTACTACCCCACAGCGTCAGGTAGGGATGCCAGGCCGAGACCGCAGCATCAGGTACAGAGGCCAGGCCTACCCCAGGGGTTGAGGTAGGGAGGCGAGGCCTAGCTCGGAGCACCCGTACGGACAGCAGGAGTACCCTGGAGCAGCGGTACAGGTACCGGTACTACCCCGCAGTGCCAGGTAGGGAGGCCAGACCTACCCCGCGGCATCAGGTAGGGAAACCAGGCCTACCCCAGAGGCTCAGTTAGGGTGGCGAGAGGTAGCCCGGAGGGCCCGTACGGGCAGCAGGCCTACCCAGGAGCAGCGGTAGGGGCACCGGTATTACCCCCGAGTATCGGGTAGGGGTCCTAGTTATACCCTGCAGGATCAGGTAGGGACGCCAGGCCTAGCCCGGAGGGTGAGGTAGGGAGGGCGGGTCTTAACCCAGAGCGCTAGGAGGGACAGCAGGCGTACCCCGGAGCAGCAGTAGGGGTACCGGTACTACCCCCGAGTACCGGTAGGGGTACCGGTACTGCGCCGCAGGATCAGGTAGGGATGCCACGCCGAGCCCGGAGGGTGAGGTAGGGCGGTGTCGTGGTTTAACCCCAGCCAGCAACCAAGCACCACGCAGCCGCTCACTCACTACCCCCCCACCCAGTGGGATGGGGGAGAAAATCGGGAAAAAGAAGCAAAACCCGCGGGTTGAGGTAAGAACGGTTTAATAGAACAGAAAAGAAGGAACTAATAATGATAATGATAACACTAATAAAATGACAACACCAGTAATGAAAGGATTGGAATGTACAAATGATGCGCAGTACAATTGCTCACCACCCGCCGACCGACACCCCGCTAGCCCGGAGCCGCGATTCCCCCGCCCCCACTTCCCAGTTCCTAAACTAGATGGGACGTCAGATGGTATGGAATACCCTGTTGGCCACTTTGGGTCAGCTGCCCTGGCTGTGTTCTGTGCCAACTTCTTGTGCCCCTCCAGCTTTCTCGCTGGCTGGGCATGAGAAGCTGAAAAATCCTTGACATTAGTCTAAACACTAAGCAACAACTGAAAACATCAGTGTTATCAACATTCTTCACATACTGAACTCAAAACATAGCACCGTACCAGCTACTAGGAAGACAGTTAACCCTATCCCAGCTGAAACTAGGACAGGCGGCCAGGCCTAGCCCCCGCGTGCCCGTAGGGACAGCGGATGTACCCCGGAGTACCGGTAGGGGTACCGGTACTACCCCGCAGCGTCTGGTAGGGACTCGAGGCCTACCCCGAAGCATCAGGTAGGGAGGCCAGGCCTACCGCAGAGGCCCAGTTAGGGTGGCCAGGCCTAGCCCGGAGCGCCCGTACGGACAGCAGGCGTGCCCCGGAGCAGCGGTAGGGGTACCGGTACTACCCCCGTGTACAGATGGGGGTACCGGTACCACCCTGCAGCGTCAGGTAGGGACGCCAGGCCTAGCCTGGAGGCTGAGGTAGGGCGGCCAGGCCCAGCCCCCGCGTGCCCGTAGGGACAACGGATGTACCCCGGAGTACCGGTAGGGGTACCGGTACTGCCCCACAGGATCAGGTAGGGACGCCAGGCCTACGCCGCAGCGTCAGGTAGGGTGGCCAGGCCTACCCTGGAGGGTCAGGTAGGGTGGCCAGGCCTAGCTCAGAGCACCCGTACGGACAGCAGGCGTACCCCGGAGCAGCGGTAGGGGTACCGGTACTACCCCCGAGTACCGGTAGGGGTACCGGTACTGCGCCGCAGGATCAGGTAGGGACGGCAGGCCTAGCCCGGAGGGTGAGGTAGGGAGGGCGGGTCTTAACCCAGAGCGCTAGGAGGGACTTCCGGTGTACCCCGGAGTACCAGCAGGGGTACCAGTACTACCCCGGAGCGCAAAATAAGGGGTACCGGTACTACCCCAGAGCACCAAATAAGGGGTAGCGGTACTACCCCGCAGCGTCAGGTAGGGACTCGAGGCCTACCCCACAGCATCAGGTAAGGAGGCCAGGCCTACCCCAGAGGCCCAGATAGGGAGGCGAGGCCTAGCTCGGAGCACCCGTAAGGACAGCAGGTGTATCCTGGAGCAGCGGTAGGGGTACCGGTACTACCCCGCAGCGTCAGGTAGGGACGCCAGGCCGAGCCCGGAGCGTCAGGTAGGGAGGCCAGGCCCTACCCATGGGGTTGCGGTAGGGAGGTGAGGCCTAGCTCGGAGCACCCGTAAGGACAGCAGGTGTATCCTGGAGCAGCGGTAGGGGTACCGGTACTACCCTGCAGCGTCAGGTAGGGACGCCAGGCCGAGCCCGGAGCATCAGGTAGGGAGGCCAGGCCTGCCCTGGACGGTCAGGTAGGGTGGCCAGGCCTAGCCCGGAGCGCCCGTACGGACAGCAGGCGTACCCAGGAGCAGCGGTAGGGGTACCGGTACTACCCCGCAGCGTCAGGTAGGGACTCGAGGCCTACCCCGAAGCATCAGATAGGGAGGCCAGGCCTACATCGCAGCATCAGTTAAGGAGGCCCGGCCTACCGCAGAGGCCTAGATAGGGTGGCCAGGCCTAGACCGGAGCGCCCGTACGGACAGCAGGCGTACCCCGGAGCAGCGGTAGGGGTACCAGTACTACTCCGCAGCGTCAGGTAGGGACGCCAGGCCGAGCCCGGAGCATCAGGTTGGGAGGCCAGGCCCTACCCCAGGGGTTGAGGTAGGGAGGCGAGGCCTAGCTCGGAGCACCCGTACGGACAGCAGGTGTATCCTGGAGCAGCGGTAGGGGTACCAGTACTACCCCGCAGCGTCAGGTAGGGACTCGAGGCCTACCCCGAAGCATCAGGTAGGGAGGTCAGGCCTACCTCGCAGCATCAGTTAAGGAGGCCAGCCAGGCCTACCGCAGAGGCCCAGTTAGGTGGCCAGGCCTAGCCCGGAGCGCCCGTACGGACAGCAGGCGTAGCCCGGAGCAGCGGTAGGGTTACCGGTACTACCCTGCAGCGTCAGGTAGGGATGCCAGGCCGAGCCCGGAGCGTCAGGTAGGGAGGCCATGCCCTACCCCTGGGGTTGCAGTAGGGAGGCGAGGCCTAGCTCGGAGCACCCGTAAGGACAGCAGGTGTATCCTGGAGCAGCGGTAGGGGTACCGGTACTACCCTGCAGCGTCAGGTAGGGACGCCAGGCCGAGCCCGGAGCGTCAGGTAGGGAGGCCAGGCCTGCTCTGGAGGGTCAGGTAGGGAGGCCAGGCCTGCCCTGGAGCGTCAGGTAGGGTGGCCAGGCCTAGCCCGGAGCGCCCGTACGGACAGCAGGCGTACCCCGGAGCAGCGGTAGGGGTACCGGTACTACCCTGCAGCGTCAGGTAGGGACGCCAGGCTGAGCCCGGAGCGTCAGGTAGGGACGCCAAGCCGAGCCCGGAGCACCAGGTAAGGAGGCCAGGCCTACCCCAGAGGCTCAGTTAGGGTGGCCAGGCCTAGCTCGGAACGCCCGTATGGGACAGCAGGCGTACCCCGGAGCAGCGGTAGGGGTACCGGTACTACCCGCGAGTACCGGTGGGGGTACCGGTACTGCGCCGCAGGATCAGGTAGGGACGCCACGCCGAGCCCGGAGGGTGAGGTAGGGCGGCCAGGCCTAGCCCCCGCGTGCCCGTAGGGACAGCGGATGTACCCCGGAGCAGCGGTAGGGGTACCGTTACTACCCCACAGCGTCAGGTAGGGATGCCAGGCCGAGACCGCAGCATTAGGTACAGAGGCCAGGCCTACCCCAGGGGTTGAGGTAGGGAGGCGAGGCCTAGCTCGGAGCACCCGTACGGACAGCAGGAGTACCCTGGAGCAGCGGTACAGGTACCGGTACTACCCCGCAGTGCCAGGTAGGGAGGCCAGACCTACCCCGCGGCATCAGGTAGGGAAACCAGGCCTACCCCAGAGGCTCAGTTAGGGTGGCGAGAGGTAGCCCGGAGGGCCCGTACGGGCAGCAGGCCTACCCAGGAGCAGCGGTAGGGGCACCGGTATTACCCCCGAGTATCGGGTAGGGGTCCTAGTTATACCCTGCAGGATCAGGTAGGGACGCCAGGCCTAGCCCGGAGGGTGAGGTAGGGAGGGCGGGTCTTAACCCAGAGCGCTAGGAGGGACAGCCGGTGTACCCCGGAGTACCAGCAGGGGTACCGGTACTACCCCGGAGCGCAAAATAAGGGGTACCGGTACTACCCCGGAGCACCAAATAAGGGGTAGCGGTACTACCCCGCAGCGTCGGGTAGGGACGCCAGACCGAGCCCGGAGCATGAGGTACAGAGGCCAGGCCTACCCTGGAGGGTCAGGTAAGGGAGGGCGGGTCTAGCCCCGGGCGCTAGGAGGGACAGCAGGTGCACCCCGGGGTACGAGTAGGGGTACCGGTTCCACCCCGGAGTACCAATGAGGGGCACCGGTACTACCCCGGAGCGTCAGGTAGGGATGCCAGGCCTACCCTGGAGGATCAGGTAGGGAGGCCGGGTCTACCCTGGAGGGTCAGGTAGGCAGGCCAAGCCTAGCCCAGAGGGCCCGTACGGACAGCAGGCGTACCCCGGAGCAGCAGTAGGGGTACCGGTACTACCCCCGAGTACCGGTAGGGGTACCGGTACTGCGCCGCAGGATCAGGTAGGGATGCCACGCCGAGCCCGGAGGGTGAGGTAGGGCGGTGTCGTGGTTTAACCCCAGCCAGCAACCAAGCACCACGCAGCCGCTCACTCACTACCCCCCCACCCAGTGGGATGGGGGAGAAAATCGGGAAAAAGAAGCAAAACCCGCGGGTTGAGGTAAGAACGGTTTAATAGAACAGAAAAGAAGGAACTAATAATGATAATGATAACACTAATAAAATGACAACACCAGTAATGAAAGGATTGGAATGTACAAATGATGCGCAGTACAATTGCTCACCACCCGCCGACCGACACCCCGCTAGCCCGGAGCCGCGATTCCCCCGCCCCCACTTCCCAGTTCCTAAACTAGATGGGACGTCAGATGGTATGGAATACCCTGTTGGCCACTTTGGGTCAGCTGCCCTGGCTGTGTTCTGTGCCAACTTCTTGTGCCCCTCCAGCTTTCTCGCTGGCTGGGCATGAGAAGCTGAAAAATCCTTGACATTAGTCTAAACACTAAGCAACAACTGAAAACATCAGTGTTATCAACATTCTTCACATACTGAACTCAAAACATAGCACCGTACCAGCTACTAGGAAGACAGTTAACCCTATCCCAGCTGAAACTAGGACAGGCGGCCAGGCCTAGCCCCCGCGTGCCCGTAGGGACAGCGGATGTACCCCGGAGTACCGGTAGGGGTACCGGTACTACCCCGCAGCGTCTGGTAGGGACTCGAGGCCTACCCCGAAGCATCAGGTAGGGAGGCCAGGCCTACCGCAGAGGCCCAGTTAGGGTGGCCAGGCCTAGCCCGGAGCGCCCGTACGGACAGCAGGCGTGCCCCGGAGCAGCGGTAGGGGTACCGGTACTACCCCCGTGTACAGATGGGGGTACCGGTACCACCCTGCAGCGTCAGGTAGGGACGCCAGGCCTAGCCTGGAGGCTGAGGTAGGGCGGCCAGGCCCAGCCCCCGCGTGCCCGTAGGGACAACGGATGTACCCCGGAGTACCGGTAGGGGTACCGGTACTGCCCCACAGGATCAGGTAGGGACGCCAGGCCTACGCCGCAGCGTCAGGTAGGGTGGCCAGGCCTACCCTGGAGGGTCAGGTAGGGTGGCCAGGCCTAGCTCAGAGCACCCGTACGGACAGCAGGCGTACCCCGGAGCAGCGGTAGGGGTACCGGTACTACCCCCGAGTACCGGTAGGGGTACCGGTACTGCGCCGCAGGATCAGGTAGGGACGGCAGGCCTAGCCCGGAGGGTGAGGTAGGGAGGGCGGGTCTTAACCCAGAGCGCTAGGAGGGACTTCCGGTGTACCCCGGAGTACCAGCAGGGGTACCAGTACTACCCCGGAGCGCAAAATAAGGGGTACCGGTACTACCCCAGAGCACCAAATAAGGGGTAGCGGTACTACCCCGCAGCGTCAGGTAGGGACTCGAGGCCTACCCCACAGCATCAGGTAAGGAGGCCAGGCCTACCCCAGAGGCCCAGATAGGGAGGCGAGGCCTAGCTCGGAGCACCCGTAAGGACAGCAGGTGTATCCTGGAGCAGCGGTAGGGGTACCGGTACTACCCCGCAGCGTCAGGTAGGGACGCCAGGCCGAGCCCGGAGCGTCAGGTAGGGAGGCCAGGCCCTACCCATGGGGTTGCGGTAGGGAGGTGAGGCCTAGCTCGGAGCACCCGTAAGGACAGCAGGTGTATCCTGGAGCAGCGGTAGGGGTACCGGTACTACCCTGCAGCGTCAGGTAGGGACGCCAGGCCGAGCCCGGAGCATCAGGTAGGGAGGCCAGGCCTGCCCTGGACGGTCAGGTAGGGTGGCCAGGCCTAGCCCGGAGCGCCCGTACGGACAGCAGGCGTACCCAGGAGCAGCGGTAGGGGTACCGGTACTACCCCGCAGCGTCAGGTAGGGACTCGAGGCCTACCCCGAAGCATCAGATAGGGAGGCCAGGCCTACCTCGCAGCATCAGTTAAGGAGGCCAGCCAGGCCTACCGCAGAGGCCCAGTTAGGTGGCCAGGCCTAGCCCGGAGCGCCTGTACGGACAGCAGGTGTACCCCAGAGCAGCGGTACGGGTACCGGTACTACCCCGCAGCGTCAGGTAGGGACGCCAGGCCTACCCCAGAGCGTCAGGTAGGGAGGCCAGGCCTACCCTGGAGGGTCAGGTAGGGTGGCCAGGCCGAGCCCGGAGCGCCCGTACGGACAGCGGGCGTACCCCGGAGCAGCGGTAGGGGTACCGGTACTACCCCGCAGCGTCAGGTAGGGACTCGAGGCCTACCCCGAAGCATCAGGTAGGGAGGCCAGGCCTACCTCGCAGCATCAGTTAAGGAGGCCAGGCCTACCGCAGAGGCCCAGTTAGGTGGCCAGGCCTAGGCCGGAGCGCCCGTACGGACAGCAGGCGTACCCCGGAGCAGCGGTAGGGGTACCGGTACTACCCCGCAGCGTCAGGTAGGGACGCCAGGCCTACCCCGGAGCATCAGGTAGGGAGGCCAGGCCTACCGCAGAGGCCCAGTTGGGGTGGCCAGGCCTAGCCCGGAGCGCCCGTACGGACAGCAGGCGTGCCCCGGAGCAGCGGTAGGGGTACCGGTACTACCCCCGTGTACCGATGGGGGTACCGGTACCACCCTGCAGCGTCAGGTAGGGACGCCAGGCCTAGCCTGGAGGCTGAGGTAGAGCGGCCAGGCCCAGCCCCCGCGTCCCCGTAGGGACAACGGATGTACCCCGGAGTACCGGTAGGGGTACCGGTACTGCCCCACAGGATCAGGTAGGGACGCCAGGCCTACGCCGCAGCGTCAGGTAGGGTGGCCAGGCCTACCCTGGAGGGTCAGGTAGGGTGGCCAGGCCTAGCTCAGAGCACCCGTACGGACAGCAGGAGTACCCTGGAGCAGCGGCAGGGGTACCGGTACTACCCCGCAGTGTCAGGTAGGGACGCCAAGCCGAGCCCGGAGCATCAGGTAAGGAGGCCAGGCCTACCCCAGAGGCTCAGTTAGGGTGGCCAGGCCTAGCTCGGAACGCCCGTATGGGACAGCAGGCGTACCCCGGAGCAGCGGTAGGGGTACCGGTACTACCCGCAAGTACCGGTGGGGGTACCGGTACTGCGCCGCAGGATCAGGTAGGGACGCCAAGCCGAGCCCGGAGCATCAGGTAAGGAGGCCAGGCCTACCCCAGAGGCTCAGTTAGGGTGGCCAGGCCTAGCTTGGAATGCCCGTACGGACAGCAGGTATGCCCCGGAGCAGCGGTAGGGGTACCGGTACTACCCCCGAGTACCGGTAGGGGTACCGGTACTGCGCCGCAGGATCAGGTAGGGACGCCACGCCGAGCCCGGAGGGTGAGGTAGGGCGGGCAGGCCTAGCCCCCGCGTGCCCGTAGGGACAGCGGATGTACCCCGGAGCAGCGGTAGGGGTACCGTTACTACCCCACAGCGTCAGGTAGGGATGCCAGGCCGAGCCCGCAGCATCAGGTACAGAGGCCAGGCCTACCCCGCAGCATCAGGTGGGGAGGCCAGGCCTACCCCAGGGGTTGAGGTAGGGAGGCGAGGCCTAGCTCGGAGCACCCGTACGGACAGCAGGAGTACCCTGGAGCAGCGGTACAGGTACCGGTACTACCCCGCAGTGTCAGGTAGGGAGGCCAGACCTACCCCGCGGCATCAGGTAGGGAAACCAGGCCTACCCCAGAGGCTCAGTTAGGGTGGCGAGACGTAGCCCGGAGGGCCCGTACGGGCAGCAGGCCTACCCCGGAGCAGCGGTAGGGGCACCGGTATTACCCCCGAGTATCGGGTAGGGGTCCTAGTTATACCCTGCAGGATCAGGTAGGGACGCCAGGCCTAGCCCGGAGGGTGAGGTAGGGAGGGCGGGTCTTAACCCAGAGCGCTAGGAGGGACAGCCGGTGTACCCCGGAGTACCAGCAGGGGTACCGGTACTACCCCGGAGCGCAAAATAAGGGGTACCGGTACTACCCTGGAGCACCAAATAAGGGGTAGCGGTACTACCCCGCAGCGTCGGGTAGGGACGCCAGACCGAGCCCGGAGCATGAGGTACAGAGGCCAGGCCTACCCCGGAGGGTCAGGTAAGGGAGGGCGGGTCTAGCCCCGGGCGCTAGGAGGGACAGCAGGTGCACCCCGGGGTACGAGTAGGGGTACCGGTTCCACCCCGGAGTACCAATGAGGGGCACCGGTACTACCCCGGAGCGTCAGGTAGGGATGCCAGGCCTACCCTGGAGGATCAGGTAGGGAGGCCGGGTCTACCCTGGAGGGTCAGGTAGGCAGGCCAAGCCTAGCCCAGAGGGCCCGTACGGACAGCAGGCGTACCCCGGAGCAGCGGTAGGGGTACCGGTACTACCCCCGAGTACCGGTAGGGGTACCGGTACTGCGCCGCAGGATCAGGTAGGGACGCCACGCCGAGCCCGGAGGGTGAGGTAGGGCGGCCAGGCCTAGCCCCCGCGTGCCCGTAGGGACAACGAATGTACCCCGGAGTACCGGTAGGGGTACCGGTACTGCCCCACAGGATCAGGTAGGGACGCCAGGCCTACGCTGCAGCGTCAGGTAGGGTGGCCAGGCCTACCCTGGAGGGTCAGGTAGGGTGGCCAGGCCTAGCTCAGAGCACCCGTACGGACAGCAGGAGTACCCTGGAGCAGCGTCAGGGGTACCGGTACTACCCCGCAGCGTCAGGTAGGGACGCCAAGCCGAGCCAGGAGCATCAGGTAACGAGGCCAGGCCTACCCCAGAGGCTCAGTTAGGGTGGCAAGGCCTAGCTTGGAACGCCCGTACGGACAGCAGGTGTGCCCCGGAGCAGCGGTAGGGGTACCGGTGCTACCCCCGAGTACCGGTAGGGGTACTGGTACTGCGCCGCAGGATCAGGTAGGGACGCCACGCCGAGCCCGGAGGGTGAGGTAGGGCAGGCAGGCCTAGCCCCCGCGTGCCCGTAGGGACAGCAGGCGTACCCCGGAGCAGCGGTAGGGTTACCGGTACTACCCTGCAGCGTCAGGTAGGGACGCCAGACCGAGCCCGGAGCGTCAGGTAGGGAGGCCCGGCCCTACCTATGGGGTTGCGGTAGGGAGGCGAGGCCTAGCTCGGGGCACCCGTAAGGACAGCAGGCGTGCCCCGGAGCAGCGGTAGGGGTACCGGTACTACCCCCGTGTACCGATGGGTGTACCGGTACCACCCTGCAGCGTCAGGTAGGGACGCCAGGCCTAGCCTGGAGGGTGAGGTAGGGCAGGCAGGCCTAGCCCCCGCGTGCCCGTAGGGACAGCAGGCGTACCCCGGAGCAGCGGTAGGGGTACCGGTACTACCCTGTGGTGGTTTGACCCTGGCTAGATGCCAGGTGCCCACCAAAGCCGTTCTATCACTCCCCCTCCTCAGCTGGACAGGGGAGAGAAAATATAACAAAGAGCTTGTGGGTCGAGATAAGGACAGGAGAGATTGCTCACCAATTACCGTCATGGGCAAAACAGACTCAGCTTGGGGAAAATTAACTGCATTTATTACAAATCAACCAGAGGAGGATAATGAGAAATAAAACCAAATCTCAGAACACCTTCCCTCCACCCCTCCCTTCTTCCCGGGCACAACTTCACTCCCGGATTCTCTACCACCCCCCCCCAGCGGCACAGGGGGACAGGGAATGGGGGTTACGGTCAGTTCATCACACGTTATTTTCTGCCGCTTCATCCTCCTCAGGGGGAGGACTCATCACACTCTTCCCCTGCTCCAACGTGGGGTCCCACCCACGGGAGACAGTCCTCCACGAACTTCTCCAACGTGGGCCCTTCCCACGGGCTGCAGTTCTTCACGAACTGCTCCAGCATGGGTCCTTTCCACGGCGTGCAGTCCTTCAGGAGCACACTGCTCCAGCGCGGGTCCCCCACGGGGTCACAAGTCCTGCCAGAAAACCTGCTCCGTGGGCTCCTCTCCACAGATCCGCAGGTCCTGGCAGGAACCTGCTCCAGCGCGGGCTTCCCACGGGGTCACAGCCTCCTTCGGGAACCCACCTGCTCCGGCGTGGGGTCCTCCACGGGCTGCAGGTGGATATCTGCACCACCGTGGACCTCCATGGACTGCAGGGGGACAGCCTGCCTCACCATGGTCTTCACCACGGGCCGCAGGGGACTCTCTGCTCCGGCGCCTGGAGCATCTCCTCCCCCTCCTTCTTCACTGACCTTGGTGTCTGCAGGGTTGTTTCTCTTACATGTTCTCACTCCTCTCTCCGGCGGCCGCTTTCGTCTGTGTCAACTTTTTTTCTTCCCTTCTTAAAAATGTTATCACAGAGGCGTTACCACTATCGCTGATTGGCTCGGCCTTGGCCGGCGGCGGGTCCCTCTTAGAGCCGGCTGGTATTGGCTCTCTCTCGAACACAGGGGAAGCTTCCAGCAACTTCTTACAGAAGCCACCCCTGCAACCCCCCCCACTACCAAAACCTTGCCACACAAAACCAATACATACCCCCGAGTACCGGTAGGGGTACCAGTACTGCGCCGCAGGATCAGGTAGGGACGCCACGCCGAGCCCGGAGGGTGAGGTAGGGCGGCCAGGCCTAGCCCCCGCGTGCCCGTAGGGACAGCGGATGTACCCCAGAGTACCGGTAGGGGTACCGGTACCACCCTGCAGCATCGGGTAGGGACGCCAGGCCTAGCCTGGAGGCTGAGGTAGGGCGGCCAGGCCCAGCCCCCGCGTGCCCGTAGGGACAACGGATGTACCCCGGAGTACCGGTAGGGGTACCGGTACTGCCCCACAGGATCAGGTAGGGACGCCAGGCCTACGCCGCAGCGTCAGGTAGGGTGGCCAGGCCTACCCTGGAGGGTCAGGTAGGGTGGCCAGGCCTAGCTCAGAGCACCCGTACGGACAGCAGGCGTACCCCGGAGCCCCGGTAGGGGTACCGGTACTACCCCGCAGCGTCAGGTAGGGACGCCAAGCCGAGCCCGGATCATCAGGTAAGGAGGCCAGGCCTACCCCAGAGGCTCAGTTAGGGTGGCCAGGCCTAGCTCAAAACGCCCGTACGGACAGCAGGCGAACCCCGGAGCCGTGGTAGGGGTACCGGTACTACCCCCGAGTACCGGTAGGGGTACCGGTACTGCCCCACAGGATCAGGTAGGGACGCCAGGCCTACGCCACAGCGTCAGGTAGGGTGGCCAGGCCTACCCTGGAGGGTCAGGTAGGGAGGCGAGGCCTAGCTCAGAGCACCCGTACGGACAGCAGGTGTATCCTGGAGCAGCGGTAAGGGTACCGGTACTACCCTGCAGCGTCAGGTAGGGACGCCAGGCCGAGCCCGGAGCATCAGGT
>JAZGTQ010000584.1:0-54211 GCA_037953605.1 Necrosyrtes monachus | reverse complement strand
TTAGCGCCTTCCTTTTGGGAGAAGGAGCCGGACTTTTTCCTTTTCGGAGAGGGGCTCTGCAGAGGAAAAGCATCATGAGCTGTATCGTCTGTGGGAAAGAACAGATCCGCAGGGCTGTTGTGCTGTGAATAGGCTGCACGGGGAAGGTGCAGACCAGCAACAGCTTTCAGGCTTAGCACCTTCCTTGTGGGAGAAGGAGCCCCACCTTTCCTTTTTCGAAACAGGATTCTGCAGAGGAAAAGCATCATGAGCTGTATCTTCTGTGGGAAAGCACAGATCCGCAGGGCTGTTGGGCTGTGAATAGGCTGCACGGGGAAGGTGCAGACCAGCAACAGCTTTCCGGCTTAGCACCTTCCTTGTGGGAGAAGGAGCCGGACGTTTGCCTTTTCGGAGAGGGGCTCTGCAGAGGAAAGGCACAATCAGCTGTAGCGTCCCTGGGAAAGCACAGATCCGCAGGGCTGTTGTGCTGTGAATAGGCTGCCAAGGGAAGGTGCAGACCAGCAAGACCTTTCAGGCTTAGCACCTTCCTTGTGGGAGAAGGAGCCGGACGTTTGCCTTTTCGGAGAGGGGCTCTGCAGAGGAAAAGCATCATGAGCTGTATCGTCCCTGGGAAAGCATAGATCCGCAGTGCTGTTGTGCTGTGAATAGGCTGCCAAGGGAAGGTGCAGACCAGCAACAGCTTTCACGCTAAGCACCTTCCTTGTGGGAGAAGGAGCCCCACTTTTCCTCTTTCGAAGCAGGATTCTGCACAGGAAAGGCAGAATGAGCAGTAGCGTCCCTGGGAAAGCACAGATCCCCAGGACTGTCGTACTGTGAATAGGCTGCCAAGGGAAGGTGCAGACCAGCAACAGCTTTCAGTCTTAGCACCTTCCTTGTGGGAGAAGGAGCCAGACCTTTGCCTTTTCGGAGAGGGGCTCTGCAGAGGAAAGGCAGAATGAGCAGTAGCGTCCCTGGGAAAGCACAGATCCCCAGGACTGTCGTGCTGTGAATAGGCTGCCAAGGGAAGGTGCAGACCAGCAACAGCTTTCAGGCTTAGCGCCTTCCTTGTGGGAGAAGGAGCCGGACGTTTGCCTTTTCCGAGAGGGGCTCTGCAGAGGAAAGGCACAATGAGCAGTAGCGTCCCTGGGAAAGCACAGATCCGCAGGGCTGTTGTGCTGTGAATAGGCTGCACGGGGAAGGTGCAGACCAGCAACAGCTTTCAGGCTTAGCACCTTCCTTGTGGGAGAAGGATCCGAATGTTTGCCTTTTCGGAGAGGGGCTCTGCAGAGAAAAAGCATCATGAGATGTAGCGTCTGTGGGAAAGCATAGATCCCCAGGAGTGTCGTGCTGTGAATAGGCTGCCAAGGGAAGGTGCAGACCAGCAACAGCTTTCAGGCTTAGCACCTTTCTTGTGGGTGAAGGAGCCGGACGTTTGCCTTTTCGGAGAGGGGCTCTGCAAAGATAAAGTAGCAGAAGATGTATCTTCTCTGGGAAAGCACAGATCCGCAGGGCTGTTGTGCTGTGAATAGGCTGCCAAGGGAAGGTGCAGACCAGCAACAGCTTTCAGGCTTAGCGCCTTCCTTGTGGGAGAAGGAGCCGGACGTTTGCCTTTTCGGAGAGGGGCTCTGCAGAGGAAAGGCACAATCAGCAGTAGCGTCCCTGGGAAAGCACAGATTCAGAGGGCTGCTGTGCTGTGAATAGGCTGCACGGGGAAGGTGCAGACGAGCAACAGCTTTCAGGCTTAGCACCTTCCTTGTGGGAGAAGGATCCGGACATTTGCCTTTTCGGAGTGGGGCTCTGCAGAGGAAAGGCACAATCAGCTGTAGCGTCCCTGGGAAAGCACAGATCCGCAGGGCTGTTGTGCTGTGAATAGGCTGCCAAGGGAAGGTGCAGACCAGCAAGACCTTTCAGGCTTAGCACCTTCCTTGTGGGAGAAGGAGCCGGACGTTTGCCTTTTCGGAGAGGGGCTCTGCAGAGGAAAAGCATCATGAGCTGTATCGTCCCTGGGAAAGCACAGATCCGCAGTGCTGTTGTGCTGTGAATAGGCTGCCAAGGGAAGGTGCAGACCAGCAACAGCTTTCACGCTAAGCACCTTCCTTCTGGGAGAAGGAGCCCCACTTTTCCTCTTTCGAAGCAGGATTCTGCACAGGAAAGGCAGAATGAGCTGTAGCGTCCCTGGGAAAGCACAGATCCGCAGGGCTGTTGTGCTGTGAATAGGCTGCCAAGGGAAGGTACAGACCAGCAACAGCTTTCAGTCTTAGCACCTTCCTTGTGGAGAAGGAGCCCCACCTTTCCTTTTTCGAAACAGGATTCTGCACAGGAAAAGCATCATGAGCTGTAGCCTCTGTGGGAAAGCACAGATCCGCAGGGCTGTTGTGCTGTGAATAGGCTGCACGGGGAAGGTGCAGACCAGCAACAGCTTTCCGGCTTAGCGCCTTCCTTGTGGGAGAAGGAGCCGGACCTTTGCCTTTTCGGAGAGGGGCTCTGCAGAGGAAAAGCACAATGAGCAGTAGCTTCCCTGGGAAAGCACAGATCCGCAGGGCTGTTGTGCTGTGAATAGGCTGCCAAGGGAAGGTGCAGACCAGCAACAGCTTTCAGTCTTAGCCCCTTCCTTGTGGGAGAAGGAGCCCCACCTTTCCTTTTTCGAAACAGGATTCTGCAGAGGAAAAGCATCATGAGCTGTAGCGTCTGTGGGAAAGCACAGATCCGCAGGGCTGTTGGGCTGTGAATAGGCTGCACGGGGAAGGTGCAGACCAGCAAGAGCTTTCAGTCTTAGCACCTTCCTTGTGGGAGAAGGAGCCGGACTTTTGCCTTTTCGGAGAGGGGTTCTGCAGAGGAAAAGCATCATGAGCTGTATCGTCTGTGGGAAAGCACAGATGCGCAGGGCTGTTGTGCTGTGAATAGGCTGCACGGGGAAGGTGCAGACCAGCAACAGCTTTCAGGCTTAGCGCCTTCCTTCTGGGAGAAGGAGCCCCACTTTTCCTTTTTCGAAGCAGGATTCTGCACAGGAAAAGCATCATGAGCTTTTTCCTATGTGGGAAAGCACAGATCCGCAGGGCTGTTGTGCTGTGAATAGGCTGCCAAGGGAAGGTGCAGATCAGCAACAGCTTTCAGGCTTAGCCCCTTCCTTGTGGGAGAAGGAGCCCCACCTTTCCTTTTTCGAAACAGGATTCTGCACAGGAAAAGCATCATGAGCTGTAGCATCCCTGGGAAAGCACAGATCCCCAGGAGTGTCGTGCTGTGAATAGGCTGCCAAGGGAAGGTGCAGACGAGAAAGAGCTTTCAGGCTTAGCGCCTTCCTTCTGGGAGAAGGAGCCCCACTTTTCCTTTTTCGAAGCAGGATTCTGCACAGGAAAAGCATCATGACCTGTAGCATGTGTGGGAAAGCACAGATCCGCAGGGCTGTTGTGCTATGAATAGGCTGCCAAGGGAAGGTGCAGACCAGCAAGAGCTTTCAGTCTTAGCGCCTTCCTTGTGGGAGAAGGAGCCGGACCTTTGCCTTTTCGGAGAGGGGCTCTGCAGAGGAAAGGCAGAATGAGCAGTAGCGTCCCTGGGAAAGCACAGATCCGCAGGGCTGTTGTGCTGTAAATAGGCTGCCAAGGGAAGGTGCAGACCAGCAACAGCTTTCAGGCTTAGCGCCTTCCTTCTGGGAGAAGGAGCCCCACTTTTCTTTTTTCGAAGCAGGATTCTGCACAGGAAAAGCATCATGAGCTGTTTCCTATGTGGGAAAGCACAGATCCGCAGGGCTGTTGTGCTGTGAATAGGCTGCCAAGGGAAGGTGCAGAGCAGCAACATCTTTCAGGGCTACCGCGTTCCTTGAGGGAGAAGGAGCTGAATTTTTGCCTTATCGGAGAGGGGCTCTGCAGAGGAAAAGCAGCAGCAGCTGTATCGTCTCTCGGAAAGCACAGATCCGCAGGGCTGTTGTGCTGTGAATAGGCTGCACGGGGAAGGTGCAGACCAGCAACAGCTTTCAGGCTTAGCGCCTTCCTTGTGGGAGAAGGAGCCGGACCTTTGCCTTTTCGGAGAGGGGCTCTGCAGAGGAAAGGCACAATGAGCAGTAGCTTCCCTGGGAAAGCACAGATCCGCAGGGCTGTTGTGCTGTGAATAGGCTGCCAAGGGAAGGTGCAGACCAGCAACAGCTTTCAGTCTTAGCCCCTTCCTTGTGCGAGAAGGAGCCCCACCTTTCCTTTTTCGAAACAGGATTCTGCAGAGGAAAAGCATCATGAGCTGTAGCGTCTGTGGGAAAGCACAGATCCGCAGGGCTGTTGTGCTGTGAATAGGCTGCACGGGGAAGGTGCAGACCAGCAACAGCTTTCAGGCTTAGCACCTTCCTTGTGGGAGAAGGAGCCGGACTTTTGCCTTTTCGGAGAGGGGTTCTGCAGAGGAAAAGCATCATGAGCTGTAGCGTCTGTGGGAAAGCACAGATGCGCAGGGCTGTTGTGCTGTGAATAGGCTGCACGGGGAAGGTGCAGACGAGAAAGAGCTTTCAGGCTTAGCGCCTTCCTTCTGGGAGAAGGAGCCCCACTTTTCCTTTTTCGAAGCAGGATTCTGCACAGGAAAAGCATCATGAGCTGTTTCCTATGTGGGAAAGCACAGATCCGCAGGGCTGTTGTGCTGTGAATAGGCTGCCAAGGGAAGGTGCAGACCAGCAACAGCTTTCAGTCTTAGCCCCTTCCTTGTGGGAGAAGGAGCCCCACTTTTCCTTTTTCGAAGCAGGATTCTGCAGAGGAAAAGCATCATGAGCTGTAGCGTCTGTGGGAAAGCACAGATCCGCAGGGCTGTTGTGCTGTGAATAGGCTGCCAAGGGAAGGTGCAGACGAGAAAGAGCTTTCAGGCTTAGCGCCTTCCTTCTGGGAGAAGGAGCCCCACTTTTCCTTTTTCGAAGCAGGATTCTGCACAGGAAAAGCATCATGAGCTGTTTCCTATGTGGGAAAGCACAGATCCGCAGGGCTGTTGTGCTGTGAATAGGCTGCCAAGGGAAGGTGCAGATCAGCAACAGCTTTCAGGCTTAGCGCCTTCCTTGTGGGAGAAGGAGCCGGACGTTTGCCTTTTCGGAGAGGGGCTCTGCAGAGAAAAAGCATCATGAGCTGTATCTTTTGTGGGAAAGCACAGATCCGCAGGGCTGTTGTGCTGTGAATAGGCTGCCAAGGGAAGGTGCAGATCAGCAACAGCTTTCAGGGTTAGCACCTTCCTTGTGGGAGAAGGATCCGAATGTTTGCCTTTTCCGAGAGGGGCTCTGCAGAGAAAAAGCATCATGAGCTGTAGCGTCTGTGGGAAAGCACAGATCCGCAGGGCTGTTGTGCTGTGAATAGGCTGCCAAGGGGAGGTGCAGACCAGCAACAGCTTTCAGGCTTAGTACCTTCCTTGTGGGAGAAGGAGCCGGACTTTTGCCTTTTCCGAGAGGGGTTCTGCAAAGAAAAAGCAGCAGAAGATACATCGTCTCTCGGAAAGCACAGATCCGCAGGGCCTTTGTGCTGTGAATAGGCTGCCAAGGGAAGGTGCAGACCAGCAACAGCTTTCAGGCTTAGCGCCTTCCTTGTGGGAGAAGGAGCCGGACCTTTGCCTTTTCGGAGAGGGGCTCTGCAAAGATAAAGTTGCAGAAGATGTATCTTCTCTGCGAAAGCACAGATCCGCAGGGCTGTTGTGCTGTGAATAGGCTGCCAAGGGAAGGTGCAGACGAGAAAGAGCTTTCAGGCTTAGCGCCTTCCTTCTGGGAGAAGGAGCCCCACTTTTCCTTTTTCGAAGCAGGATTCTGCACAGGAAAAGCATCATGAGCTGTTTCATATGTGGGAAAGCACAGATGCGCAGGGCTGTTGTGCTATGAATAGGCTGCCAAGGGAAGGTGCAGACCAGCAAGAGCTTTCCGGCTTAGCGCCTTCCTTGTGGGAGAAGGAGCCGGACGTTTGCCTTTTCGGAGAGGGGCTCTGCAGAGGAAAGGCACAATCAGCTGTAGCGTCCCTGGGAAAGCACAGATCCGCAGGGCTGTTGTGCTGTGAATAGGCTGCCAAGGGAAGGTGCAGACCAGCAAGACCTTTCAGGCTTAGCACCTTCCTTGTGGGAGAAGGAGCCGGACTTTTGCCTTTTCCGAGAGGGGTTCTGCAAAGAAAAAGCAGCAGAAGATACATCGTCTCTCGGAAAGCACAGATCCGCAGGGCCTTTGTGCTGTGAATAGGCTGCACGGGGAAGGTGCAGACCAGCAACAGCTTTCAGGCTTAGCGCCTTCCTTGTGGGAGAAGGAGCCGGACCTTTGCCTTTTCGGAGAGGGGCTCTGCAAAGATAAAGTTGCAGAAGATGTATCTTCTCTGCGAAAGCACAGATCCGCAGGGCTGTTGTGCTGTGAATAGGCTGCCAAGGGAAGGTGCAGACGAGAAAGAGCTTTCAGGCTTAGCGCCTTCCTTCTGGGAGAAGGAGCCCCACTTTTCCTTTTTCGAAGCAGGATTCTGCACAGGAAAAGCATCATGAGCTGTTTCATATGTGGGAAAGCACAGATGCGCAGGGCTGTTGTGCTATGAATAGGCTGCCAAGGGAAGGTGCAGACCAGCAAGAGCTTTCCGGCTTAGCGCCTTCCTTGTGGGAGAAGGAGCCGGACGTTTGCCTTTTCGGAGAGGGGCTCTGCAGAGGAAAGGCACAATGAGCAGTAGCGTCCCTGGGAAAGCACAGATCCGCAGGGCTGTTGTGCTGTGAATAGGCTGCCAAGGGAAGGTACAGACCAGCAACAGCTTTCAGTCTTAGCCCCTTCCTTGTGGAGAAGGAGCCCCACCTTTCCTTTTTCGAAACAGGATTCTGCACAGGAAAAGCATCATGAGCTGTAGCCTCTGTGGGAAAGCACAGATGCGCAGGGCTGTTGTGCTGTGAATAGGCTGCCAAGGGAAGGTGCAGACCAGCAACAGCTTTCAGGCTTAGCACCTTCCTTGTGGGAGAAGGATCCGAATGTTTGCCTTTTCGGAGAGGGGCTCTGCAGAGAAGAAGCATCATGAGCTGTAGCGTCTCTGGGAAAGCACAGATGCGCAGGGCTGTTGTGCTGTGAATAGGCTGCCAAGGGAAGGTGCAGACCAGCAACAGCTTTCAGGCTTAGCGCCTTCCTTCTGGGAGAAGGAGCCCCACTTTTCTTTTTTCGAAGCAGGATTCTGCACAGGAAAAGCATCATGAGCTGTTTCCTATGTGGGAAAGCACAGATCCGCAGGGCTGTTGTGCTGTGAATAGGCTGCCAAGGGAAGGTGCAGACCAGCAACAGCTTTCAGGCTTAGCACCTTCCTTGTGGGAGAAGGAGCCGGACGTTTGCCTTTTCGGAGAGGGGCTCTGCAGAGGAAAGGCAGAATGAGCAGTAGCGTCTGTGGGAAAGCACAGATCCGCAGGGCTGTTGTGCTGTGAATAGGCTGCACGGGGAAGGTGCAGACCAGCAACAGCTTTCCGGCTTAGCGCCTTCCTTGTGGGAGAAGGAGCCGGACCTTTGCCTTTTCGGAGAGGGGCTCTGCAGAGGAAAAGCACAATGAGCAGTAGCTTCCCTGGGAAAGCACAGATCCGCAGGGCTGTTGTGCTGTGAATAGGCTGCCAAGGGAAGGTGCAGACCAGCAACAGCTTTCAGTCTTAGCCCCTTCCTTGTGGGAGAAGGAGCCCCACCTTTCCTTTTTCGAAACAGGATTCTGCAGAGGAAAAGCATCATGAGCTGTAGCGTCTGTGGGAAAGCACAGATCCGCAGGGCTGTTGGGCTGTGAATAGGCTGCACGGGGAAGGTGCAGACCAGCAAGAGCTTTCAGTCTTAGCACCTTCCTTGTGGGAGAAGGAGCCGGACTTTTGCCTTTTCGGAGAGGGGTTCTGCAGAGGAAAAGCATCATGAGCTGTATCGTCTGTGGGAAAGCACAGATGCGCAGGGCTGTTGTGCTGTGAATAGGCTGCACGGGGAAGGTGCAGACCAGCAACAGCTTTCAGGCTTAGCGCCTTCCTTCTGGGAGAAGGAGCCCCACTTTTCCTTTTTCGAAGCAGGATTCTGCACAGGAAAAGCATCATGAGCTTTTTCCTATGTGGGAAAGCACAGATCCGCAGGGCTGTTGTGCTGTGAATAGGCTGCCAAGGGAAGGTGCAGATCAGCAACAGCTTTCAGGCTTAGCCCCTTCCTTGTGGGAGAAGGAGCCCCACCTTTCCTTTTTCGAAACAGGATTCTGCACAGGAAAAGCATCATGAGCTGTAGCATCCCTGGGAAAGCACAGATCCCCAGGAGTGTCGTGCTGTGAATAGGCTGCCAAGGGAAGGTGCAGACGAGAAAGAGCTTTCAGGCTTAGCGCCTTCCTTCTGGGAGAAGGAGCCCCACTTTTCCTTTTTCGAAGCAGGATTCTGCACAGGAAAAGCATCATGACCTGTAGCATGTGTGGGAAAGCACAGATCCGCAGGGCTGTTGTGCTATGAATAGGCTGCCAAGGGAAGGTGCAGACCAGCAAGAGCTTTCAGTCTTAGCGCCTTCCTTGTGGGAGAAGGAGCCGGACCTTTGCCTTTTCGGAGAGGGGCTCTGCAGAGGAAAGGCAGAATGAGCAGTAGCGTCCCTGGGAAAGCACAGATCCGCAGGGCTGTTGTGCTGTAAATAGGCTGCCAAGGGAAGGTGCAGACCAGCAACAGCTTTCAGGCTTAGCGCCTTCCTTCTGGGAGAAGGAGCCCCACTTTTCTTTTTTCGAAGCAGGATTCTGCACAGGAAAAGCATCATGAGCTGTTTCCTATGTGGGAAAGCACAGATCCGCAGGGCTGTTGTGCTGTGAATAGGCTGCCAAGGGAAGGTGCAGAGCAGCTCAACATCTTTCAGGGCTACCGCGTTCCTTGAGGGTCTCTCGAAGCAGCCTGATCCGCAGCTGCTGAATAGGCTGCACGGGGAAGGTGCAGACCAGCAACAGCTTTCAGGCTTGCGCCTTCCTTTTTCGGAGAGGGGCTCTGCAGAGGAAAGGCACAATGAGCAGTAGCTTCCCTGGGAAAGCACAGATCCGCAGGGCTGTTGTGCTGTGAATAGGCTGCCAAGGGAAGGTGCAGACCAGCAACAGCTTTCAGTCTTAGCCCCTTCCTTGTGCGAGAAGGAGCCCCACTTTTCCTTTTTCGAAGCAGGATTCTGCAGAGGAAAAGCATCATGAGCTGTAGCGTCTGTGGGAAAGCACAGATCCGCAGGGCTGTTGTGCTGTGAATAGGCTGCCAAGGGAAGGTGCAGACGAGAAAGAGCTTTCAGGCTTAGCGCCTTCCTTCTGGGAGAAGGAGCCCCACTTTTCCTTTTTCGAAGCAGGATTCTGCACAGGAAAAGCATCATGAGCTGTTTCCTATGTGGGAAAGCACAGATCCGCAGGGCTGTTGTGCTGTGAATAGGCTGCCAAGGGAAGGTGCAGATCAGCAACAGCTTTCAGGCTTAGCGCCTTCCTTGTGGGAGAAGGAGCCGGACGTTTGCCTTTTCGGAGAGGGGCTCTGCAGAGAAAAAGCATCATGAGCTGTATCTTTTGTGGGAAAGCACAGATCCGCAGGGCTGTTGTGCTGTGAATAGGCTGCCAAGGGAAGGTGCAGATCAGCAACAGCTTTCAGGGTTAGCACCTTCCTTGTGGGAGAAGGATCCGAATGTTTGCCTTTTCCGAGAGGGGCTCTGCAGAGAAAAAGCATCATGAGCTGTAGCGTCTGTGGGAAAGCACAGATCCGCAGGGCTGTTGTGCTGTGAATAGGCTGCCAAGGGGAGGTGCAGACCAGCAACAGCTTTCAGGCTTAGTACCTTCCTTGTGGGAGAAGGAGCCGGACTTTTGCCTTTTCCGAGAGGGGTTCTGCAAAGAAAAAGCAGCAGAAGATACATCGTCTCTCGGAAAGCACAGATCCGCAGGGCCTTTGTGCTGTGAATAGGCTGCACGGGGAAGGTGCAGACCAGCAACAGCTTTCAGGCTTAGCGCCTTCCTTGTGGGAGAAGGAGCCGGACCTTTGCCTTTTCGGAGAGGGGCTCTGCAAAGATAAAGTTGCAGAAGATGTATCTTCTCTGCGAAAGCACAGATCCGCAGGGCTGTTGTGCTGTGAATAGGCTGCCAAGGGAAGGTGCAGACGAGAAAGAGCTTTCAGGCTTAGCGCCTTCCTTCTGGGAGAAGGAGCCCCACTTTTCCTTTTTCGAAGCAGGATTCTGCACAGGAAAAGCATCATGAGCTGTATCGTATGTGGGAAAGCACAGATGCGCAGGGCTGTTGTGCTATGAATAGGCTGCCAAGGGAAGGTGCAGACCAGCAAGAGCTTTCCGGCTTAGCGCCTTCCTTGTGGGAGAAGGAGCCGGACGTTTGCCTTTTCGGAGAGGGGCTCTGCAGAGGAAAGGCACAATCAGCTGTAGCGTCCCTGGGAAAGCACAGATCCGCAGGGCTGTTGTGCTGTGAATAGGCTGCCAAGGGAAGGTGCAGACCAGCAAGACCTTTCAGGCTTAGCACCTTCCTTGTGGGAGAAGGAGCCGGACGTTTGCCTTTTCGGAGAGGGGCTCTGCAGAGGAAAAGCATCATGAGCTGTATCGTCCCTGGGAAAGCATAGATCCGCAGTGCTGTTGTGCTGTGAATAGGCTGCCAAGGGAAGGTGCAGACCAGCAACAGCTTTCACGCTAAGCACCTTCCTTGTGGGAGAAGGAGCCCCACTTTTCCTCTTTCGAAGCAGGATTCTGCACAGGAAAGGCAGAATGAGCAGTAGCGTCCCTGGGAAAGCACAGATCCCCAGGACTGTCGTACTGTGAATAGGCTGCCAAGGGAAGGTGCAGACCAGCAACAGCTTTCAGTCTTAGCACCTTCCTTGTGGGAGAAGGAGCCGGACCTTTGCCTTTTCGGAGAGGGGCTCTGCAGAGGAAAGGCAGAATGAGCAGTAGCGTCCCTGGGAAAGCACAGATCCCCAGGGCTGTCGTGCTGTGAATAGGCTGCCAAGGGAAGGTGCAGACCAGCAACAGCTTTCAGGCTTAGCGCCTTCCTTGTGGGAGAAGGAGCCGGACGTTTGCCTTTTCCGAGAGGGGCTCTGCAGAGGAAAGGCACAATGAGCAGTAGCGTCCCTGGGAAAGCACAGATCCGCAGGGCTGTTGTGCTGTGAATAGGCTGCCAAGGGAAGGTACAGACCAGCAACAGCTTTCAGTCTTAGCCCCTTCCTTGTGGAGAAGGAGCCCCACCTTTCCTTTTTCGAAACAGGATTCTGCACAGGAAAAGCATCATGAGCTGTAGCGTCTGTGGGAAAGCAAAGATGCGCAGGGCTGTTGTGCTGTGAATAGGCTGCACGGGGAAGGTGCAGACCAGCAACAGCTTTCAGGCTTAGCACCTTCCTTGTGGGAGAAGGATCCGAATGTTTGCCTTTTCGGAGAGGGGCTCTGCAGAGAAAAAGCATCATGAGCTGTAGCGTCTGTGGGAAAGCATAGATCCCCAGGAGTGTCGTGCTGTGAATAGGCTGCCAAGGGAAGGTGCAGACCAGCAACAGCTTTCAGGCTTAGCACCTTTCTTGTGGGTGAAGGAGCCGGACGTTTGCCTTTTCGGAGAGGGGCTCTGCAAAGATAAAGTAGCAGAAGATGTATCTTCTCTGGGAAAGCACAGATCCGCAGGGCTGTTGTGCTGTGAATAGGCTGCCAAGGGAAGGTGCAGACCAGCAACAGCTTTCAGGCTTAGCGCCTTCCTTGTGGGAGAAGGAGCCGGACGTTTGCCTTTTCGGAGAGGGGCTCTGCAGAGGAAAAGCATCATGAGCTGTATCGTCCCTGGGAAAGCACAGATCCGCAGTGCTGTTGTGCTGTGAATAGGCTGCCAAGGGAAGGTGCAGACCAGCAACAGCTTTCACGCTAAGCACCTTCCTTCTGGGAGAAGGAGCCCCACTTTTCCTCTTTCGAAGCAGGATTCTGCACAGGAAAGGCAGAATGAGCTGTAGCGTCTGTGGGAAAGCACAGATGCGCAGGGCTGTTGTGCTGTGAATAGGCTGCCAAGGGAAGGTGCAGACCAGCAACATCTTTCAGGGCTACCGCGTTCCTTGAGGGAGAAGGAGCTGAATTTTTCCCTTATCGGAGAGGGGCTCTGCAGAGGAAAAGCAGCAGCAGCTGTATCGTCTCTCGGAAAGCACAGATCCGCAGGGCTGTTGTGCTGTGAATAGGCTGCACGGGGAAGGTGCAGACCAGCAACAGCTTTCCGGCTTAGCGCCTTCCTTGTGGGAGAAGGAGCCGGACGTTTGCCTTTTCGGAGAAGGGCTCTGCAGAGGAAAGGCACAATGAGCAGTAGCGTCCCTGGGAAAGCACAGATCCGCAGGGCTGTTGTGCTGTGAATAGGCTGCCAAGGGAAGGTGCAGACCAGCAACAGCTTTCAGTCTTAGCCCCTTCCTTGAGGGAGAAGGAGCCCCACCGTTCATTTTTCGAAACAGGATTCTGCAGAGGAAAAGCATCATGAGCTGCAGCGTCTGTGGGAAAGCACAGATGCGCAGGGCTGTTGTGCTGTGAATAGGCTGCACAGGGAAGGTGCAGACCAGCAACAGCTTTCAGGCTTAGCACCTTCCTTGTGGGAGAAGGAGCCGGACTTTTGCCTTTTCGGAGAGGGGTTCTGCAGAGGAAAAGCATCATGAGCTGTAGCGTCTGTGGGAAAGCACAGATGCGCAGGGCTGTTGTGCTGTGAATAGGCTGCACGGGGAAGGTGCAGACGAGAAAGAGCTTTCAGGCTTAGCGCCTTCCTTCTGGGAGAAGGAGCCCCACTTTTCCTTTTTCGAAGCAGGATTCTGCACAGGAAAAGCATCATGAGCTGTTTCCTATGTGGGAAAGCACAGATCTGCAGGGCTGTTGTGCTGTGAATAGGCTGCCAAGGGAAGGTGCAGACCAGCAACAGCTTTCAGGCTTAGCGCCTTCCTTGTGGGAGAAGGAGCCGGACGTTTGCCTTTTCGGAGAAGGGCTCTGCAGAGGAAAGGCACAATGAGCAGTAGCGTCCCTGGGAAAGCACAGATCCGCAGGGCTGTTGTGCTGTGAATAGGCTGCCAAGGGAAGGTGCAGACCAGCAACAGCTTTCAGGCTTAGCACCTTTCTTGTGGGTGAAGGAGCCGGACGTTTGCCTTTTCGGAGAGGGGCTCTGCAAAGATAAAGTAGCAGAAGATGTATCTTCTCTGGGAAAGCACAGATCCGCAGGGCTGTTGTGCTGTGAATAGGCTGCCAAGGGAAGGTGCAGACCAGCAACAGCTTTCAGGCTTAGCGCCTTCCTCTTGGGAGGAGCCGGACCTTTGCCTTTTCGGAGAGGGGCTCTGCAGAGGAAAGGCAGAATGAGCAGTAGCGTCCCTGGGAAAGCATAGATCCGCAGGGCTGTTGTCCTGTGAATAGGCTGCCAAGGGAAGGTGCAGACCAGCAACAGCTTTCAGGCTTAGCACCTTCCTTGTGGGAGAAGGATCCGAATGTTTGCCTTTTCGGAGAGGGGCTCTGCAGAGAAGAAGCATCATGAGCTGTAGCGTCTCTGGGAAAGCACAGATGCGCAGGGCTGTTGTGCTGTGAATAGGCTGCACGGGGAAGGTGCAGACCAGCAACAGCTTTCAGGCTTAGCGCCTTCCTTCTGGGAGAAGGAGCCCCACTTTTCCTTTTTCGAAGCAGGATTCTGCACAGGAAAAGCATCATGAGCTTTTTCCTATGTGGGAAAGCACAGATCCGCAGGGCTGTTGTGCTGTGAATAGGCTGCCAAAGGAAGGTGCAGATCAGCAACAGCTTTCAGTCTTAGCCCCTTCCTTGTGGGAGAAGGAGCCCCACCTTTCCTTTTTCGAAACAGGATTCTGCACAGGAAAAGCATCATGAGCTGTAGCATCCCTGGGAAAGCACAGATCCCCAGGAGTGTCGTGCTGTGAATAGGCTGCCAAGGGAAGGTGCAGACGAGAAAGAGCTTTCAGGCTTAGCGCCTTCCTTCTGGGAGAAGGAGCCCCACTTTTCCTTTTTCGAAGCAGGATTCTGCACAGGAAAAGCATCATGAGCTGTTTCCTATGTGGGAAAGCACAGATCTGCAGGGCTGTTGTGCTGTGAATAGGCTGCCAAGGGAAGGTGCAGACCAGCAACAGCTTTCAGTCTTAGCGCCTTCCTTGTGGGAGAAGGAGCCGGACCTTTGCCTTTTCGGAGAGGGGCTCTGCAGAGGAAAGGCACAATGAGCAGTAGCGTCCCTGGGAAAGCACAGATCCGCAGGGCTGTTGTGCTGTAAATAGGCTGCCAAGGGAAGGTGCAGACCAGCAACAGCTTTCAGGCTTAGCGCCTTCCTTCTGGGAGAAGGAGCCCCACTTTTCTTTTTTCGAAGCAGGATTCTGCACAGGAAAAGCATCATGAGCTGTTTCCTATGTGGGAAAGCACAGATCCGCAGGGCTGTTGTGCTGTGAATAGGCTGCCAAGGGAAGGTGCAGACCAGCAACATCTTTCAGGGCTACCGCGTTCCTTGAGGGAGAAGGAGCTGAATTTTTCCCTTATCGGAGAGGGGCTCTGCAGAGGAAAAGCAGCAGCAGCTGTATCGTCTCTCGGAAAGCACAGATCCGCAGGGCTGTTGTGCTGTGAATAGGCTGCACGGGGAAGGTGCAGACCAGCAACAGCTTTCCGGCTTAGCGCCTTCCTTGTGGGAGAAGGAGCCGGACCTTTGCCTTTTCGGAGAGGGGCTCTGCAGAGGAAAGGCACAATGAGCAGTAGCTTCCCTCGGAAAGCACAGATCCGCAGGGCTGTTGTGCTGTGAATAGGCTGCCAAGGGAAGGTGCAGACCAGCAACAGCTTTCAGTCTTAGCCCCTTCCTTGTGGGAGAAGGAGCCCCACCTTTCCTTTTTCGAAGCAGGATTCTGCAGAGGAAAAGCATCATGAGCTGTAGCGTCTGTGGGAAAGCACAGATCCGCAGGGCTGTTGTGCTGTGAATAGGCTGCACGGGGAAGGTGCAGACCAGCAACAGCTTTCAGGCTTAGCACCTTCCTTGTGGGAGAAGGAGCCGGACTTTTGCCTTTTCGGAGAGGGGTTCTGCAGAGGAAAAGCATCATGAGCTGTAGCGTCTGTGGGAAAGCACAGATGCGCAGGGCTGTTGTGCTGTGAATAGGCTGCACGGGGAAGGTGCAGACGAGAAAGAGCTTTCAGGCTTAGCGCCTTCCTTCTGGGAGAAGGAGCCCCACTTTTCCTTTTTCGAAGCAGGATTCTGCACAGGAAAAGCATCATGAGCTGTTTCCTATGTGGGAAAGCACAGATCCGCAGGGCTGTTGTGCTGTGAATAGGCTGCCAAGGGAAGGTGCAGACCAGCAACAGCTTTCAGGCTTAGCGCCTTCCTTGTGGGAGAAGGAGCCGGACGTTTGCCTTTTCGGAGAAGGGCTCTGCAGAGGAAAGGCACAATGAGCAGTAGCGTCCCTGGGAAAGCACAGATCCGCAGGGCTGTTGTGCTGTGAATAGGCTGCCAAGGGAAGGTGCAGACCAGCAACAGCTTTCAGGGTTAGCACCTTCGTTGTGGGAGAAGGATCCGAATGTTTGCCTTTTCCGAGAGGGGCTCTGCAGAGAAAAAGCATCATGAGCTGTAGCGTCTGTGGGAAAGCACAGATCCGCAGGGCTGTTGTGCTGTGAATAGGCTGCCAAGGGAAGGTGCAGAACAGCAACAGCTTTCAGGCTTAGCACCTTCCTTGTGGGAGAAGGAGCCGGACCTTTGCCTTTTCGGAGAGGGGCTCTGCAAAGATAAAGTAGCAGAAGATGTATCTTCTCTGGGAAAGCACAGATGCGCAGGGCTGTTGTGCTGTGAATAGGCTGCCAAGGGAAGGTGCAGACGAGAAAGAGCTTTCAGGCTTAGCGCCTTCCTTCTGGGAGAAGGAGCCCCACTTTTCCTTTTTCGAAGCAGGATTCTGCACAGGAAAAGCATCATGAGCTGTTTCCTATGTGGGAAAGCACAGATCCGCAGGACTGTCGTACTGTGAATAGGCTGCCAAGGGAAGGTGCAGACCAGCAACAGCTTTCAGGCTTAGCACCTTCCTTGTGGGAGAAGGAGCCGGACGTTTGCCTTTTCGGAGAGGGGCTCTGCAGAGGAAAGGCACAATGAGCAGTAGCGTCCCTGGGAAAGCACAGATCCGCAGGACTGTTGGGCTGTGAATAGGCTGCCAAGGGAAGGTGCAGACCAGCAACAGCTTTCAGGCTTAGCACCTTCCTTGTGGGAGAAGGAGCCGGACCTTTGCCTTTTCGGAGAAGGGCTCTGCAGAGGAAAGGCACAATGAGCAGTAGCGTCCCTGGGAAAGCACAGATCCGCAGGGCTGTTGTGCTGTGAATAGGCTGCCAAGGGAAGGTGCAGACGAGCAACAGCTTTCAGGCTTAGCACCTTCCTTGTGGGAGAAGGAGCCGGACCTTTGCCTTTTCGGAGAGGGGCTCTGCAAAGATAAAGTAGCAGAAGATGTATCTTCTCTGGGAAAGCACAGATGCGCAGGGCTGTTGTGCTGTGAATAGGCTGCCAAGGGAAGGTGCAGATCGAGCAACAGCTTTCCGGCTTAGCGCCTTCCTTGTGGGAGAAGGAGCCGGACCTTTGCCTTTTCGGAGAGGGGCTCTGCAGCGGAAAGGCACAATGAGCAGTAGCGTCCCTGGGAAAGCACAGATCCCCAGGACTGTCGTACTGTGAATAGGCTGCCAAGGGAAGGTGCAGACCAGCAACAGCTTTCAGGCTTAGCACCTTCCTTGTGGGAGAAGGAGCCGGACGTTTGCCTTTTTGGAAAAGTGCTCTGCAGAGGAAAGGCACAATGAGCAGTAGCGTCCCTGGGAAAGCACAGATCCGCAGGGCTGTTGTGCTGTGAATAGGCTGCACGGGGAAGGTGCAGACCAGCAACAGCTTTCAGGCTTAGCACCTTCCTTGTGGGAGAAGGAGCCGGACTTTTGCCTTTTCGGAGAGGGGCTCTGCAGAGGAAAAGCGTCATGAGCTGTAGCGTCTGTGGGAAAGAATACATCCGCAGGGCTGTTGTGCTGTGAATAGGCTGCACGGGGAAGGTGCAGACCAGCAACAGCTTTCAGGCTTAGCGCCTTCCTTCTGGGAGAAGGAGCCGGACCTTTGCCTTTTCGGAGAGGGGCTGTGCAAAGAAAAAGCAGCAGAAGATGTATCGTCTCTGGGAAAGAATACATCCGCAGGGCTGTTGTGCTGTGAATAGGCTGCCAAGGGAAGGTGCAGACGAGCAACAGCTTTCAGGCTTATCACCTTCCTTGTGGGAGAAGGAGCCGGATGTTTGCCTTTTCGGAGAGGGGCTCTGCAGAGGAAAGGCAGAATGAGCAGTAGCGTCCCTGGGAAAGCACAGATCCGCAGGGCTGTCGTGCTGTGACTAGGCTGCCAAGTGAAGGTGCAGACCAGCAACAGCTTTCCGGCTTAGCACCTTCCTTGTGGGAGAAGGAGCCGGACGTTTGCGTTTTCGGAGAGAGGCTCTGCAAAGAAAAAGCAGCAGAAGATGTATCGTCTCTGGGAAAGAATATATCCGCAGGGCTGTTGTGCTGTGAATAGGCTGCCAAGGGAAGGTGCAGACCAGCAACAGCTTTCCGGCTTAGCGCCTTCCTTGTGGGAGAAGGAGCCGGACGTTTGCCTTCTCGGAGAGGGGCTCTGCAGAGGAAAAACATAATGAGCTGTATCGTCTCTGGGAAAGCACAGATCCGCAGGGCTGTTGTGCTGTAAATAGGCTGCCAAGGGAAGGTGCAGACCAGCAACAGCTTTCAGGCTTAGCGCCTTCCTTCTGGGAGAAGGAGCCCCACTTTTCTTTTTTCGAAGCAGGATTCTGCACAGGAAAAGCATCATGAGCTGTTTCCTATGTGGGAAAGAACAGATCCGCAGGGCTGTTGTGCTGTGAATAGGCTGCCAAGGGAAGGTGCAGACCAGCAACATCTTTCAGGGCTACCGCGTTCCTTGAGGGAGAAGGAGCTGAATTTTTGCCTTATCGGAGAGGGGCTCTGCAGAGGAAAAGCAGCAGCAGCTGTATCGTCTCTCGGAAAGCACAGATCCGCAGGGCTGTTGTGCTGTGAATAGGCTGCACGGGGAAGGTGCAGACCAGCAACAGCTTTCCGGCTTAGCGCCTTCCTTGTGGGAGAAGGAGCCGGACCTTTGCCTTTTCGGAGAGGGGCTCTGCAGAGGAAAGGCACAATGAGCAGTAGCTTCCCTGGGAAAGCACAGATCCGCAGGGCTGTTGTGCTGTGAATAGGCTGCACGGGGAAGGTGCAGACCAGCAACAGCTTTCAGGCTTAGCACCTTCCTTGTGGGAGAAGGAGCCGGACTTTTGCCTTTTCGGAGAGGGGCTCTGCAGAGGAAAAGCGTCATGAGCTGTAGCGTCTGTGGGAAAGCACAAATGCGTAGGGCTGTTGTGCTGTGAATAGGCTGCACGGGGAAGGTGCAGACCAGCAACAGCTTTCAGGCTTAGCGCCTTCCTTGTGGGAGAAGGAGCCGGACCTTTGCCTTTTCGGAGAGGGGCTCTGCAGAGGAAAGGCAGAATGAGCAGTAGCGTCCCTGGGAAAGCACAGATCCGCAGGGCTGTCGTGCTGTGACTAGGCTGCCAAGGGAAGGTGCAGACCAGCAACAGCTTTCCGGCTTAGCACCTTCCTTGTGGGAGAAGGAGCCGGACGTTTGCGTTTTCGGAGAGAGGCTCTGCAAAGAAAAAGCAGCAGAAGATGTATCGTCTCTGGGAAAGAATATATCCGCAGGGCTGTTGTGCTGTGAATAGGCTGCCAAGGGAAGGTGCAGACCAGCAACAGCTTTCCGGCTTAGCGCCTTCCTTGTGGGAGAAGGAGCCGGACGTTTGCCTTCTCGGAGAGGGGCTCTGCAGAGGAAAAACATAATGAGCTGTATCGTCTCTGGGAAAGCACAGATCCGCAGGGCTGTTGTGCTGTGAATAGGCTGCACGGGGAAGGTAGATACCAGCAACAGCTTTCCGGCTTAGCACCTTCCTTGTGGGAGAAGGAGCCGGACCTTTACCATTTCCGAGAGGGGTTCTGCAGAGAAAAAGCATCATGAGCTGTAGCGTCTGTGGGAAAGCACAGATCCGCAGGGCTGTTGTGCTGAGAATAGGCTGCCAAGGGAAGGTGCAGACGAGGAACAGCTTTCAGGCTTAGCACCTTCCTTGTGGGAGAAGGAGCCGGACCTTTGCCTTTTCGGAGAGGGGCTCTGCAAAGATAAAGTAGCAGAAGATGTATCTTCTCTGGGAAAGCACAGATGCGCAGGGCTGTTGTGCTGTGAATAGGCTGCCAAGGGAAGGTGCAGATCAGCAACAGCTTTCAGGCTTAGCGCCTTCCTTGTGGGAGAAGGAGCCGGACGTTTGCCTTTTCGGAGAGGGGCTCTGCAGCGGAAAGGCACAATGAGCAGTAGCGTCCCTGGGAAAGCACAGATCCCCAGGACTGTCGTACTGTGAATAGGCTGCCAAGGGAAGGTGCAGACCAGCAACAGCTTTCAGGCTTAGCACCTTCCTTGTGGGAGAAGGAGCCGGACGTTTGCCTTTTCGGAGAAGGGCTCTGGAGAGGAAAGGCACAATGAGCAGTAGCGTCCCTGGGAAAGCACAGATCCGCAGGGCTGTTGTGCTGTGAATAGGCTGCCAAGGGAAGGTGCAGACCAGCAACAGCTTTCAGGGTTAGCACCTTCGTTGTGGGAGAAGGATCCGAATGTTTGCCTTTTCCGAGAGGGGCTCTGCAGAGAAAAAGCATCATGAGCTGTAGCGTCTGTGGGAAAGCACAGATCCGCAGGGCTGTTGTGCTGTGAATAGGCTGCCAAGGGAAGGTGCAGACGAGCAACAGCTTTCAGGCTTAGCACCTTCCTTGTGGGAGAAGGAGCCGGACCTTTGCCTTTTCGGAGAGGGGCTCTGCAAAGATAAAGTAGCAGAAGATGTATCTTCTCTGGGAAAGCACAGATGCGCAGGGCTGTTGTGCTGTGAATAGGCTGCCAAGGGAAGGTGCAGACGAGAAAGAGCTTTCAGGCTTAGCGCCTCCCTTCTGGGAGAAGGAGCCCCACTTTTCCTTTTTCGAAGCAGGATTCTGCACAGGAAAAGCATCATGAGCTGTTTCCTATGTGGGAAAGCACAGATCCGCAGGGCTGTTGTGCTGTGAATAGGCTGCCAAGGGAAGGTGCAGATCAGCAACAGCTTTCAGGCTTAGCGCCTTCCTTGTGGGAGAAGGAGCCGGACGTTTGCCTTTTCGGAGAGGGGCTCTGCAGCGGAAAGGCACAATGAGCAGTAGCGTCCCTGGGAAAGCACAGATCCCCAGGACTGTCGTACTGTGAATAGGCTGCCAAGGGAAGGTGCAGACCAGCAACAGCTTTCAGAATTAGCACCTTCCTTGTGGGAGAAGGAGCCGGACCTTTGCCTTTTCGGAGAAGGGCTCTGCAGAGGAAAGGCACAATGAGCAGTAGCGTCCCTGGGAAAGCACAGATCCGCAGGGCTGTTGTGCTGTGAATAGGCTGCCAAGGGAAGGTGCAGACCAGCAACAGCTTTCAGGCTTAGCACCTTCCTTGTGGGAGAAGGAGCCGGACCTTTGCCTTTTCGGAGAGGGGCTCTGCAAAGATAAAGTAGCAGAAGATGTATCTTCTCTGGGAAAGCACAGATGCGCAGGGCTGTTGTGCTGTGAATAGGCTGCCAAGGGAAGGTGCAGACGAGAAAGAGCTTTCCGGCTTAGCGCCTTCCTTGTGGGAGAAGGAGCCGGACCTTTGCCTTTTCGGAGAGGGGCTCTGCAGAGGAAAGGCACAATGAGCAGTAGCGTCCCTGGGAAAGCACAGATCCCCAGGACTGTCGTACTGTGAATAGGCTGCCAAGGGAAGGTGCAGACCAGCAACAGCTTTCAGGCTTAGCACCTTCCTTGTGGGAGAAGGAGCCGGACGTTTGCCTTTTTGGAAAAGTGCTCTGCAGAGGAAAGGCACAATGAGCAGTAGCGTCCCTGGGAAAGCACAGATCCGCAGGGCTGTTGTGCTGTGAATAGGCTGCACGGGGAAGGTGCAGACCAGCAACAGCTTTCAGGCTTAGCACCTTCCTTGTGGGAGAAGGAGCCGGACTTTTGCCTTTTCGGAGAGGGGCTCTGCAGAGGAAAAGCGTCATGAGCTGTAGCGTCTGTGGGAAAGAATACATCCGCAGGGCTGTTGTGCTGTGAATAGGCTGCACGGGGAAGGTGCAGACCAGCAACAGCTTTCAGGCTTAGCGCCTTCCTTCTGGGAGAAGGAGCCGGACCTTTGCCTTTTCGGAGAGGGGCTGTGCAAAGAAAAAGCAGCAGAAGATGTATCGTCTCTGGGAAAGAATACATCCGCAGGGCTGTTGTGCTGTGAATAGGCTGCCAAGGGAAGGTGCAGACGAGCAACAGCTTTCAGGCTTATCACCTTCCTTGTGGGAGAAGGAGCCGGATTTTTGCCTTTTCGGAGAGGGGCTCTGCAGAGGAAAGGCAGAATGAGCAGTAGCGTCCCTGGGAAAGCACAGATCCGCAGGGCTGTCGTGCTGTGACTAGGCTGCCAAGTGAAGGTGCAGACCAGCAACAGCTTTCCGGCTTAGCACCTTCCTTGTGGGAGAAGGAGCCGGACGTTTGCGTTTTCGGAGAGAGGCTCTGCAAAGAAAAAGCAGCAGAAGATGTATCGTCTCTGGGAAAGAATATATCCGCAGGGCTGTTGTGCTGTGAATAGGCTGCCAAGGGAAGGTGCAGACCAGCAACAGCTTTCCGGCTTAGCGCCTTCCTTGTGGGAGAAGGAGCCGGACGTTTGCCTTCTCGGAGAGGGGCTCTGCAGAGGAAAAACATAATGAGCTGTATCGTCTCTGGGAAAGCACAGATCCGCAGGGCTGTTGTGCTGTGAATAGGCTGCACGGGGAAGGTAGATACCAGCAACAGCTTTCCGGCTTAGCACCTTCCTTGTGGGAGAAGGAGCCGGACCTTTACCATTTCGGAGAGGGGTTCTGCAGAGGAAAAACATCATGAGCTGTAGCGTCTGTGGGAAAGCACAGATCCGCAGGGCTGTTGTGCTGTGAATAGGCTGCCAAGGGAAGGTGCAGACCAGCAACAGCTTTCCGGCTTAGCACCTTCCTTGTGGGAGAAAGACCCGGACGTTTGCCTTTTCGGAGAGGGGCTCTGCAGAGGAAAGGCACAATGAGCAGTAGCGTCCCTGGGCAAGCACAGATTCGCAGGGCTGTTGTGCTGTGAATAGGCTGCCAAGGGAAGGGGCATACCAGCAACAGCTTTCACGCTAAGCACCTTCGTTGTGGGAGAAGGAGCCGGATTTCTGCCTTTTCGGAGAGGGGCTATGCAAAGGAAAGGCACAATGAGCAGTAGAGTCCCTGGGAAAGCACAGATCCGCAGGACTGTCGTGCTGTGAATAGGCTGCCAAGGGAAGGTGCAGACCAGCAACAGCTTTCAGGCTTAGCGCCTTCCTTGTGGGAGAAGGAGCCGGACGTTTGCCTTTTCGGAGAGGGGCTCTGCAGAGGAGAAGCATCATGAGCTGTATCTTTTGTGGGAAAGCACAGATCCGCAGGGCTGTCGTGCTGTGAATAGGCTGCACGGGGAAGGTAGATACCAGCAACAGCTTTCACGCTAAGCACCTTCCTTGTGGGAGAAGGAGCCGGACGTTTGCCTTTTCGGAGAGGGGCTCTGCAGAGGAAAGGCACAATGAGCAGTAGCGTCTGTGGGAAAGCACAGATTCCCCAGGGCTGTTGTGCTGTGAATAGGCTGCCAAGGGAAGGTGCAGACCAGCAACAGCTTTCCGGCTTAGCAGCTTCCTTGTGGGAGAAGGAGCCGGATTTCTGCCTTCTCGGAGAGGGGCTCTGCAAAGGAAAGGCACAATCAGCAGTAGCGTCCCTGGGAAAGCACAGATCCCCAGGGCTGTTGTGCTGTGAGTAGGCTGCCAAGGGAAGGTGCAGACCAGCAACAGCTTTCAGGCTTAGCACCTTTCTTGTGTGAGAAGGAGCCGGACGTTTGCCTTTTCGGAGAGGGGCTCTGCAGAGGAAAAGCAGCAGGAGCTGTAGCGTCTGTGGGAAAGCACAGATCCGCAGGGCTGTTGTGCTGTGAATAGGCTGCCAAGGGAAGGTGCAGACCAGCAACAGCTTTCCGGCTTAGCACCTTCCTTGTGGGAGAAGGAGCCAGACGTTTGCCTTTTCGAGAGGGGCTATGGAAAGAAAAAGCAGCAGAAGATATATCGTCTCTGGGAAAGCACAGATCCGCAGGGCTGTTGTGCTGTGAATAGGCTGCCAAGGGAAGGTGCAGACCAGCAACAGCTTTCCGGCTTAGCACCTTGCTTGTGGCAGAAGGAGCCGGATTTTTGCCTTTTCGGAGAGGGGCTCTGCAGAGGAAAGGCACAATGAGCAGTAGCGTCCCTGGGAAAGCACAGATCCGCAGGGCTGTTGTGCTGTGAATAGGCTGCCAAGGGAAGGTGCAGACCAGCAACAGCTTTCCGGCTTAGCACCTTCCTTGTGGGAGAAGGAGCCGGACTTTTGCCTTTTCGGATAGGGGCTCTGCAGAGCAAAGGCATCATGAGCTGTAGCGTCTTTGGGAAAGCACAGATCCGCAGGGCTGTTGTGCGGTGAATAGGCTGCCAAGGGAAGGTGCAGACCAGCAACAGCTTTCCGGCTTAGCACCTTCCTTGTGGGAGAAGGAGCCGGATTTTTGCCTTCTTGGAGAAGGGCTCTGCAGAGGAAAGGCACAATGAGCAGTAGCGTCCCTGGGAAAGCACAGATCCCCAGGACTGTCGTGCTGTGAATAGGCTGCCAAGGGAAGGTGCAGACCAGCAACAGCTTTCAGGCTTAGCACCTTCCTTGTGGGAGAAGGAGCCGGACGTTTGCCTTTTCGGAGAGGGGATCTGCAGAGGAAAGGAACAATCAGCAGTAGCGTCCCTGGGAAAGCACAGATCCGCAGGGCTGTTGTGCTGTGAATAGGCTGCCAAGGGAAGGTGCAGACCAGCAACAGCTTTCAGTCTTAGCCCCTTCCTTGAGGGAGAAGGAGCCCCACCGTTTCATTTTTCGAAACAGGATTCTGCACAGGAAAAGCATCATGAGCTGCAGCGTCTGTGGGAAAGCACAGATGCGCAGGGCTGTTGTGCTGTGAATAGGCTGCCAAGGGAAGGTGCAGACCAGCAACAGCTTTCAGGCTTAGCACCTTCCTTGTGGGAGAAGGAGCCGGACTTTTGCCTTTTCGGAGAGGGGTTCTGCAGAGGAAAAGCATCATGAGCTGTAGCGTCTGTGGGAAAGCACAGATGCGCAGGGCTGTTGTGCTGTGAATAGGCTGCACGGGGAAGGTGCAGACGAGAAAGAGCTTTCAGGCTTAGCGCCTTCCTTCTGGGAGAAGGAGCCCCACTTTTCCTTTTTCGAAGCAGGATTCTGCACAGGAAAAGCATCATGAGCTGTTTCCTATGTGGGAAAGCACAGATCCGCAGGGCTGTTGTGCTGTGAATAGGCTGCCAAGGGAAGGTGCAGATCAGCAACAGCTTTCAGGCTTAGCGCCTTCCTTCTGGGAGAAGGAGCCCCACTTTTCCTTTTTCGAAGCAGGATTCTGCACAGGAAAAGCATCATGAGCTGTTTCCTATGTGGGAAAGCACAGATCTGCAGGGCTGTTGTGCTGTGAATAGGCTGCCAAGGGAAGGTGCAGACCAGCAACAGCTTTCAGGCTTAGCGCCTTCCTTGTGGGAGAAGGAGCCGGACGTTTGCCTTTTCCGAGAGGGGCTCTGCAGAGGAAAGGCACAATGAGCAGTAGCGTCCCTGGGAAAGCACAGATCCGCAGGGCTGTTGTGCTATGAATAGGCTGCCAAGGGAAGGTGCAGACCAGCAACAGCTTTCAGGCTTAGCACCTTCCTTGTGGGAGAAGGATCCGAATGTTTGCCTTTTCGGAGAGGGGCTCTGCAGAGAAAAAGCATCATGAGCTGTAGCGTCTGTGGGAAAGCATAGATCCCCAGGAGTGTCGTGCTGTGAATAGGCTGCCAAGGGAAGGTGCAGACCAGCAACAGCTTTCAGGCTTAGCACCTTTCTTGTGGGTGAAGGAGCCGGACGTTTGCCTTTTCGGAGAGGGGCTCTGCAAAGATAAAGGAGCAGAAGATGTATCTTCTCTGGGAAAGCACAGATGCGCAGGGCTGTTGTGCTGTGAATAGGCTGCCAAGGGAAGGTGCAGACCAGCAACAGCTTTCAGGCTTAGCGCCTTCCTCTTGGGAGGAGCCGGACCTTTGCCTTTTCGGAGAGGGGCTCTGCAGAGGAAAGGCAGAATGAGCAGTAGCGTCCCTGGGAAAGCATAGATCCGCAGGGCTGTTGTGCTGTGAATAGGCTGCCAAGGGAAGGTGCAGACCAGCAACAGCTTTCAGGCTTAGCACCTTCCTTGTGGGAGAAGGATCCGAATGTTTGCCTTTTCGGAGAGGGGCTCTGCAGAGAAGAAGCATCATGAGCTGTAGCGTCTCTGGGAAAGCACAGATGCGCAGGGCTGTTGTGCTGTGAATAGGCTGCCAAGGGAAGGTGCAGACCAGCAACAGCTTTCAGGCTTAGCGCCTTCCTTCTGGGAGAAGGAGCCCCACTTTTCTTTTTTCGAAGCAGGATTCTGCACAGGAAAAGCATCATGAGCTGTTTCCTATGTGGGAAAGCACAGATCCGCAGGGCTGTTGTGCTGTGAATAGGCTGCCAAGGGAAGGTGCAGACCAGCAACAGCTTTCAGGCTTAGCACCTTCCTTGTGGGAGAAGGAGCCGGACGTTTGCCTTTTCGGAGAGGGGCTCTGCAGAGGAAAGGCAGAATGAGCAGTAGCGTCTGTGGGAAAGCACAGATCCGCAGGGCTGTTGTGCTGTGAATAGGCTGCACGGGGAAGGTGCAGACCAGCAACAGCTTTCCGGCTTAGCGCCTTCCTTGTGGGAGAAGGAGCCGGACCTTTGCCTTTTCGGAGAGGGGCTCTGCAGAGGAAAAGCACAATGAGCAGTAGCTTCCCTGGGAAAGCACAGATCCGCAGGGCTGTTGTGCTGTGAATAGGCTGCCAAGGGAAGGTGCAGACCAGCAACAGCTTTCAGTCTTAGCCCCTTCCTTGTGGGAGAAGGAGCCCCACCTTTCCTTTTTCGAAACAGGATTCTGCAGAGGAAAAGCATCATGAGCTGTAGCGTCTGTGGGAAAGCACAGATCCGCAGGGCTGTTGTGCTGTGAATAGGCTGCACGGGGAAGGTGCAGACCAGCATCAGCTTTCAGTCTTAGCACCTTCCTTGTGGGAGAAGGAGCTGGACTTTTGCCTTTTCGAAGCAGGATTCTGCAGAGGAAAAGCATCATGAGCTTTTTCCTATGTGGGAAAGCACAGATCCGCAGGGCTGTTGTGCTGTGAATAGGCTGCCAAGGGAAGGTGCAGATCAGCAACAGCTTTCAGGCTTAGCCCCTTCCTTGTGGGAGAAGGAGCCCCACCTTTCCTTTTTCGAAACAGGATTCTGCACAGGAAAAGCATCATGAGCTGTAGCATCCCTGGGAAAGCACAGATCCCCAGGAGTGTCGTGCTGTGAATAGGCTGCCAAGGGAAGGTGCAGACGAGAAAGAGCTTTCAGGCTTAGCGCCTTCCTTCTGGGAGAAGGAGCCCCACTTTTCCTTTTTCGAAGCAGGATTCTGCACAGGAAAAGCATCATGAGCTGTTTCCTATGTGGGAAAGCACAGATCCGCAGGGCTGTTGTGCTATGAATAGGCTGCCAAGGGAAGGTGCAGACCAGCAAGAGCTTTCAGTCTTAGCGCCTTCCTTGTGGGAGAAGGAGCCGGACCTTTGCCTTTTCGGAGAGGGGCTCTGCAGAGGAAAGGCAGAATGAGCAGTAGCGTCCCTGGGAAAGCACAGATCCGCAGGGCTGTTGTGCTGTAAATAGGCTGCCAAGGGAAGGTGCAGACCAGCAACAGCTTTCAGGCTTAGCGCCTTCCTTCTGGGAGAAGGAGCCCCACTTTTCTTTTTTCGAAGCAGGATTCTGCACAGGAAAAGCATCATGAGCTGTTTCCTATGTGGGAAAGCACAGATCCGCAGGGCTGTTGTGCTGTGAATAGGCTGCCAAGGGAAGGTGCAGACCAGCAACATCTTTCAGGGCTACCGCGTTCCTTGAGGGAGAAGGAGCTGAATTTTTGCCTTATCGGAGAGGGGCTCTGCAGAGGAAAAGCAGCAGCAGCTGTATCGTCTCTCGGAAAGCACAGATCCGCAGGGCTGTTGTGCTGTGAATAGGCTGCACGGGGAAGGTGCAGACCAGCAACAGCTTTCAGGCTTAGCGCCTTCCTTGTGGGAGAAGGAGCCAGACGTTTGCCTTTTCGAGAGGGGCTATGGAAAGAAAAAGCAGCAGAAGATATATCGTCTCTGGGAAAGCACAGATCCGCAGGGCTGTTGTGCTGTGAATAGGCTGCCAAGGGAAGGTGCAGACCAGCAACAGCTTTCCGGCTTAGCACCTTCCTTGTGGGAGAAGGAGCCGGACTTTTGCCTTTTCGGATAGGGGCTCTGCAGAGCAAAGGCATCATGAGCTGTAGCGTCTTTGGGAAAGCACAGATCCGCAGGGCTGTTGTGCGGTGAATAGGCTGCCAAGGGAAGGTGCAGACCAGCAACAGCTTTCCGGCTTAGCACCTTCCTTGTGGGAGAAGGAGCCGGATTTTTGCCTTCTTGGAGAAGGGCTCTGCAGAGGAAAGGCACAATGAGCAGTAGCGTCCCTGGGAAAGCACAGATCCCCAGGACTGTCGTGCTGTGAATAGGCTGCCAAGGGAAGGTGCAGACCAGCAACAGCTTTCAGTCTTAGCGCCTTCCTTGTGGGAGAAGGAGCCGGACCTTTGCCTTTTCGGAGAGGGGCTCTGCAGAGGAAAGGAACAATCAGCAGTAGCGTCCCTGGGAAAGCACAGATCCGCAGGGCTGTTGTGCTGTGAATAGGCTGCCAAGGGAAGGTGCAGACCAGCAACAGCTTTCAGTCTTAGCCCCTTCCTTGAGGGAGAAGGAGCCCCACCGTTCATTTTTCGAAACAGGATTCTGCACAGGAAAAGCATCATGAGCTGTAGCGTCTGTGGGAAAGCACAGATGCGCAGGGCTGTTGTGCTGTGAATAGGCTGCCAAGGGAAGGTGCAGACCAGCAACAGCTTTCAGGCTTAGCACCTTCCTTGTGGGAGAAGGAGCCGGACTTTTGCCTTTTCGGAGAGGGGTTCTGCAGAGGAAAAGCATCATGAGCTGTAGCGTCTGTGGGAAAGCACAGATGCGCAGGGCTGTTGTGCTGTGAATAGGCTGCACGGGGAAGGTGCAGACGAGAAAGAGCTTTCAGGCTTAGCGCCTTCCTTCTGGGAGAAGGAGCCCCACTTTTCCTTTTTCGAAGCAGGATTCTGCACAGGAAAAGCATCATGAGCTGTTTCCTATGTGGGAAAGCACAGATCCGCAGGGCTGTTGTGCTGTGAATAGGCTGCCAAGGGAAGGTGCAGATCAGCAACAGCTTTCAGGCTTAGCGCCTTCCTTCTGGGAGAAGGAGCCCCACTTTTCCTTTTTCGAAGCAGGATTCTGCACAGGAAAAGCATCATGAGCTGTTTCCTATGTGGGAAAGCACAGATCTGCAGGGCTGTTGTGCTGTGAATAGGCTGCCAAGGGAAGGTGCAGACCAGCAACAGCTTTCAGGCTTAGCGCCTTCCTTGTGGGAGAAGGAGCCGGACGTTTGCCTTTTCCGAGAGGGGCTCTGCAGAGGAAAGGCACAATGAGCAGTAGCGTCCCTGGGAAAGCACAGATCCGCAGGGCTGTTGTGCTATGAATAGGCTGCCAAGGGAAGGTGCAGACCAGCAACAGCTTTCAGGCTTAGCACCTTCCTTGTGGGAGAAGGATCCGAATGTTTGCCTTTTCGGAGAGGGGCTCTGCAGAGAAAAAGCATCATGAGCTGTAGCGTCTGTGGGAAAGCATAGATCCCCAGGAGTGTCGTGCTGTGAATAGGCTGCCAAGGGAAGGTGCAGACCAGCAACAGCTTTCAGGCTTAGCACCTTTCTTGTGGGTGAAGGAGCCGGACGTTTGCCTTTTCGGAGAGGGGCTCTGCAAAGATAAAGTAGCAGAAGATGTATCTTCTCTGGGAAAGCACAGATGCGCAGGGCTGTTGTGCTGTGAATAGGCTGCCAAGGGAAGGTGCAGACCAGCAACAGCTTTCAGGCTTAGCGCCTTCCTCTTGGGAGGAGCCGGACCTTTGCCTTTTCGGAGAGGGGCTCTGCAGAGGAAAGGCAGAATGAGCAGTAGCGTCCCTGGGAAAGCATAGATCCGCAGGGCTGTTGTGCTGTGAATAGGCTGCCAAGGGAAGGTGCAGACCAGCAACAGCTTTCAGGCTTAGCACCTTCCTTGTGGGAGAAGGATCCGAATGTTTGCCTTTTCGGAGAGGGGCTCTGCAGAGAAGAAGCATCATGAGCTGTAGCGTCTCTGGGAAAGCACAGATGCGCAGGGCTGTTGTGCTGTGAATAGGCTGCCAAGGGAAGGTGCAGACGAGAAAGAGCTTTCAGGCTTAGCGCCTTCCTTCTGGGAGAAGGAGCCCCACTTTTCCTTTTTCGAAGCAGGATTCTGCACAGGAAAAGCATCATGAGCTGTTTCCTATGTGGGAAAGCACAGATCCGCAGGGCTGTTGTGCTGTGAATAGGCTGCCAAGGGAAGGTGCAGACCAGCAACAGCTTTCAGGCTTAGCGCCTTCCTTGTGGGAGAAGGAGCCGGACGTTTGCCTTTTCGGAGAGGGGCTCTGCAGAGAAAAAGCATCATGAGCTGTATCTTTTGTGGGAAAGCACAGATCCGCAGGGCTGTTGTGCTGTGAATAGGCTGCCAAGGGAAGGTGCAGACCAGCAACAGCTTTCAGGGTTAGCACCTTCCTTGTGGGAGAAGGATCCGAATGTTTGCCTTTTCCGAGAGGGGCTCTGCAGAGAAAAAGCATCATGAGCTGTAGCGTCTGTGGGAAAGCACAGATCCGCAGGGCTGTTGTGCTGTGAATAGGCTGCCAAGGGGAGGTGCAGACCAGCAACAGCTTTCAGGCTTAGTACCTTCCTTGTGGGAGAAGGAGCCGGACTTTTGCCTTTTCCGAGAGGGGTTCTGCAAAGAAAAAGCAGCAGAAGATACATCGTCTCTCGGAAAGCACAGATCCGCAGGGCCTTTGTGCTGTGAATAGGCTGCACGGGGAAGGTGCAGACCAGCAACAGCTTTCAGGCTTAGCGCCTTCCTTGTGGGAGAAGGAGCCGGACCTTTGCCTTTTCGGAGAGGGGCTCTGCAAAGATAAAGTTGCAGAAGATGTATCTTCTCTGCGAAAGCACAGATCCGCAGGGCTGTTGTGCTGTGAATAGGCTGCCAAGGGAAGGTGCAGACGAGAAAGAGCTTTCAGGCTTAGCGCCTTCCTTCTGGGAGAAGGAGCCCCACTTTTCCTTTTTCGAAGCAGGATTCTGCACAGGAAAAGCATCATGAGCTGTTTCATATGTGGGAAAGCACAGATGCGCAGGGCTGTTGTGCTATGAATAGGCTGCCAAGGGAAGGTGCAGACCAGCAAGAGCTTTCCGGCTTAGCGCCTTCCTTGTGGGAGAAGGAGCCGGACGTTTGCCTTTTCGGAGAGGGGCTCTGCAGAGGAAAGGCACAATCAGCTGTAGCGTCCCTGGGAAAGCACAGATCCGCAGGGCTGTTGTGCTGTGAATAGGCTGCCAAGGGAAGGTGCAGACCAGCAAGACCTTTCAGGCTTAGCACCTTCCTTGTGGGAGAAGGAGCCGGACGTTTGCCTTTTCGGAGAGGGGCTCTGCAGAGGAAAAGCATCATGAGCTGTATCGTCCCTGGGAAAGCATAGATCCGCAGTGCTGTTGTGCTGTGAATAGGCTGCCAAGGGAAGGTGCAGACCAGCAACAGCTTTCACGCTAAGCACCTTCCTTGTGGGAGAAGGAGCCCCACTTTTCCTCTTTCGAAGCAGGATTCTGCACAGGAAAGGCAGAATGAGCAGTAGCGTCCCTGGGAAAGCACAGATCCCCAGGACTGTCGTACTGTGAATAGGCTGCCAAGGGAAGGTGCAGACCAGCAACAGCTTTCAGGCTTAGCGCCTTCCTTGTGGGAGAAGGAGCCGGACGTTTGCCTTTTCCGAGAGGGGCTCTGCAGAGGAAAGGCACAATGAGCAGTAGCGTCCCTGGGAAAGCACAGATCCGCAGGGCTGTTGTGCTATGAATAGGCTGCCAAGGGAAGGTGCAGACCAGCAACAGCTTTCAGGCTTAGCACCTTCCTTGTGGGAGAAGGATCCGAATGTTTGCCTTTTCGGAGAGGGGCTCTGCAGAGAAAAAGCATCATGAGCTGTAGCGTCTGTGGGAAAGCATAGATCCCCAGGAGTGTCGTGCTGTGAATAGGCTGCCAAGGGAAGGTGCAGACCAGCAACAGCTTTCAGGCTTAGCACCTTTCTTGTGGGTGAAGGAGCCGGACGTTTGCCTTTTCGGAGAGGGGCTCTGCAAAGATAAAGTAGCAGAAGATGTATCTTCTCTGGGAAAGCACAGATGCGCAGGGCTGTTGTGCTGTGAATAGGCTGCCAAGGGAAGGTGCAGACCAGCAACAGCTTTCAGGCTTAGCGCCTTCCTCTTGGGAGGAGCCGGACCTTTGCCTTTTCGGAGAGGGGCTCTGCAGAGGAAAGGCAGAATGAGCAGTAGCGTCCCTGGGAAAGCATAGATCCGCAGGGCTGTTGTGCTGTGAATAGGCTGCCAAGGGAAGGTGCAGACCAGCAACAGCTTTCAGGCTTAGCACCTTCCTTGTGGGAGAAGGATCCGAATGTTTGCCTTTTCGGAGAGGGGCTCTGCAGAGAAGAAGCATCATGAGCTGTAGCGTCTCTGGGAAAGCACAGATGCGCAGGGCTGTTGTGCTGTGAATAGGCTGCCAAGGGAAGGTGCAGACGAGAAAGAGCTTTCAGGCTTAGCGCCTTCCTTCTGGGAGAAGGAGCCCCACTTTTCCTTTTTCGAAGCAGGATTCTGCACAGGAAAAGCATCATGAGCTGTTTCCTATGTGGGAAAGCACAGATCCGCAGGGCTGTTGTGCTGTGAATAGGCTGCCAAGGGAAGGTGCAGACCAGCAACAGCTTTCAGGCTTAGCGCCTTCCTTGTGGGAGAAGGAGCCGGACGTTTGCCTTTTCGGAGAGGGGCTCTGCAGAGAAAAAGCATCATGAGCTGTATCTTTTGTGGGAAAGCACAGATCCGCAGGGCTGTTGTGCTGTGAATAGGCTGCCAAGGGAAGGTGCAGACCAGCAACAGCTTTCAGGGTTAGCACCTTCCTTGTGGGAGAAGGATCCGAATGTTTGCCTTTTCCGAGAGGGGCTCTGCAGAGAAAAAGCATCATGAGCTGTAGCGTCTGTGGGAAAGCACAGATCCGCAGGGCTGTTGTGCTGTGAATAGGCTGCCAAGGGGAGGTGCAGACCAGCAACAGCTTTCAGGCTTAGTACCTTCCTTGTGGGAGAAGGAGCCGGACTTTTGCCTTTTCCGAGAGGGGTTCTGCAAAGAAAAAGCAGCAGAAGATACATCGTCTCTCGGAAAGCACAGATCCGCAGGGCCTTTGTGCTGTGAATAGGCTGCACGGGGAAGGTGCAGACCAGCAACAGCTTTCAGGCTTAGCGCCTTCCTTGTGGGAGAAGGAGCCGGACCTTTGCCTTTTCGGAGAGGGGCTCTGCAAAGATAAAGTTGCAGAAGATGTATCTTCTCTGCGAAAGCACAGATCCGCAGGGCTGTTGTGCTGTGAATAGGCTGCCAAGGGAAGGTGCAGACGAGAAAGAGCTTTCAGGCTTAGCGCCTTCCTTCTGGGAGAAGGAGCCCCACTTTTCCTTTTTCGAAGCAGGATTCTGCACAGGAAAAGCATCATGAGCTGTTTCATATGTGGGAAAGCACAGATGCGCAGGGCTGTTGTGCTATGAATAGGCTGCCAAGGGAAGGTGCAGACCAGCAAGAGCTTTCCGGCTTAGCGCCTTCCTTGTGGGAGAAGGAGCCGGACGTTTGCCTTTTCGGAGAGGGGCTCTGCAGAGGAAAGGCACAATCAGCTGTAGCGTCCCTGGGAAAGCACAGATCCGCAGGGCTGTTGTGCTGTGAATAGGCTGCCAAGGGAAGGTGCAGACCAGCAAGACCTTTCAGGCTTAGCACCTTCCTTGTGGGAGAAGGAGCCGGACGTTTGCCTTTTCGGAGAGGGGCTCTGCAGAGGAAAAGCATCATGAGCTGTATCGTCCCTGGGAAAGCATAGATCCGCAGTGCTGTTGTGCTGTGAATAGGCTGCCAAGGGAAGGTGCAGACCAGCAACAGCTTTCACGCTAAGCACCTTCCTTGTGGGAGAAGGAGCCCCACTTTTCCTCTTTCGAAGCAGGATTCTGCACAGGAAAGGCAGAATGAGCAGTAGCGTCCCTGGGAAAGCACAGATCCCCAGGACTGTCGTACTGTGAATAGGCTGCCAAGGGAAGGTGCAGACCAGCAACAGCTTTCAAGCTTAGCACCTTCCTTGTGGGAGAAGGAGCCGGACCTTTGCCTTTTCGGAGAGGGGCTCTGCAGAGGAAAGGCAGAATGAGCAGTAGCGTCCCTGGGAAAGCACAGATCCCCAGGACTGTCGTGCTGTGAATAGGCTGCCAAGGGAAGGTGCAGACCAGCAACAGCTTTCAGGCTTAGCGCCTTCCTTGTGGGAGAAGGAGCCGGACGTTTGCCTTTTCCGAGAGGGGCTCTGCAGAGGAAAGGCACAATGAGCAGTAGCGTCGCTGGGAAAGCACAGATCCGCAGGGCTGTTGTGCTGTGAATAGGCTGCCAAGGGAAGGTACAGACCAGCAACAGCTTTCAGTCTTAGCCCCTTCCTTGTGGAGAAGGAGCCCCACCTTTCCTTTTTCGAAACAGGATTCTGCACAGGAAAAGCATCATGAGCTGTAGCGTCTGTGGGAAAGCACAGATGCGCAGGGCTGTTGTGCTGTGAATAGGCTGCACGGGGAAGGTGCAGACCAGCAACAGCTTTCAGGCTTAGCACCTTCCTTGTGGGAGAAGGATCCGAATGTTTGCCTTTTCGGAGAGGGGCTCTGCAGAGAAAAAGCATCATGAGCTGTAGCGTCTGTGGGAAAGCATAGATCCCCAGGAGTGTCGTGCTGTGAATAGGCTGCCAAGGGAAGGTGCAGACCAGCAACAGCTTTCCGGCTTAGCGCCTTCCTTGTGGGAGAAGGAGCCGGACGTTTGCCTTTTCGGAGAGGGGCTCTGCAGAGGAAAAGCATCATGAGCTGTATCGTCCCTGGGAAAGCACAGATCCGCAGTGCTGTTGTGCTGTGAATAGGCTGCCAAGGGAAGGTGCAGACCAGCAACAGCTTTCACGCTAAGCACCTTCCTTCTGGGAGAAGGAGCCCCACTTTTCCTCTTTCGAAGCAGGATTCTGCACAGGAAAGGCAGAATGAGCTGTAGCGTCCCTGGGAAAGCACAGATCCCCAGGACTGTCGTACTGTGAATAGGCTGCCAAGGGAAGGTGCAGACCAGCAACAGCTTTCAGTCTTAGCGCCTTCCTTGTGGGAGAAGGAGCCGGACCTTTGCCTTTTCGGAGAGGGGCTCTGCAGAGGAAAGGAACAATCAGCAGTAGCGTCCCTGGGAAAGCACAGATCCGCAGGGCTGTTGTGCTGTGAATAGGCTGCCAAGGGAAGGTGCAGACCAGCAACAGCTTTCAGTCTTAGCCCCTTCCTTGAGGGAGAAGGAGCCCCACCGTTCATTTTTCGAAACAGGATTCTGCACAGGAAAAGCATCATGAGCTGTAGCGTCTGTGGGAAAGCACAGATGCGCAGGGCTGTTGTGCTGTGAATAGGCTGCCAAGGGAAGGTGCAGACCAGCAACAGCTTTCAGGCTTAGCACCTTCCTTGTGGGAGAAGGAGCCGGACTTTTGCCTTTTCGGAGAGGGGTTCTGCAGAGGAAAAGCATCATGAGCTGTAGCGTCTGTGGGAAAGCACAGATGCGCAGGGCTGTTGTGCTGTGAATAGGCTGCACGGGGAAGGTGCAGACGAGAAAGAGCTTTCAGGCTTAGCGCCTTCCTTCTGGGAGAAGGAGCCCCACTTTTCCTTTTTCGAAGCAGGATTCTGCACAGGAAAAGCATCATGAGCTGTTTCCTATGTGGGAAAGCACAGATCCGCAGGGCTGTTGTGCTGTGAATAGGCTGCCAAGGGAAGGTGCAGATCAGCAACAGCTTTCAGGCTTAGCGCCTTCCTTCTGGGAGAAGGAGCCCCACTTTTCCTTTTTCGAAGCAGGATTCTGCACAGGAAAAGCATCATGAGCTGTTTCCTATGTGGGAAAGCACAGATCTGCAGGGCTGTTGTGCTGTGAATAGGCTGCCAAGGGAAGGTGCAGACCAGCAACAGCTTTCAGGCTTAGCGCCTTCCTTGTGGGAGAAGGAGCCGGACGTTTGCCTTTTCCGAGAGGGGCTCTGCAGAGGAAAGGCACAATGAGCAGTAGCGTCCCTGGGAAAGCACAGATCCGCAGGGCTGTTGTGCTGTGAATAGGCTGCCAAGGGAAGGTACAGACCAGCAACAGCTTTCAGTCTTAGCCCCTTCCTTGTGGAGAAGGAGCCCCACCTTTCCTTTTTCGAAACAGGATTCTGCACAGGAAAAGCATCATGAGCTGTAGCCTCTGTGGGAAAGCACAGATGCGCAGGGCTGTTGTGCTGTGAATAGGCTGCCAAGGGAAGGTGCAGACCAGCAACAGCTTTCAGGCTTAGCACCTTCCTTGTGGGAGAAGGATCCGAATGTTTGCCTTTTCGGAGAGGGGCTCTGCAGAGAAAAAGCATCATGAGCTGTAGCGTCTGTGGGAAAGCATAGATCCCCAGGAGTGTCGTGCTGTGAATAGGCTGCCAAGGGAAGGTGCAGACCAGCAACAGCTTTCAGGCTTAGCACCTTTCTTGTGGGTGAAGGAGCCGGACGTTTGCCTTTTCGGAGAGGGGCTCTGCAAAGATAAAGTAGCAGAAGATGTATCTTCTCTGGGAAAGCACAGATCCGCAGGGCTGTTGTGCTGTGAATAGGCTGCCAAGGGAAGGTGCAGACCAGCAACAGCTTTCAGGCTTAGCGCCTTCCTCTTGGGAGGAGCCGGACCTTTGCCTTTTCGGAGAGGGGCTCTGCAGAGGAAAGGCAGAATGAGCAGTAGCGTCCCTGGGAAAGCATAGATCCGCAGGGCTGTTGTCCTGTGAATAGGCTGCCAAGGGAAGGTGCAGACCAGCAACAGCTTTCAGGCTTAGCACCTTCCTTGTGGGAGAAGGATCCGAATGTTTGCCTTTTCGGAGAGGGGCTCTGCAGAGAAGAAGCATCATAAGCTGTAGCGTCTCTGGGAAAGCACAGATGCGCAGGGCTGTTGTGCTGTGAATAGGCTGCCAAGGGAAGGTGCAGACCAGCAACAGCTTTCAGGCTTAGCGCCTTCCTTCTGGGAGAAGGAGCCCCACTTTTCTTTTTTCGAAGCAGGATTCTGCACAGGAAAAGCATCATGAGCTGTTTCCTATGTGGGAAAGCACAGATCCGCAGGGCTGTTGTGCTGTGAATAGGCTGCCAAGGGAAGGTGCAGACCAGCAACAGCTTTCAGGCTTAGCACCTTCCTTGTGGGAGAAGGAGCCGGACGTTTGCCTTTTCGGAGAGGGGCTCTGCAGAGGAAAGGCAGAATGAGCAGTAGCGTCTGTGGGAAAGCACAGATCCGCAGGGCTGTTGTGCTGTGAATAGGCTGCACGGGGAAGGTGCAGACCAGCAACAGCTTTCCGGCTTAGCGCCTTCCTTGTGGGAGAAGGAGCCGGACCTTTGCCTTTTCGGAGAGGGGCTCTGCAGAGGAAAAGCACAATGAGCAGTAGCTTCTCTGGGAAAGCACAGATCCGCAGGGCTGTTGTGCTATGAATAGGCTGCCAAGGGAAGGTGCAGACCAGCAACATCTTTCAGGGCTACCGCGTTCCTTGAGGGAGAAGGAGCTGAATTTTTGCCTTATCGGAGAGGGGCTCTGCAGAGGAAAAGCAGCAGCAGCTGTAGCGTCTGTGGGAAAGCACAGATCCCCAGGGCTGTTGTGCTGTGAATAGGCTGCACGGGGAAGGTGCAGACCAGCAACAGCTTTCCGGCTTAGCGCCTTCCTTGTGGGAGAAGGAGCCGGACCTTTGCCTTTTCGGAGAGGGGCTCTGCAGAGGAAAGGCACAATGAGCAGTAGCTTCCCTGGGAAAGCACAGATCCGCAGGGCTGTTGTGCTGTGAATAGGCTGCACGGGGAAGGTGCAGACCAGCAACAGCTTTCAGGCTTAGCACCTTCCTTGTGGGAGAAGGAGCCGGACTTTTGCCTTTTCGGAGAGGGGCTCTGCAGAGGAAAAGCGTCATGAGCTGTAGCGTCTGTGGGGAAGCACAAATGCGTAGGGCTGTTGTGCTGTGAATAGGCTGCACGGGGAAGGTGCAGACCAGCAACAGCTTTCAGGCTTAGCGCCTTCCTTCTGGGAGAAGGAGCCGGACCTTTGCCTTTTCGGAGAGGGGCTGTGCAAAGAAAAAGCAGCAGAAGATGTATCGTCTCTGGGAAAGAATACATCCGCAGGGCTGTTGTGTTGTGAATAGGCTGCCAAGGGAAGGTGCAGACCAGCAACAGCTTTCAGGCTTATCACCTTCCTTGTGGGAGAAGGAGCCGGACGTTTGCCTTTTCGGAGAGGGGCTCTGCAAAGAAAAAGCAGCAGAAGATATATCGTCTCTGGGAAAGAATACATCCGCAGGGCCTTTGTGCTGTGAATAGGCTGCCAAGGGAAGGTGCAGACGAGCAACAGCTTTCAGGCTTATCACCTTCCTTGTGGGAGAAGGAGCCGGATTTTTGCCTTTTCGGAGAGGGGCTCTGCAGAGGAAAGGCAGAATGAGCAGTAGCGTCCCTGGGAAAGCACAGATCCGCAGGGCTGTCGTGCTGTGACTAGGCTGCCAAGGGAAGGTGCAGACCAGCAACAGCTTTCCGGCTTAGCACCTTCCTTGTGGGAGAAGGAGCCGGACGTTTGCGTTTTCGGAGAGAGGCTCTGCAAAGAAAAAGCAGCAGAAGATGTATCGTCTCTGGGAAAGAATATATCCGCAGGGCTGTTGTGCTGTGAATAGGCTGCCAAGGGAAGGTGCAGACCAGCAACAGCTTTCCGGCTTAGCGCCTTCCTTGTGGGAGAAGGAGCCGGACGTTTGCCTTCTCGGAGAGGGGCTCTGCAGAGGAAAAACATAATGAGCTGTATCGTCTCTGGGAAAGCACAGATCCGCAGGGCTGTTGTGCTGTGAATAGGCTGCACGGGGAAGGTAGATACCAGCAACAGCTTTCCGGCTTAGCACCTTCCTTGTGGGAGAAGGAGCCGGACCTTTACCATTTCCGAGAGGGGTTCTGCAGAGGAAAGGCACAATGAGCAGTAGCGTCCCTGGGCAAGCACAGATTCGCAGGGCTGTTGTGCTGTGAATAGGCTGCCAAGGGAAGGTGCAGACCAGCAACAGCTTTCAGGGTTAGCACCTTCGTTGTGGGAGAAGGATCCGAATGTTTGCCTTTTCCGAGAGGGGCTCTGCAGAGAAAAAGCATCATGAGCTGTAGCGTCTGTGGGAAAGCACAGATCCGCAGGGCTGTTGTGCTGTGAATAGGCTGCCAAGGGAAGGTGCAGACCAGCAACAGCTTTCAGGCTTAGCACCTTCCTTGTGGGAGAAGGAGCCGGACCTTTGCCTTTTCGGAGAGGGGCTCTGCAAAGATAAAGTAGCAGAAGATGTATCTTCTCTGGGAAAGCACAGATGCGCAGGGCTGTTGTGCTGTGAATAGGCTGCCAAGGGAAGGTGCAGACGAGAAAGAGCTTTCAGGCTTAGCGCCTTCCTTCTGGGAGAAGGAGCCCCACTTTTCCTTTTTCGAAGCAGGATTCTGCACAGGAAAAGCATCATGAGCTGTTTCCTATGTGGGAAAGCACAGATCCGCAGGGCTGTTGTGCTGTGAATAGGCTGCCAAGGGAAGGTGCAGATCAGCAACAGCTTTCAGGCTTAGCGCCTTCCTTGTGGGAGAAGGAGCCGGACCTTTGCCTTTTCGGACAGGGGCTCTGCAGCGGAAAGGCACAATGAGCAGTAGCGTCCCTGGGAAAGCACAGATCCCCAGGACTGTCGTACTGTGAATAGGCTGCCAAGGGAAGGTGCAGACCAGCAACAGCTTTCCGGCTTAGCACCTTCCTTGTGGGAGAAGGAGCCGGACGTTTGCCTTTTCGGAGAAGGGCTCTGCAGAGGAAAGGCACAATGAGCAGTAGCGTCCCTGGGAAAGCACAGATCCGCAGGGCTGTTGTGCTGTGAATAGGCTGCCATGGGAAGGTGCAGACCAGCAACAGCTTTCAGGGTTAGCACCTTCGTTGTGGGAGAAGGATCCGAATGTTTGCCTTTTCCGAGAGGGGCTCTGCAGAGAAAAAGCATCATGAGCTGTAGCGTCTGTGGGAAAGCACAGATCCGCAGGGCTGTTGTGCTGTGAATAGGCTGCCAAGGGAAGGTGCAGACGAGCAACAGCTTTCAGGCTTAGCACCTTCCTTGTGGGAGAAGGAGCCGGACCTTTGCCTTTTCGGAGAGGGGCTCTGCAAAGATAAAGTAGCAGAAGATGTATCTTCTCTGGGAAAGCACAGATGCGCAGGGCTGTTGTGCTGTGAATAGGCTGCCAAGGGAAGGTGCAGACGAGAAAGAGCTTTCAGGCTTAGCGCCTTCCTTCTGGGAGAAGGAGCCCCACTTTTCCTTTTTCGAAGCAGGATTCTGCACAGGAAAAGCATCATGAGCTGTTTCCTATGTGGGAAAGCACAGATCCGCAGGGCTGTTGTGCTGTGAATAGGCTGCCAAGGGAAGGTGCAGATCAGCAACAGCTTTCAGGCTTAGCGCCTTCCTTGTGGGAGAAGGAGCCGGACGTTTGCCTTTTCGGAGAGGGGCTCTGCAGCGGAAAGGCACAATGAGCAGTAGCGTCCCTGGGAAAGCACAGATCCCCAGGACTGTCGTACTGTGAATAGGCTGCCAAGGGAAGGTGCAGACCAGCAACAGCTTTCAGGCTTAGCACCTTCCTTGTGGGAGAAGGAGCCGGACGTTTGCCTTTTCGGAGAAGGGCTCTGCAGAGGAAAGGCACAATGAGCAGTAGCGTCCCTGGGAAAGCACAGATCCGCAGGGCTGTTGTGCTGTGAATAGGCTGCCAAGGGAAGGTGCAGACCAGCAACAGCTTTCAGGCTTAGCACCTTCCTTGTGGGAGAAGGAGCCGGACCTTTGCCTTTTCGGAGAGGGGCTCTGCAAAGATAAAGTAGCAGAAGATGTATCTTCTCTGGGAAAGCACAGATGCGCAGGGCTGTTGTGCTGTGAATAGGCTGCCAAGGGAAGGTGCAGACGAGAAAGAGCTTTCCGGCTTAGCGCCTTCCTTGTGGGAGAAGGAGCCGGACCTTTGCCTTTTCGGAGAGGGGCTCTGCAGAGGAAAGGCACAATGAGCAGTAGCGTCCCTGGGAAAGCACAGATCCCCAGGACTGTCGTACTGTGAATAGGCTGCCAAGGGAAGGTGCAGACCAGCAACAGCTTTCAGGCTTAGCACCTTCCTTGTGGGAGAAGGAGCCGGACGTTTGCCTTTTTGGAAAAGTGCTCTGCAGAGGAAAGGCACAATGAGCAGTAGCGTCCCTGGGAAAGCACAGATCCGCAGGGCTGTTGTGCTGTGAATAGGCTGCACGGGGAAGGTGCAGACCAGCAACAGCTTTCAGGCTTAGCACCTTCCTTGTGGGAGAAGGAGCCGGACTTTTGCCTTTTCGGAGAGGGGCTCTGCAGAGGAAAAGCGTCATGAGCTGTAGCGTCTGTGGGAAAGCACAAATGCGTAGGGCTGTTGTGCTGTGAATAGGCTGCACGGGGAAGGTGCAGACCAGCAACAGCTTTCAGGCTTAGCGCCTTCCTTGTGGGAGAAGGAGCCGGACGTTTGCCTTCTCGGAGAGGGGCTCTGCAGAGGAAAAACATAATGAGCTGTATCGTCTCTGGGAAAGCACAGATCCGCAGGGCTGTTGTGCTGTGAATAGGCTGCACGGGGAAGGTAGATACCAGCAACAGCTTTCCGGCTTAGCACCTTCCTTGTGGGAGAAGGAGCCGGACCTTTACCATTTCGGAGAGGGGTTCTGCAGAGGAAAAACATCATGAGCTGTAGCGTCTGTGGGAAAGCACAGATCCGCAGGGCTGTTGTGCTGTGAATAGGCTGCCAAGGGAAGGTGCAGACCAGCAACAGCTTTCCGGCTTAGCACCTTCCTTGTGGGAGAAAGACCCGGACGTTTGCCTTTTCGGAGAGGGGCTCTGCAGAGGAAAGGCACAATGAGCAGTAGCGTCCCTGGGCAAGCACAGATTCGCAGGGCTGTTGTGCTGTGAATAGGCTGCCAAGGGAAGGGGCATACCAGCAACAGCTTTCACGCTAAGCACCTTCGTTGTGGGAGAAGGAGCCGGATTTCTGCCTTTTCGGAGAGGGGCTATGCAAAGGAAAGGCACAATGAGCAGTAGAGTCCCTGGGAAAGCACAGATCCGCAGGACTGTCGTGCTGTGAATAGGCTGCCAAGGGAAGGTGCAGACCAGCAACAGCTTTCAGGCTTAGCGCCTTCCTTGTGGGAGAAGGAGCCGGACGTTTGCCTTTTCGGAGAGGGGCTCTGCAGAGGAGAAGCATCATGAGCTGTATCTTTTGTGGGAAAGCACAGATCCGCAGGGCTGTCGTGCTGTGAATAGGCTGCACGGGGAAGGTAGATACCAGCAACAGCTTTCACGCTAAGCACCTTCCTTGTGGGAGAAGGAGCCGGACGTTTGCCTTTTCGGAGAGGGGCTCTGCAGAGGAAAGGCACAATGAGCAGAAGCGTCTGTGGGAAAGCACAGATCCCCAGGGCTGTTGTGCTGTGAATAGGCTGCCAAGGGAAGGTGCAGACCAGCAACAGCTTTCCGGCTTAGCAGCTTCCTTGTGGGAGAAGGAGCCGGATTTCTGCCTTCTCGGAGAGGGGCTCTGCAAAGGAAAGGCACAATGAGCAGTAGCGTCCCTGGGAAAGCACAGATCCCCAGGGCTGTTGTGCTGTGAGTAGGCTGCCAAGGGAAGGTGCAGACCAGCAACAGCTTTTAGGCTTAGCACCTTTCTTGTGTGAGAAGGAGCCGGACGTTTGCCTTTTCGGAGAGGGGCTCTGCAGAGGAAAAGCAGCAGGAGCTGTAGCGTCTGTGGGAAAGCACAGATCCGCAGGGCTGTTGTGCTGTGAATAGGCTGCCAAGGGAAGGTGCAGACCAGCAACAGCTTTCCGGCTTAGCACCTTCCTTGTGGGAGAAGGAGCCAGACGTTTGCCTTTTCGAGAGGGGCTATGGAAAGAAAAAGCAGCAGAAGATATATCGTCTCTGGGAAAGCACAGATCCGCAGGGCTGTTGTGCTGTGAATAGGCTGCCAAGGGAAGGTGCAGACCAGCAACAGCTTTCCGGCTTAGCACCTTGCTTGTGGCAGAAGGAGCCGGATTTTTGCCTTTTCGGAGAGGGGCTCTGCAGAGGAAAGGCACAATGAGCAGTAGCGTCCCTGGGAAAGCACAGATCCGCAGGGCTGTTGTGCTGTGAATAGGCTGCCAAGGGAAGGTGCAGACCAGCAACAGCTTTCCGGCTTAGCACCTTCCTTGTGGGAGAAGGAGCCGGACTTTTGCCTTTTCGGATAGGGGCTCTGCAGAGCAAAGGCATCATGAGCTGTAGCGTCTTTGGGAAAGCACAGATCCGCAGGGCTGTTGTGCGGTGAATAGGCTGCCAAGGGAAGGTGCAGACCAGCAACAGCTTTCCGGCTTAGCACCTTCCTTGTGGGAGAAGGAGCCGGATTTTTGCCTTCTTGGAGAAGGGCTCTGCAGAGGAAAGGCACAATGAGCAGTAGCGTCCCTGGGAAAGCACAGATCCCCAGGACTGTCGTGCTGTGAATAGGCTGCCAAGGGAAGGTGCAGACCAGCAACAGCTTTCAGGCTTAGCACCTTTCTTGTGGGAGAAGGAGCCGGACGTTTGCCTTTTCGGAGAGGGGATCTGCAGAGGAAAAGCAGCAGGAGCTGTAGCGTCTGTGGGAAAGCACAGATCAGCAGGGATGTTGTCTTGTGAATAGGCTGCGAAAGGAAGGTGCAGACCAGCAACAGCTTTCAGGCTTAGCACCTTCCTTGAGGGAGAAGGATCCGAATGTTTGCCATTTCGGAAAGGGGCTCTGCAGAGGAAAAGCATCATGAGCTGTAGCGTCTGTGGGAAAGCACAGATCCGCAGGGCTGTTGTGCTGTGAATAGGCTGCCAAGGGAAGGTGCAGACGAGTAACAGCTTTCCGGCTTAGCACCTTCCTTGTGGGAGAAGGAGCCGGACTTTTGCCTTTTCGGATAGGGGCTCTGCAGAGGAAAAGCAGCAGGTGATGTATTGTCCCTTGCAAAGCACAGATCCGCAGGGCTTTTTTGCTGTGAATAGGCTGCCAAGGGAAGGTGCAGACCAGCAACAGCTTTCCGGCTTAGCGCCTTTCTTGTGGGAGAAGGAGCCAGACGTTTGCCTTTTCAGAAAGGGGCTCTACAGAGGAAAAGCATCATGAGCTGTACGGTCTCTGGGAAAGCAGAGATCCGCAGGGCTGTCGTGCTGTGAATAGGCTGCCAAGGGAAGGTGCAGACCAGCAACAGCTTTCCGGCTTAGCACCTTCCTTGTGGGAGAAGGAGCCGGACGTTTGCCTTTTCGGAGAGGGGCTCTGCAGAGGAAAGGCACAATCAGCAGTGGCGTCCCTGGGAAAGCACAGATCAGCAGGGATGTTGTCTTGTGAATAGGCTGCACGGGGAAGGTGCAGACCAGCAACAGCTTTCAGGCTTAGCACCTTCCTTGTGGGAGAAGGAGCCAGATGTTTGCCTTTTCCGAAAGGGGCTCCGCAGAGGAAAAGCATCATGAGCTGTAGCATCTCTGGGAAAGCACAGATCCGCAGGGCTGTTGTGCTGTGAATAGGCTGCCAAGGGACGGTGCAGACAGGCAACAACTTTCAGGCTTAGCGCCTTCCTTGTGGCATAAGGAGCCGGACGTTTGCCTTTTCGGAAATGATCTCTGCAGAGGAAAAGCAGCAGGAGATGTATTGTCCCTTGGAAAGCACAGATCCGCAGGGCTGTTGTGCTGTGAATAGGCTGCCAAGGGAAGGTGCAGACCAGCAACAGCTTTCCGGCTTAGCACCTTCCTTGTGGGAGAAGGAGCCGGACGTTTGACCTTTCGGAGTGGGGCTCTGCAGAGGAAAAGCATCACACAGCAGTAGCGTCCCTGGGAAAGCACAGATCCGCAGGGCTGTTGTGCTGTGAATAGGCTGCACGGGGAAGGTGCAGACGAGAAACAGCTTTCCGGCTTAGCACCTTTCTTATGGGTGAAGGAGCCGCACTGTTGCCTTTTCGAAGAGGGATTCTGCACAGGAAAAGCATCATGAGCTGTAGCGTCTGTGGGAAAGCACAGATCCGCAGGGCTGTTGTGCTGTGAATAGGCTGCACGGGGAAGGTGCAGACCAGCATGAGCTTTCCGGCTTAGCGCCTTCCTTGTGGGAGAAGGAGCCGGACGTTTGCCTTTTCGGAGAGGGGCTCTGCAGAGGAAAAGCATCATGAGCTGTATCGTCTGTGGGAAAGCACAGATCCGCAGGGCTGTTGTGCTGTGAATAGGCTGCCCGGGGAAGGTGCAGACGAGCAACAGCTTTCAGGCTTAGCGCCTTCCTTGTGGGAGAAGGAGCCGGACGTTTGCCTTTTCGGAGAATGGCTCTGCAGAGCAAAGGCACAATCAGCAGTAGCGTCTCTGGGAAAGCACAGATCCGCAGGGCTGTTGTGCTGTGAATAGGCTGCCAAGGGAAGGTGCAGACCACCAACAGCTTTCAGGCTTAGCGCCTTCCTTGTGGGAGAAGGAGCCGGACGTTTGCCTTTTCGGAGAGGGGCTCTGCAGAGGAAAGCATCATAAGAGGTACCGTCTCTGGGAAAGCACAGATCCGCAGGGCTGTTGTGCTGTGAATAGGCTGCAAGGGGAAGGTGCAGACCAGCATCAGCTTTCAGGCTTAGCGCCTTCCTTGTGGGAGAAAGAGCCGGACGTTTGCCTTTTCGGAGAGGGGCTCTGCAGAGGAAAAGCATCATGAGCTGTAGCGTCTCTGGGAAAGCACAGCTCCGCAGGGCTGTTCTGCTGTGAATAGGCTGCCAAGGGAAGGTGCAGACCAGCAACAGCTTTCAGGCTTAGCGCCTTCCTTGTGGGAGAAAGAGCCGGACGGGTCGCCTTTTCGGAGAGGGGCTCTGCAGAGGAAAAGCATCATGAGCTGTATCGTCTGCGGGAAAGCACAGATCCGCAGGGCTGTTGTGCTGTGAATAGGCTGCCAAGGGAAGGTGCAGACAGGCAACAGCTTTCAGGCTTAGCACCTTCCTTGAGGGAGAAGGAGCCGGACGTTTGTCTTTTCGGAGAGGGGCTCCGCAGAGGAAAAGCATCATGAGCTGTAGCGTCTCTGGGAAAGCACAGCTCCGCAGGGCTGTTGTGCTGTGAATAGGCTGCCAAGGGAAGGTGCAAACCAGCATCAGCTTTCAGGCTTAGCACCTTCCTTGTGGGAGAAAGAGCCGGACGTTTGTCTTTTCGGAGAGGGGCTCCGCAGAGGAAAAGCATCATGAAGATGTATCTTCTGTGGGGAAGCACAGATCCGCAGGGCTGTTGTGCTGTGAATAGGCTGCCAAGGGAAGGTGCAGACCAGCATCAGCTTTCAGGCTTAGCACCTTCCTTGTGGGAGAAGGAGCCGGACGTTTGCCTTTTCGGAGAGGATCTCTGCAGAGGAAAAGCGTCATGAGCAGTAGCGTCCCTGGGAAAGCACAGATCCGCAGGGCTGTTCTGCTGTGAATAGGCTGCCAAGGGAAGGTGCAGACCAGCAACAGCTTTCAGGCTTAGCGCCTTCCTTGTGGGAGAAAGAGCCGGACGGTTGCCTTTTCGGAAGAGGGGCTCTGCAGAGGAAAAGCATCATGAGCTGTATCGTCTGCGGGAAAGCACAGATCCGCAGGGCTGTTGTGCTGTGAATAGGCTGCCAAGAGAAGGTGCAGACAGGCAACAGCTTTCAGGCTTAGCACCTTCCTTGAGGGAGAAGGAGCCGGACGTTTGTCTTTTCGGAGAGGGGCTCCGCAGAGGAAAAGCATCATGAGCTGTAGCGTCTCTGGGAAAGCACAGATCCGCAGGGCTGTTGTGCTGTGAATAGGCTGCCAAGGGAAGGTGCAAACCAGCATCAGCTTTCAGGCTTAGCACCTTCCTTGTGGGAGAAAGAGCCTGGGATGTTTGTCTTTTCGGAGAGGGGCTCCGCAGAGGAAAAGCATCATGAGATGTATCTTCTGTGGGGAAGCACAGATCCGCAGGGCTGTTGTGCTGTGAATAGGCTGCCAAGGGAAGGTGCAGACCAGCATCAGCTTTCAGGCTTAGCACCTTCCTTGTGGGAGAAGGAGCCGGACGTTTGCCTTTTCAGAGAGCGGCTCCGCAGAGGAAAAGCATCATGAGCTGTATCTTCTGTGGGAAAGCACAGATCCGCAGGGCTGTTGTGCTGTGAATAGGCTGCACGGGGAAGGTGCAGACCAGCATCAGCTTTCAGGCTTAGCACCTTCCTTGTGGGAGAAGGAACCGGACGGTTGCCTTTTCGGAGAGGATCTCTGCAGAGGAAAAGCGTCACTGAGCAGTAGCGTCCCTGGGAAAGCACAGATCCGCAGGGCTGTTGTGCTGTGAATAGGCTGCCAAGGGTCGGTGCAGATGAGCAAGAGCTTTCAGGCTTAGCGCCTTCCTTGTGGGAGAAGGAGCCGGACGTTTGCCTTTTCGGAGAGGGGCTCCGCAGAGGAAAAGCATCATGAGCTGTATCGTCTGTGGGAAAGCACAGATCCGCAGTGCTGGTGTGCTGTGAATAGGCTGCCAAGGGAAGGTGCAGACGAGAAAGAGCTTTCACGCTAAGCACCTTCCTTGTGGGAGAAGGAGCCGGACGTTTGCCTTTTCGGAGAAGGGCTCTGCAGAGGAAAGGCACAATCAGCAGTAGCGTCCCTGGGAAAGCACAGATCCGCATTGCTGTTGTGCTGTGAATAGGCTGCCAAGGGAAGGTGCAGACCAGCATCAGCTTTCAGGCTTAGCACCTTCCTTGTGGGAGAAAGAGCCGGACGTTTGTCTTTTGGGAGAGGGGCTCCGCAGAGGAAAAGCATCATGAGCTGTATCTTCTGTGGGAAAGCACAGATCCTCAGGGCTGTTGTGCTGTGAATAGGCTGCCAAGGGAAGGTGCAGACCAGCAACAGCTTTCAGGCTTAGCGCCTTCCTTGAGGGAGAAGGAGCCGGACGTTTGTCTTTTCGGAGAGGGGCTCCGCAGAGGAAAAGCATCATGAGCTGTAGCGTCTCTGGGAAAGCACAGATCCACAGGGCTGTGTGCTGTGAATAGGCTGCCAAGGGAAGGTGCAGACCAGCAACAGCTTTCAGGCTTAGCACCTTCCTTGTGGGGAGAAGGAGCCGGACGGTTGCCTTTTCGGAGAGGGGCTCTGCAGAGGAAAGGCACAATCAGCAAGTAGCGTCCCTGGGAAAGCACAGATCCGCAGTGCTGGTGTGCTGTGAATAGGCTGCACGGGGAAGGTGCAGACCAGCATCAGCTTTCAGGCTTAGCACATTCCTTGTGGGAGAAGGATCCGGACGTTTGCCTTTTCGGAGAGGGGCTCTGCAGAGGAAAAGCATCATGAGCTGTATCTTCTGTGGGAAAGCACAGATCCGCAGGGCTGTTGTGCTGTGAATAGGCTGCCAAGGGAAGGTGCAGACCAGCAACAGCTTTCAGGCTTAGCGCCTTCCTTGTGGGAGAAGGAGCCGGACGGTTGCCTTTTCGGAGAGGGGCTCTGCAGAGGAAAGGCACAATCCAGCAGTAGCGTTCCTGGGAAAGCACAGATCCGCAGTGCTGTTGTGCTGTGAGAGGCTGCACGGGGAAGGTGCAGACCAGCATCAGCTTTCAGGCTTAGCGCCTTCCTTGTGGGAGAAGGAGCCGGACGTTTGCCTTTTCGGAGAGGATCTCTGCAGAGGAAAAGCATCATGAGCCTGTAGCGTCTCTGGGAAAGCACAGCTCCGCAGGGCTGTTCTGCTGTGAATAGGCTGCCGAGGGAAGGTGCAGACCAGCAACAGCTTTCAGGCTTAGCGCCTTCCTTGTGGGAGAAAGAGCCGGACGTTTGCCTTTTCGGAGTGGGGCTCTGCAGAGGAAAAGCATCATGAGCTGTATCGTCTGCGGGAAAGCACAGATCCGCAGGGCTGTTGTGCTGTGAATAGGCTGCCAAGGGAAGGTGCAGACGAGAAAGAGCTTTCACGCTAAGCACCTTCCTTGTGGGAGAAGGAGCCCCACTTTTCCTTTTTCGAAGCAGGATTCTGCACAGGAAAAGCATCATGAGCTGTAGCGTCTCTGGGAAAGCACAGCTCCGCAGGGCTGTTGTGCTGTGAATAGGCTGCCAAGGGAAGGTGCAGACAGGCAACAGCTTTCAGGCTTAGCACCTTCCTTGTGGGAGAAGGAGCCGGACGTTTGTCTTTTCGGAGAGGGGCTCTGCAGAGGAAAAGCATCATGGGCTGTAGCGTCTCTGGGAAAGCACAGATCCGCAGGGCTGTTGTGCTGTGAATAGGCTGCCAAGGGAAGGTGCAAACCAGCATCAGCTTTCAGGCTTAGCACCTTCCTTGTGGGAGAAAGAGCCGGACGTTTGTCTTTTCGGAGAGGGGCTCCGCAGAGGAAAAGCATCATGAGCTGTATCTTCTGTGGGGAAGCACAGATCCGCAGGGCTGTTGTGCTGTGAATAGGCTGCACGGGAAGGTGCAGACCAGCATCAGCTTTCAGGCTTAGCACCTTCCTTGTGGGAGAAGGAACCGGACGGTTGCCTTTTCGGAGAGGATCTGTGCAGAGGAAAAGCGTCATGAGCAGTAGCGTCCCTGGGAAAGCACAGATCCGCAGGGCTGTTGTGCTGTGAATAGGCTGCCAAGGGTCGGTGCAGATGAGCAAGAGCTTTCAGGCTTAGCGCCTTCCTTGTGGGAGAAGGAGCCGGACGTTTGCCTTTTCGGAGAGGGGCTCTGCAGAGGAAAAGCATCATGAGCTGTAGCGTCTCTGGGAAAGCACAGATCCGCAGGGCTGTTCTGCTGTGAATAGGCTGCCAAGGGAAGGTGCAGACGAGAAAGACCTTTCACGCTAAGCACCTTCCTTGTGGGAGAAGGAGCCGGACGTTTGCCTTTTCGGAGAAGGGCTCTGCAGAGGAAAGGCAACAATCAGCAGTAGCGTCCCTGGGAAAGCACAGATCCGCATTGCTGTTGTGCTGTGAATAGGCTGCCAAGGGAAGGTGCAGACCAGCATCAGCTTTCAGGCTTAGCACCTTCCTTGTGGGAGAAAGAGCCGGACGGTTGCCTTTTCGGAGAGGGGCTCTGCAGAGGAAAAGCATCATGAACTGTATCTGTCTGCGGGAAAGCACAGATCCGCAGGGCTGCTGTGCTGTGAATAGGCTGCCAAGGGAAGGTGCAGACGAGAAAGAGCTTTCACGCTAAGCACCTTCCTTGTGGGAGAAGGAGCCCCACTTTTCCTTTTTCGAAGCAGGATTCTGCACAGGAAAAGCATCATGAGCTGTAGCGTCTTGGGAAAGCACAGCTCCTAGGGCTGTTCTGCTGTGAATAGGCTGCCAAGGGAAGGTGCAGACAGGCAACAGCTTTCAGGCTTAGCACCTTCCTTGTGGGAGAAGGAGCCGGACGTTTGTCTTTTCGGAGAGGGGCTCCCAGAGGAAAAGCATCCAGAGCTGTAGCGTCTCTGGGAAAGCACAGATCCGCAGGGCTGTTGTGCTGTGAATAGGCTGCCAAGGGAAGGTGCAAACCAGCATCAGCTTTCAGGCTTAGCACCTTCCTTGTGGGAGAAAGAGCCGGACGTTTGTCTTTTCGGAGAGGGGCTCCGCAGAGGAAAAGCATCATGAGCTGTATCTTCTGTGGGAAAGCACAGATCCGCAGGGCTGTTGTGCTGTGAATAGGCTGCACGGGGAAGGTGCAGACCAGCATCAGCTTTCAGGCTTAGCACCTTCCTTGTGGGAAGAAGGAACCGGACGGTTGCCTTTTCGGAGAGGATCTCTGCAGAGGAAAAGCGTCATGAGCAGTAGCGTCCCTGGGAAAGCACAGATCCGCAGGGCTGGTGTGCTGTGAATAGGCTGCCAAGGGTCGGTGCAGATGAGCAAGAGCTTTCAGGCTTAGCGCCTTCCTTGTGGGAGAAGGAGCCGGACGTTTGCCTTTTCGGAGAGGGGCTCTGCAGAGGAAAAGCATCACTGAGCTGTAGCGTCTCTGGGAAAGCACAGATCCGCAGGGCTGTTGTGCTGTGAATAGGCTGCCAAGGGAAGGTGCAGACCAGCAACAGCTTTCAGGCTTAGCACCTTCCTTGTGGGAGAAAGAGCCGGACGGTTGCCTTTTCGGAGGAGGGGCTCTGCAGAGGAAAGGCACAATCAGCAGTAGCGTCCCTGGGAGAGCACAGATCCGCAGGGCTGTTGTGCTGTGAATAGGCTGCACGGGGACGGTGCAGACAGGCAACAGCTTTCAGGCTTAGCGCCTTCCTTGTGGGAGAAGGAGCCGGACGTTTGCCTTTTCGGAGAGGGGCTCTGCAGAGGAAAGGCAACAATCAGCAGTAGCGTCCCTGGGAAAGCACAGATCCGCAGTGCTGGTGTGCTGTGAATAGGCTGCACGGGAAGGTGCAGACCAGCATCAGCTTTCAGGCTTAGCACATTCCTTGTGGGAGAAGGATCCGGACGTTTGCCTTTTCGGAGAGGGGCTCTGCAGAGGAAAAGCATCATGAGCTGTATCTTCTGTGGGAAAGCACAGATCCGCAGGGCTGTTGTGCTGTGAATAGGCTGCCAAGGGAAGGTGCAGACCAGCAACAGCTTTCAGGCTTAGCGCCTTCCTTGTGGGAGAAGGAGCCGGACGGTTGCCTTTTCGGAGAGGGGCTCTGCAGAGGAAAGGCACAATCAGCAGTAGCGTCCCTGGGAAAGCACAGATCCGCAGTGCTGTTGTGCTGTGAATAGGCTGCACGGGGAAGGTGCAGACAGGCAACAGCTTTCAGGCTTAGCACCTTGCTTGTGGGAGAAGGAACCGGACCTTTGCCTTTTCAGAGAGCGGCTCCGCAGAGGAAAAGCATCATGAGCTGTATCTTCTGTGGGGAAGCACAGATCCGCAGGGCTGTTGTGCTGTGAATAGGCTGCCAAGGGAAGGTGCAGACCAGCATCAGCTTTCAGGCTTAGCACCTTCCTTGTGGGAGAAGGAGCCGGACGGTTGCCTTTTCAGAGAGCGGCCCCGCAGAGGAAAAGCATCATGAGCTGTATCTTCTGTGGGAAAGCACAGATCCGCAGGGCTGTTGTGCTGTGAATAGGCTGCACGGGGAAGGTGCAGACCAGCATCAGCTTTCAGGCTTAGCACCTTCCTTGTGGGAGAAGGAACCGGACGGTTGCCTTTTCGGAGAGGATCTCTGCAGAGGAAAAGCTCATGAGCAGTAGCGTCCCTGGGAAAGCACAGATCCGCAGGGCTGTTGTGCTGTGAATAGGCTGCCAAGGGTCGGTGCAGATGAGCAAGAGCTTTCAGGCTTAGCGCCTTCCTTGTGGGAGAAGGAGCCGGACGTTTGTCTTTTCGGAGAGGGGCTCCGCAGAGGAAAAGCATCATGAGCTGTAGCGTCTCTGGGAAAGCACAGATCCGCAGGGCTGTTGTGCTGTGAATAGGCTGCCAAGGGAAGGTGCAAACCAGCATCAGCTTTCAGGCTTAGCACCTTCCTTGTGGGAGAAAGAGCCGGACGTTTGTCTTTTCGGAGAGGGGCTCCGCAGAGGAAAAGCATCATGAGCTGTATCTTCTGTGGGAAAGCACAGATCCGCAGGGCTGTTGTGCTGTGAATAGGCTGCACGGGGAAGGTGCAGACCAGCATCAGCTTTCACGCTTAGCACCTTCCTTGTGGGAGAAGGAACCGGACGGTTGCCTTTTCGGAGAGGATCTCTGCAGAGGAAAAGCGTCATGAGCAGTAGCGTCCCTGGGAAAGCACAGATCCGCAGGGCTGGTGTGCTGTGAATAGGCTGCCAAGGGTCGGTGCAGATGAGCAAGAGCTTTCAGGCTTAGCGCCTTCCTTGTGGGAGAAGGAGCCGGACGTTTGCCTTTTCGGAGAGGGGCTCTGCAGAGGAAAAGCATCATGAGCTGTAGCGTCTCTGGGAAAGCACAGATCCGCAGGGCTGTTGTGCTGTGAATAGGCTGCCAAGGGAAGGTGCAGACCAGCAACAGCTTTCAGGCTTAGCACCTTCCTTGTGGGAGAAGGAGCCGGACGGTTGCCTTTTCGGAGAGGGGCTCTGCAGAGGAAAGGCACAATCAGCAGTAGCGTCCCTGGGAGAGCACAGATCCGCAGGGCTGTTGTGCTGTGAATAGGCTGCCAAGGGAAGGTGCAGACCAGCAACAGCTTTCAGGCTTAGCACCTTCCTTGTGGGAGAAAGAGCCGGACGGTTGCCTTTTCGGAGAGGGGCTGTGCAGAGGAAAGGCACAATCAGCAGTAGCGTCCCTGGGAAAGCACAGATCCTCAGTGCTGGTGTGCTGTGAATAGGCTGCACGGGGAAGGTGCAGACCAGCATCAGCTTTCAGGCTTAGCACATTCCTTGTGGGAGAAGGATCCGGACGTTTGCCTTTTCGGAGAGGGGCTCTGCAGAGGAAAAGCATCATGAGCTGTATCTTCTGTGGGAAAGCACAGATCCGCAGGGCTGTTGTGCTGTGAATAGGCTGCCAAGGGAAGGTGCAGACCAGCAACAGCTATCAGGCTTAGCGCCTTCCTTGTGGGAGAAGGAGCCGGACGGTTGCCTTTTCGGAGAGGGGCTCTGCAGAGGAAAGGCACAATCAGCAAGTAGCGTCCCTGGGAAAGCACAGATCCTCAGTGCTGGTGTGCTGTGAATAGGCTGCACGGGGAAGGTGCAGACCATCAAAAGCTTTCAGGCTTAGCACCTTCCTTGTGGGAGAAGGAACCGGACCTTTGCCTTTTCGGAAAGGGGCTCTGCAGAGGAAAAGCAGCAGGAGCTGTATCGTCTGTGGGAAAGCACAGATCCGCAGGGCTGTTGTGCTGTGAATAGGCTGCCAAAGGGAAGGTGCAGACCAGCAACAGCTTTCAGGCTTAGCGCCTTCCTTCTGGGAGAAGGAGCCGGACGTTTGCCTTTTCGGGAGAGGGGCTCTGCAGAGGAAAAGCATCATGAGCTGTAGCGTCTCTGGGAAAGCACAGATCCGCAGGGCTGTTCTGCTGTGAATAGGCTGCCAAGGGAAGGTGCAGACGAGAAAGACCTTTCACGCTAAGCACCTTCCTTGTGGGAGAAGGAGCCGGACGTTTGCCTTTTCGGAGAAGGGCTCTGCAGAGGAAAGGCACAATCAGCAGTAGCGTCCCTGGGAAAGCACAGATCCGCAGTGCTGTTGTGCTGTGAATAGGCTGCCAAGGGAAGGTGCAGACAGGCAACAGCTTTCAGGCTTAGCACCTTCCTTGTGGGAGAAGGAGCCGGACGTTTGTCTTTTCGGGAGAGGCCTCGCAGAGGAAAAGCATCATGAGCCTGTAGCGTCTCTGGGAAAGCACAGCTCCGCAGGGCTGTTGTGCTGTGAATAGGCTGCCAAGGGAAGGTGCAGACAGGCAACAGCTTTCAGGCTTAGCACCTTCCTTGTGGGAGAAGGAGCCGGACGTTTGTCTTTTCGGAGAGGGGCTCTGCAGAGGAAAAGCATCATGAGCTGTAGCGTCTCTGGGAAAGCACAGATCCGCAGGGCTGTTGTGCTGTGAATAGGCTGCCAAGGGGAAGGTAGCAAACCAGCATCAGCTTTCAGGCTTAGCACCTTCCTTGTGGGAGAAAGAGCCGGACGTTTGTCTTTTCGGAGAGGGGCTCCGCAGAGGAAAAGCATCATGAGCTGTATCTTCTGTGGGGAAGCACAGATCCGCAGGGCTGTTGTGCTGTGAATAGGCTGCACGGGGAAGGTGCAGACCAGCATCAGCTTTCAGGCTTAGCACCTTCCTTGTGGGAGAAGGAACCGGACGGTTGCCTTTTCGGAGAGGATCTCTGCAGAGGAAAAGCGTCATGAGCAGTAGCGTCCCTGGGAAAGCACAGATCCGCAGGGCTGTTGTGCTGTGAATAGGCTGCCAAGGGAAGGTGCAGACCGGCAACAGCTTTCAGGCTTAGCGCCTTCCTTGTGGGAGAAGGAGCCGGACGTTTGCCTTTTCGGAGAGGGGCTGTGCAGAGGGAAAGGCACACATCAGCAAGTAGCGTCCCTGGGAAAGCACCAGATCCGCAGTGACTGGTGTGCTGTGAATAGGCTGCACGGGGAACGTGCAGACCAGCATCAGCTTTCAGGCTTAGCACCTTCCTTGTGGGAGAAGGAACCGGACAGTTGCCTTTTCGGAGAGGATCTCTGCAGAGGAAAAGCGTCATGGAGCAGTAGCGTCTGTGGGAAAGCACAGATCCGCAGGGCTGTTGTGCTCTGAATAGGCT
>JAZGTQ010000454.1:10000-43159 GCA_037953605.1 Necrosyrtes monachus | reverse complement strand
TAGTACCGGTACCCCTACCGCTGCTCCGGGGCACGCCTGCTGTCCGTACGGGCGCTCCGGGCTAGGCCTGGCCACACTACCTGACCGTCCCGGGCAGGCCTGGCCTCCCTACCTGACGCTCCGGGCTCGGCCTGGCGTCCCTACCTGACGCTGTGGGGTAGTACCGGTACCCCTACCGCTGCTCCGGGGTACTCCTGCTGTCCGTACGGGTGCTCCAAGCTAGGCCTCGCCTCCCTACCTCAACCCCATAGGTAGGGCCTGGCCTCCCAGCCGGACGCTCCGGGCTCGGCCTGGCGTCCCTACCTGACGCTGCAGGGTAGTACCGGTACCCCTACCGCTGCTCCGGGGTACGCCTGCTGTCCGTACGGGCGCTCCGGGCTAGGCCTGGCATCCCTACCTGACGCTGTGGGGTAGCAACGGAACCCCTACCGCTGCTCCGGGGTACATCCGCTGTCCCTACGGGCACGCGGGGGCTAGGCCTGGCCGCCCTACCTCACCCTCCGGGCTCGGCGTGGCGTCCCTGCCTGATCCTGCGGCGCAGTACTGGTACCCTACCGGTAATTGGGGGTAGTACCGGTACCCCTACCGCTGCTCCGGGGTACGCCTGCTCTCCATACGGGCGCTCTGGGCTAGGCTTGGCCACCTAACTGGGTCTCTTCGGTAGGCCTCGCCTCCTTAACTGATGCTGCGAGGTAGACCTGGCCTCCCTATCTGATTCTTCGGGGTAGGCCTCGAGTCCCTACCTGACGCTGCGGGGTAGTACCGGTACCCCTACCGCTGCTCCGGGGTACGCCTGCTGTCCGTACGGGCACTCCGGGCTAGGCCTGGCCACACTACCTGACCCTCCAGGGCAGGCCTGGCCTCCCTACCTGACGCTCCGGGCTCAGCCTGGCGTCCCTACCTGACGCTGCGGGGTAGTACCGGTACCCCTACCACTGCTCCAGGATACACCTGCTGTCCTTACGGGTGCTCCGAGCTAGGCCTCGCCTTCCTACCTCAACCCCTGGGGTAGGGCCTGGCCTCCCAGCCGGACGCTCCGGTCTCGGCCTGGCGTCCCTACCTGACGCTGCAGGGTAGTACCGGTACCCCTACCGCTGCTCCAGGATACACCTGCTGTCCGTACGGGTGCTCCGAGCTAGGCCTCGCCTCCCTACCTCAACCCCTGGGGTAGGGCATGGCCTCCCAACCTGACGCTCCGGGCTCGGCCTGTCGTCCCTACCTGACGCTGCGGGGTAGTACCGGTACCCCTACCGCTGCTCCGGGGTACGTCTGCTGTCCGTACGGGCGCTCCGGGCTAGGCCTGGCCACCCTACCTGACCCTCCAGGGCAGGCCTGGCCTCCCTACCTGACGCTCCGGGCTCGGCCTGGCGTCCCTACCTGACGCTGCAGGGTAGTACCGGTAACCCTACCGCTGCTCCAGGATACACCTGCTGTCCTTACGGGTGCTCCGAGCTAGGCCTCGCCTCCCTAACGCAACCCCATGGGTAGGGCATGGCCTCCCTACCTGACGCTCCGGGCTCGGCCTGGCGTCCCTACCTGACGCTGCAGGGTAGTACCGGTAACCCTACCGCTGCTCCGGGGTACGCCTGCTGTCCGTACGGGCACTCCGGGCTAGGCCTGGCCAGCCTAACTGGGCCTCTGCGGTAGGCCTGGCTGGCCTCCTTAACTGATGCTGCGAGGTAGGCCTGGCCTCCCTATCTGATGCTTTGGGGTAGGCCTCGAGTCCCTACCTGACGCTGCGGGGTAGTACCGGTACCCCTACCGCTGCTCCAGGATACACCTGCTGTCCGTACGGGTGCTCCGAGCTAGGCCTCGCCTCCCTACCTCAACCCCTGGGGTAGGGCCTGGCCTCCCAACCTGATGCTCTGGGGTAGGCCTGGCGTCCCTACCTGACGCTGCGGAGTAGTACTGGTACCCCTACCGCTGCTCCGGGGTACGCCTCCTGTCCGTACGGGCGCTCCGGGCTAGGCCTGGCCACCTAACTGGGCCTCTGCGGTAGGCCTGGCCTCCTTAACTGATGCTGCGAGGTAGGCCTGGCCTCCCGATCTGATGCTTCGGGGTAGGCCTCGAGTCCCTACCTGACGCTGCGGGGTAGTACCGGTACCCCTACCGCTGCTCCGGGGTACACCTGCTGTCCGTACGGGCGCTCTGGGCTAGGCCTGGCCACCCTACCTGACCCTCCAGGGCAGGCCTAGCCTCCCTACCTGACGCTCCGGGCTCGGCCTGGCGTCCCTACCTGACACTGCGGGGTAGTGCCGGTACCCCTACCGCTGCTCCGGGGTACGCCTGCTGTCCTTACGGGTGCTCCGGGCTAGGCCTGGCCACCCTACCTGACCGTCCAGGGCAGGCCTGGCCTCCCTACCTGATGCTCCGGTCTCGGCCTGGCGTCCCTAGCTGACGCTGCAGGGTAGTACCGGTACCCCTACCGCTGCTCCAGGATACACCTGCTGTCCTTACGGGTGCTCTGAGCTAGGCCTCACCTCCCTACCGCAACCCCACGGGTAGGGCCTGGCCTCCCTACCTGACGCTCCGGGCTCGGCCTGGCGTCCCTACCTGACGCTGCGGGGTAGTACCGGTACCCCTACCGCTGCTCTGGGGTACGCCTGCTGTCCGTACGGGCGCTCCGGGCTAGGCCTGGCCACCTAACTGGGCCTCTGCGGTAGGCCTGGCCGGCCTCCTTAACTGATGCTGCTAGGTAGGCCTGGCCTCCCTGTCTGATGCTTCGGGGTAGGCCTCGAGTCCCTACCTGACGCTGCGGGGTAGTACCGGTACCCCTACCGCTGCTCCGGGGTACGCCTGCTGTCCGTACGGGCGCTCCGGGCTAGGCCTGGCCACCCTACCTGACCGTCCAGGGCAGGCCTGGCCTCCCTACCTGACCCTCCAGAGCAGGCCTGGCCTCCCTACCTGACGCTCCGGGCTCGGCCTGGCGTCCCTACCTGACGCTGCAGGGTAGTACCGGTACCCCTACCGCTGCTCCAGGATACACCTGCTGTCCGTACGGGTGCTCCGAGCTAGGCCTCGCCTCCCTACCTCAACCCCTGGGATAGGGCCTGGCCTCCCTACCTGACGCTTTGGGCTCGGCCTGGAGTCCCTACCTGACGCTGCGGGGTAGTACCGGTACCCCTACCGCTGCTCCGGGGTACGCCTGCTGTCCGTACGGGCGCTCCGGGCTAGGCCTGGCCACCCTACCTGACCCTCCAGGGCAGGCGTGGCCTCCCTACCTGACGCTCCGGGCTCGGCCTGGCGTCCCTACCTGACGCTGCAGGGTAGTACCGGTACCCCTACCGCTTCTCCAGGGTACTCCTGCTGTGCGTACGGGTGCTCCGGGCTAGGCCTGGCCACCCTATCTGGGCCTCTGCGGTAGGCCTGGCCTCCTTAACTGATGCTGCGAGGTAGGCCTGGCCTCCCTACCTGATGCTTCAGGGTAGGCCTCGAGTCCCTACCTGATGCTGCGGGGTAGTACCGGTACCCCTACCGCTTCCCCAGGATACACCTGCTGTCCGTACGGGTGCTCCGAGCTAGGCCTCGCCTCCCTACCTCAACCCCTGGGGTAGGGCCTGGCCTCCCAGCCGGACGCTCCGGGCTCGGCCTGGCGTCCCTACCTGACGCTGCAGGGTAGTACCGGTACCCCTACCGCTGATCCGGGGTACGCCTGCTGTCCGTAAGGGCGCTCCGGGCTAGGCCTGGCCACCCTAACTGGGCCTCTGCGGTAGGCCTGGCCTCCTTAACTGATGCTGCGAGGTAGGCCTGGCCTCCCTACCTGATGCTTCGGGGTAGGCCTCGAGTCCCTACCTGACGCTGCGGGGTAGTACCGGTACCCCTACCGCTGCTCCAGGATACACCTGCTGTCCGTACGGGTGCTCCGAGCTAGGCCTCGCCTCCCTATCTCAACCCCTGGGGTAGGGCCTGGCCTCCCAGCCGGACGCTCCGAGCTCGGCCTGGCGTCCCTACCTGACGCTGCAGGGTAGTACGGGTACCCCTACCGTTGCTCCGGGGTACGCCTGCTGTCCGTACGGGCGTTCCGAGCTAGGCCTGGCCACCCTAACTGAGCCTCTGGGGTAGGCCTGGCCTCCTTACCTGATGCTCCGGGCTCGGCTTGGCGTCCCTACCTGACGCTGCGGGGTAGTACCGGTACCCCTACCGGGGCTCCGGGGTACGCCTGCTGTCCGTACGGGTGCTCTGAGCTAGGCCTGGCCACCCTACCTGACCCTCCAGGGTAGGCCTGGCGTCCCTAGCCGACGCTGCGGGGTAGTACTGGTACCCCTACCGGTACTCCGGGGTACATCCGCTGTCCGTACGGGTGCTCCGGGCTAGGTCTCGCCTCCCTACATCAACCCCATAGGTAGGGCCTGGCCTCCCAACCTGATGCTCTGGGGTAGGCCTGGCGTCCCTACCTGACGCTGCAGGGTAGTACCGGTACCCGTACCGCTGCTCTGGGGTACGCCTGCTGTCCGTACGGGCACTCCGGGCTAGGCCTGGCCACCCTACCTGACCCTCCAGGGCAGGCCTGGCCTCCCTACCTGACGCTCCGGGCTCGGCCTGGCGTCCCTACCTGACGCTGCAGGGTAGTACCGGTACCCCTACCGCTTCTCCAGGGTATTCCTGCTGTCCGTACGGGTGCTCCGAGCTAGGCCTCGCCTCCCTACCTCAACCCCATAGGTAGGGCCTGGCCTCCCAACCTGATGCTCTGGGGTAGGCCTGGCGTCCCTACCTGATGCTGCAGGGTAGTACCGGTACCCGTACCGCTGCTCCGGGGTACGCCAGCTGTCCGTACGGGCGCTCTGGGCTAGGCCTGGCCACCTAACTGGGCCTCTGCGGTAGGCCTGGCTGGCCTCCTTAACTGATGCTGCGAGGTAGGCCTGGCCTCCCTACCTGACGCTCCGGGCTCGGCCTGGCGTCCCTACCTGACGCTGCGGGGTAGTACCGGTACCCCTACCGCTGCTCCAGGATACACCTGCTGTCCTTACGGGTGCTCCGAGCTAGGCCTCGCCTCCCTACCTCAACCCCTGGGGTAGGGCCTGGCCTCCCAGCCGGACGCTCCGGGCTCGGCCTGGCGTCCCTACCTGACGCTGCAGGGTAGTACCGGTACCCCTACCGCTGCTCCGGGGTACGCCTGCTGTCCGTACGGGCGCTCCGGGCTAGGCCTGGCCACCCTAACTGAGCCTCTGGGGTAGGCCCGGTTTCCCTACCTGATGCTGTGGGGTAGGCCTCGAGTCCCTACCTGCGCTGCGGGACGGTACTGGTACCCCTACCGGTACTCCGGGGTACATCCGTTGTCCCTACGGGCACGCGGGGGTGGGCCTGGCCACCCTACCTCACCCTCCGGGCTCGGCGTGGTGTCCCTACCTGATCCTGCGGCGCAGTACCGGTACCCCTACCGATACTCGGGGGTAGTACCGGTACCCCTACCGCTGCTCCGGGGTACGCCTGCTGTCCGTACGGGCCCTATGGGCTACGTCTCGCCACCCTAACTGAGCCTCTGGGGTAGGCCTGGTTTCCCCACCTGATGCTGCGGGGTAGGCCTGGCCTCTGTACCTGATGCTGCGGGCTCGGCCTGGCATCCCTACCTGACGCTGTGGGGTAGTAACGGTACCCCTACCGCTGCTCCGGGGTACATCCGCTGTCCCTACGGGCACGCGGGGGCTAGGCGTGGCCGCCCTACCTCACCCTCCGGGCTCGGCGTGGCGTCCCTACCTGATCCTGCGGCGCAGTACCGGTACCCCTACCGGTACTCGGGGGTAGTACCGGTACCCCTACCGCTGCTCCGGGGTACGCCTGCTGTCCGTACGGGCGTTCCGAGCTAGTCCTGGCCACCCTAACTGAGCCTCTGGGGTAGGCCTGGCCTCCTTACCTGATGCTCCGGGCTCGGCTTGGCGTCCCTACCTGACGCTGCGGGGTAGTACCGGTACCCCTACCGGGGCTCCGGGGTACGCCTGCTGTCCGTACGGGTGCTCTGAGCTAGGCCTGGCCACCCTACCTGACCCTCCAGGGTAGGCCTGGCCACCCTACCTGACGCTGCGGCGTCGGCCTGGCGTCCCTACCTGACGCTGCGGGGTAGTACCGGTACCCCTAACGCTGCTCCGGGGTACATCCGCTGTCCCTACGGGCACGCGGGTCTAGGCCTGGCCGCCCTACCTCACCCTCCGGGCTCGGCGTGGCGTCCCTACCTGATCCTGCGGCGCAGTACCGGTACCCCTACCGGTACTCGGGGGTAGTACCGGTACCCCTACCGCTGCTCCGGGGTACGCCTGCTGTCCGTACGGGCCCTCTGGGCTAGGCTTGGCCTGCCTACCTGACCCTCCAGGGTAGACCCGGCCTCCCTACCTGATCCTCCAGGGTAGGCCTGGCATCCCTACCTGACGCTCCGGGGTAGTACCGGTGCCCCTCATTGGTACTCCGGGGTGGAACCGGTACCCCTACTCGTACCCCGGGGTGCACCTGCTGTCCCTCCTAGCGCCCGGGGCTAGACCCGCCCTCCCTTACCTGACCCTCCAGGGTAGGCCTGGCCTCTGTACCTGATGCTCCGGGCTCGGTCTGGCGTCCCTACCTGACGCTGCGGGGTAGTACCGCTACCCCTTATTTGGTGCTCCGGGGTAGTACCGGTACCCCTTATTTTGCGCTCCGGGGTAGTACCGGTACCCCTGCTGGTACTCCGGGGTACACCGGCTGTCCCTCCTAGCGCTCTGGGTTAAGACCCGCCCTCCCTACCTCACCCTCCGGGCTAGGCCTGGCGTCCCTACCTGATCCTGCAGGGTATAACTAGGACCCCTACCCGATACTCGGGGGTAATACCGGTGCCCCTACCGCTGCTCCGGGGTAGGCCTGCTGCCCGTACGGGCCCTCCGGGCTACGTATCGCCACCCTAACTGAGCCTCTGGGGTAGGCCTGGTTTCCCTACCTGATGCCGCGGGGTAGGTCTGGCCTCCCTACCTGGCACTGCGGGGTAGTACCGGTACCTGTACCGCTGCTCCAGGGTACTCCTGCTGTCCGTACGGGTGCTCCGAGCTAGGCCTCGCCTCCCTACCTCAACCCCATAGGTAGGGCCTGGCCTCCCAGCCGGACGCTCCGGGCTCGGCCTGGCGTCCCTACCTGACGCTGCAGGGTAGTACCGGTACCGCTACCGCTGCTCCGGGGTCCGCCTGTTGTCCGTACGGGCGCTCCGGGCTAGGCCTGGCCACCTAACTGGGCCTCTGCGGTAGGCCTGGCCTCCTTAACTGATGCTGCGAGGTAGGCCTGGCCTCCCTATCTGATGCTTCGGGGTAGGCCTCGAGTCCCTACCTGACGCTGCGGGGTAGTACCGGTACCCCTACCGCTGCTCCGGGGCACGCCTGCTGTCCGTACGGGCGCTCCGGGCTAGGCCTGGCCACACTACCTGACCGTCCCGGGCAGGCCTGGCCTCCCTACCTGACGCTCCGGGCTCGGCCTGGCGTCCCTACCTGACGCTGCGGGGTAGTACCGGTACCCCTACCGCTGCTCCGGGGTACTCCTGCTGTCCGTACGGGTGCTCCAAGCTAGGCCTCGCCTCCCTACCTCAACCCCATAGGTAGGGCCTGGCCTCCCAGCCGGACGCTCCGGGCTCGGCCTGGCGTCCCTACCTGACGCTGCAGGGTAGTACCGGTACCCCTACCGCTGCTCCGGGGTACGCCTGCTGTCCGTACGGGCGCTCCGGGCTAGGCCTGGCATCCCTACCTGACGCTGTGGGGTAGCAACGGAACCCCTACCGCTGCTCCGGGGTACATCCGCTGTCCCTACGGGCACGCGGGGGCTAGGCCTGGCCGCCCTACCTCATCCTCCGGGCTCGGCGTGGCGTCCCTGCCTGATCCTGCGGCGCAGTACTGGTACCCTACCGGTAATTGGGGGTAGTACCGGTACCCCTACCGCTGCTCCGGGGTACGCCTGCTCTCCATACGGGCGCTCTGGGCTAGGCTTGGCCACCTAACTGGGTCTCTTCGGTAGGCCTCGCCTCCTTAACTGATGCTGCGAGGTAGACCCGGCCTCCCTATCTGATTCTTCGGGGTAGGCCTCGAGTCCCTACCTGACGCTGCGGGGTAGTACCGGTACCCCTACCGCTGCTCCGGGGTACGCCTGCTGTCCGTACGGGCACTCCGGGCTAGGCCTGGCCACACTACCTGACCCTCCAGGGCAGGCCTGGCCTCCCTACCTGACGCTCCGGGCTCAGCCTGGCGTCCCTACCTGACGCTGCGGGGTAGTACCGGTACCCCTACCACTGCTCCAGGATACACCTGCTGTCCTTACGGGTGCTCCGAGCTAGGCCTCGCCTTCCTACCTCAACCCCTGGGGTAGGGCCTGGCCTCCCAGCCGGACGCTCCGGTCTCGGCCTGGCGTCCCTACCTGACGCTGCAGGGTAGTACCGGTACCCCTACCGCTGCTCCAGGATACACCTGCTGTCCGTACGGGTGCTCCGAGCTAGGCCTCGCCTCCCTACCTCAACCCCTGGGGTAGGGCATGGCCTCCCAACCTGACGCTCCGGGCTCGGCCTGTCGTCCCTACCTGACGCTGCGGGGTAGTACCGGTACCCCTACCGCTGCTCCGGGGTACGTCTGCTGTCCGTACGGGCGCTCCGGGCTAGGCCTGGCCACCCTACCTGACCCTCCAGGGCAGGCCTGGCCTCCCTACCTGACGCTCCGGGCTCGGCCTGGCGTCCCTACCTGACGCTGCAGGGTAGTACCGGTAACCCTACCGCTGCTCCAGGATACACCTGCTGTCCTTACGGGTGCTCCGAGCTAGGCCTCGCCTCCCTAACGCAACCCCATGGGTAGGGCATGGCCTCCCTACCTGACGCTCCGGGCTCGGCCTGGCGTCCGTACCTGACGCTGCAGGGTAGTACCGGTAACCCTACCGCTGCTCCGGGGTACGCCTGCTGTCCGTACGGGCACTCCGGGCTAGGCCTGGCCAGCCTAACTGGGCCTCTGCGGTAGGCCTGGCTGGCCTCCTTAACTGATGCTGCGAGGTAGGCCTGGCCTCCCTATCTGATGCTTTGGGGTAGGCCTCGAGTCCCTACCTGACGCTGCGGGGTAGTACCGGTACCCCTACCGCTGCTCCAGGATACACCTGCTGTCCGTACGGGTGCTCCGAGCTAGGCCTCGCCTCCCTACCTCAACCCCTGGGGTAGGGCCTGGCCTCCCAACCTGATGCTCTGGGGTAGGCCTGGCGTCCCTACCTGACGCTGCGGAGTAGTACTGGTACCCCTACCGCTGCTCCGGGGTACGCCTCCTGTCCGTACGGGCGCTCCGGGCTAGGCCTGGCCACCTAACTGGGCCTCTGCGGTAGGCCTGGCCTCCTTAACTGATGCTGCGAGGTAGGCCTGGCCTCCCGATCTGATGCTTCGGGGTAGGCCTCGAGTCCCTACCTGACGCTGCGGGGTAGTACCGGTACCCCTACCGCTGCTCCGGGGTACACCTGCTGTCCGTACGGGCGCTCTGGGCTAGGCCTGGCCTCCCTACCTGACCCTCCAGGGCAGGCCTGGCCTCCCTACCTGACGCTCCGGGCTCGGCCTGGCGTCCCTACCTGACACTGCGGGGTAGTACCGGTACCCCTACCGCTGCTCCGGGGTACGCCTGCTGTCCTTACGGGCGCTCCGGGCTAGGCCTGGCCACCCTACCTGACCGTCCGGGCAGGCCTGGCCTCCCTACCTGATGCTGCGGTCTCGGCCTGGTGTCCCTAGCTGACGCTGCAGGGTAGTACCGGTACCCCTACCGCTGCTCCAGGGTACACCTGCTGTCCGTACGGGTGCTCTGAGCTAGGCCTCACCTCCCTACCGCAACCCCACGGGTAGGGCCTGGCCTCCCTACCTGACGCTCCGGGCTCGGCCTGGCGTCCCTACCTGACGCTGCGGGGTAGTACCGGTACCCCTACCGCTGCTCTGGGGTACGCCTGCTGTCCGTACGGGCGCTCCGGGCTAGGCCTGGCCACCTAACTGGGCCTCTGCGGTAGGCCTGGCCGGCCTCCTTAACTGACGCTGCTAGGTAGGCCTGGCCTCCCTGTCTGATGCTTCGGGGTAGGCCTCGAGTCCCTACCTGACGCTGCGGGGTAGTACCGGTACCCCTACCGCTGCTCCGGGGTACGCCTGCTGTCCGTACGGGCGCTCCGGGCTAGGCCTGGCCACCCTACCTGACCGTCCAGGGCAGGCCTGGCCTCCCTACCTGACCCTCCAGAGCAGGCCTGGCCTCCCTACCTGACGCTCCGGGCTCGGCCTGGCGTCCCTACCTGACGCTGCAGGGTAGTACCGGTACCCCTACCGCTGCTCCAGGATACACCTGCTGTCCGTACGGGTGCTCCGAGCTAGGCCTCACCTCCCTACCTCAACCCCTGGGGTAGGGCCTGGCCTCCCTACCTGATGCTTTGGGCTCGGCCTGGCGTCCCTACCTGACGCTGCGGGGTAGTACCGGTACCCCTACCGCTGCTCCGGGGTACATCTGCTGTCCGTACGGGCACTCCGGGCTAGGCCTGGCCACCCTACCTGACCCTCCGGGCTGGCGTGGCCTCCCTACCTGACGCTGCGGGCGCGGCCTGGTGTCCCTACCGGACGCTGCGGGTAGTACCGGTACCCCTACCGCTGCTCCGGGGTACTCCTGCTGTCCGTACGGGTGCTCCGGGCTAGGCCTGGCCACCCTACTGGGCCTCGCGGTAGGCCTGGCCTCCTTAACTGATGCTGCGAGGTAGGCCTGGCCTCCCTACCTGATGCTTCAGGGTAGGCCTCGAGTCCCTACCTGATGCTGCGGGGTAGTACCGGTACCCCTACCGGTTCCCCAGGATACACCTGCTGTCCGTACGGGTGCGCCGAGCTAGGCCTCGCCTCCCTACCTCAACCTCTGGGGTAGGGCCTGGCCTCCCAGCCTGACGCTGCGGGCTCGGACTGGTGTCCCTACCTGACGCTGCAGGGTAGTACCGGTACCCCTACCGCTGCTCCGGGGTACGCCTGCTGTCCGTACGGGCGCTCCGGGCTAGGCCTGGCCACCCTAACTGAGCCTCTGCGGTAGGCCTGGCCTCCTTAACTGATGCTGCGAGGTAGGCCTGGCCTCCCTACCTGATGCTTCGGGGTAGGCCTCGAGTCCCTACCTGACGCTGCGGGGTAGTACCGGTACCCCTACCGCTGCTCCAGGGTACACCTGCTGTCCGTACGGGTGCTCCGAGCTAGGCCTCGCCTCCCTACCTCAACCCCTGGGGTAGGGCCTGGCCTCCCTACCGGACGCTGCGAGCTCGGCCTGGCGTCCCTACCTGACGCTGCAGGGTAGTACCGGTACCCCTACCGTTGCTCCGGGGTACGCCTGCTGTCCGTACGGGCGCTCCGGGCTAGGCCTGGCCACCTAACTGGGCCTCTGCGGTAGGCCTGGCCTCCTTAACTGATGCTGCGAGGTAGGCCTGGCCTCCCTATCTGATGCTTCGGGGTAGGCCTGTCGTCCCTACCTGACGCTGCGGGGTAGTACCGGTACCCCTACCGCTGCTCCGGGGTACGCCTGCTGTCCGTACGGGTGCTCCGGGCTAGGCCTGGCCACCCTACCTGAGCCTCTGGGGTAGGCCTGGCCTCCCTACCTGATGCTCTGGGCTCGGCCTGGCGTCCCTACCTGACGCTGCGGGGTAGTACCGGTACCCCTACCGCTGCTCCAGGGTACACCTGCTGTCCGTACGGGTGCTCGGAGCTAGGCCTCGCCTCCCTACCTCAACCCCTGGGGTAGGCCTGGCCTCCCTACCTGATGCTCCGGGCTCGGCCTGGCGTCCCTACCTGCCGCTGCAGGGTAGTACCGGTACCCCTACCGCTGCTCCGGGGTACGCCTGCTGTCCGTACGGGCGCTCCGGGCTAGGCCTCGCCTCCCTACCTCAACCCCAGGGCAGGGCTGGCCTCCCTACCTGACCCTCCGGGCTCGGCCTGGCATCCCTACCTGACGCTGCAGGGTAGTACCGGTACCCCTACCGCTGCTCCGGGGTACGCCTGCTGTCCGTACGGGCGCTCCGGGCTAGGCCTGGCCACCCTAACTGGGCCTCTGCGGTAGGCCTGGATGGCCTCCTTAACTGATGCTGCGAGGTAGGCCTGGCCTCCCTACCTGATGCTTCGGGGTAGGCCTCGAGTCCCTACCTGACGCTGCGGGGTAGTACCGGTACCCCTACCGCTACTCCGGGGTACACCTGCTGTCCGTACGGGTGCTCCGAGCTAGGCCTGGCCGCCCTACCTCAGCCTCTGGGCTAGGCCTGGCCTCCCTACCTGACGCTGCGGGCTCGGCCTGGTGTCCCTACCTGACGCTGCGGGTAGTACCGGTACCCCTACCGCTGCTCCGGGGTACGCCTGCTGTCCGTACGGGCGCTCCGGGCTAGGCCTGGCCACCCTAACTGAGCCTCTGCGGTAGGCCTGGCCTCCCTACCTGATGCTGTGGGGTAGGCCTCGAGTCCCTACCTGACGCTGCGGGGTAGTACCGCTACCCCTTATTTGGTGCTCCGGGGTAGTACCGGTACCCCTTATTTTGCGCTCCGGGGTAGTACCGGTACCCCTGCCGGTACTCCGGGGTACACCGGCTGTCCCTACGGGCGCTCGGGGCTAGGCCCGCCCTCCCTACCTCACCCTCCGGGCTAGGCCTGGCGTCCCTACCTGATCCTGCGGGGTAGTACCTAGGTACCCCTACCGGATACTCGGGGGTAGTACCGGTACCCCTACCGCTGCTCCGGGGTACGCCTGCTGTCCGTACGGGCGCTCCGGGCTAGGTCTGGCCACCCTAACTGAGCCTCTGGGGTAGGCCTGGTTTCCCTACCTGATGCTGCGGGGTAGGTCTGGCGTCCCTACCTGACACTGCGGGGTAGTACCGGTACCCCTACCGCTGCTCCAGGGTACTCCTGCTGTCCGTACGGGTGCTCCGAGCTAGGCCTCACCTCCCTACCTCAACCCCTGGGGTAGGCCTGGCCTCCCTACCTGATGCTGCGGGCTCGGCCTGGCATCCCTACCTGACGCTGCGGGGTAGTACCGGTACCCCTACCGGTGCTCCGGGGTACATCCGCTGTCCCTACGGGCACGCGGGGGCTAGGCCTGGCCGCCCTACCTGACCCTCCGGGCTCGGCGTGGCGTCCCTACCTGATCCTGCGGGGTAGTACCGGTACCCCTACCGCGTGCTCCGGGGTACGCCTGCTGTCCGTACGGGCGCTCTGGGCTAGGCTTGGCCTGCCTACCTGACCCTCCAGGGTAGGCCTGGCCTCCCTACCTGATGCTCCGGGCTAGGCCTGGCGTCCCTACCTGACGCTGCAGGGTGGTACCGGTACCCCCATCGGTACACGGGGGTAGTACCGGTACCCCTACCGCTGCTCCGGGGCACGCCTGCTGTCCGTACAGGCGTTCCGAGCTAGGCCTGGCCACCCTAACTGAGCCTCTGGGGTAGGCCTGGTTTCCCTACCTGATGCTGTGGGGTAGGCCTCGAGTCCCTACCTGACGCTGCGGGGTAGTACCGGTACCCCTGCCGCTGCTCCAGGGTACTCCTGCTGTCCGTACGGGTGCTCTGAGCTAGGCCTGGCCTCCCTACCTGATGCTCCGGGCTCGGCCTGGCGTCCCTACCTGACGCTGTGGGGTAGTACCGGTACCCCTACCGGTACTCCGGGGTACATCCGCTGTCCCTACGGGCACGCGGGAGCTAGGCCTGGCCGCCCTACCTCACCCTCCGGGCTCGGCGTGGCGTCCCTACCTGACCCTGCGGCGCAGTACCGGTACCCCTACCGGTACTCGGGGGTAGTACCGGTACCCCTGCCGCTGCTCCGGGGTACTCCTGCTGTCCGTACGGGTGCTGCCAACCTAGGTCTCACCTCCCTACCTCAACCCCTGGGGTAGGCCTGGCCTCCCTACCTGATGCTCCGGGCTCGGCCTGGCGTCCCTACCTGACGCTGCGGGGTAGTACCGGTACCCCTACCGGTACGCCGGGGTACATCCGCTGTCCCTACGGGCACGCGGGGGCTAGGCCTGGCCGCCCTACCTCACCCTCCGGGCTCGGCGTGGCGTCCCTACCTGATCCTGCGGCGCAGGACCGGTACCCCTACCGGTACTCGGGGGTAGTACCGGTACCCCTACCGCTGCTCCGGGGTACGCCTGCTGTCCGTACGGGCCCTCTGGGCTAGGCTTGGCCTGCCTACCTGACCCTCCGGCGTAGGCCTGGCGTCCCTACCTGATGCCTCCGGGCTAGGCCTGGCGTCCCTACCTGACGCTGCAGGGTGGTACCGGTACCCCCATCGGTACACGGGGGTAGTACCGGTACCCCTACCGCTGCTCCGGGGCACGCCTGCTGTCCGTACAGGCGTTCCGAGCTAGGCCTGGCCTCCCTAACCTGAGCCTCTGGGGTAGGCCTGGTTTCCCTACCTGATGCTGTGGGGTAGGCCTCGAGTCCCTACCTGACGCTGCGGGGTAGTACCGGTACCCCTGCCTTGCTGCTCCAGGGTAGTCCTGGTACCCCTACCTGACGCTGCGGGGTAGTACCGGTACCCCTACCGGTACTCCGGGGTACATCCGCTGTCCCTACGGGCACGCGGGAGCTAGGCCTGGCCGCCCTACCTCACCCTCCGGGCTCGGCGTGGCGTCCCTACCTGACCCTGCGGCGCAGTACCGGTACCCCTACCGGTACTCGGGGGTAGTACCGTTACCCCTGCCGCTGCTCCGGGGTACGCCTGCTGTCCGTACGGGTGCTGCCAACCTAGGTCTCACCTCCCTACCTCAACCCCTGGGGTAGGCCTGGCCTCCCTACCTGATGCTCCGGGCTCGGCCTGGCGTCCCTACCTGACGCTGCGGGGTAGTACCGGTACCCCTACCGGTACGCCGGGGTACATCCGCTGTCCCTACGGGCACGCGGGGGCTAGGCCTGGCCGCCCTACCTCACCCTCCGGGCTCGGCGTGGCGTCCCTACCTGATCCTGCGGCGCAGGACCGGTACCCCTACCGGTACTCGGGGGTAGTACCGGTACCCCTACCGCTGCTCCGGGGTACGCCTGCTGTCCGTACGGGCCCTCTGGGCTAGGCTTGGCCTGCCTACCTGACCCTCCGGCTAGGCCTGGCCTCCCTACCTGATCCTGTGGGGTAGGCCTGGAGTCCCTACCTGACGCTGCGGGGTAGTACCGGTACCCCTACCGCTGCTCCGGGGTACGCCTGCTGTCCGTACGGGCGCTCCGGCTAGGCCTGCCTCCCTACCTGGTACCCCTACCGGTACTCCGGGGTACATCCGTTGTCCCTACGGGCACGCGGGGGCTGGGCCTGGCCGCCCTACCTCAGCCTCCGGGCTAGGCCTGGCGTCCCTACCTGACGCTGCAGGGTGGTACCGGTACCCCCATCGGTACACGGGGGTAGTACCGGTACCCCTACCGCTGCTCCGGGGCACGCCTGCTGTCCGTACAGGCGTTCCGAGCTAGGCCTGGCCACCCTAACTGAGCCTCTGGGGTAGGCCTGGTTTCCCTACCTGATGCTGTGGGGTAGGCCTCGAGTCCCTACCTGACGCTGCGGGGTAGTACCGGTACCCCTGCCGCTGCTCCAGGGTACTCCTGCTGTCCGTACGGGTGCTCCGAGCTAGGCCTCACCTCCCTACCTCAACCCCTGGGGTAGGCCTGGCCTCCCTACCTGATGCTGCGGGCTCGGCCTGGCGTCCCTACCTGACGCTGCGGGGTAGTACCGGTACCCCTACCGGTACTCCGGGGTACATCTGCTGTCCCTACGGGCACGCGGGGCTAGGCCTGGCCGCCCTACCTCACCCTCCGGGGTCGGCGTGGCGTCCCTACCTGACCCTGCGGCGCAGTGCCGGTACCCCTACCGGTACGCTGGGGGTAGTACCGTTACCCCTACCGCTGCTCCGGGGTACGCCTGCTGTCCGTACGGGTGCTGCCAGACCTAGGACTGGCCTCCCTACCTGACCCCCGGGGTAGGCCTGGCCTCCCTACCTGATGCTCCGGGGTAGGCCTGGCGTCCCTCACCTGACGCTGCGGGGTAGTACCGGTACCCCTACCCGTACGCCGGGGTACACCTGCTGTCCCTACGGGCGCGCGGGGCTAGGCCTGGCCTCCCTACCTGACCCTCCGGGGTAGGCCTGGCCTCCCTACCTGATGCTGCGGGCGCGGTCTGGCGTCCCTACCGGACGCTGCGGGGTAGTACCGCTACCCCTTACCTGGTGCTCCGGGGTAGTGCCGGTACCCCTTAGTTTGCGCTCCGGGGCAGTACCGGTACCCCTACCGGTACTCCGGGGTACATCCGTTGTCCCTACGGGCACGCGGGGGCTGGGCCTGGCCGCCCTACCTCAGCCTCCGGGCTAGGCCTGGCGTCCCTACCTGACGCTGCAGGGTAGTACCGGTACCCCTATCGGTACACGGGGGTAGTACCGGTACCCCTACCGCTGCTCCGGGGCACGCCTGCTGTCCGTACAGGCGTTCCGAGCTAGGTCTGGCCACCCTAACTGAGCCTCTGGGGTAGGCCTGGTTTCCCTACCTGATGCTGTGGGGTAGGCCTGGCGTCCCTACCTGACGCTGCGGGGTAGTACCGGTACCCCTGCCGCTGCTCCAGGGTACTCCTGCTGTCCGTACGGGTGCTCCGAGCTAGGCCTCGACCTCCCTACCTCAACCCCTGGGGCAGGCCTGGCCTCCCTACCTGATGCTGCGGGCTCGGCCTGGCGTCCCTACCTGACGCTGCGGGGTAGTAACGGTACCCCTACCGCTGCTCCGGGGTACATCCGCTGTCCCTACGGGCACGCCGGGGCTAGGCCTGGCCGCCCTACCTCACCCTCCGGGCTCGGCGTGGCGTCCCTACCTGATCCTGCGGCGCAGTACCGGTACCCCTACCGGTACTCGGGGGTAGTACCGGTACCCCTACCGCTGCTCCGGGGTACACCTGCTGTCCGTACGGGCGTTCCAAGCTAGGTCTGGCCACCCTAACTGAGCCTCTGGGGTAGGCCTGGCCTCCTTAGCTGATGCTCCGGGCTCGGCTTGGCGTCCCTACCTGACGCTGCGGGGTAGTACCGGTACCCCTGCCGCTGCTCCAGGGTACGCCTGCTGTCCGCACGGGTGCTCTGAGCTAGGCCTGGCCACCCTACCTGACCCTCCGGCGTAGGCCTGGCGTCCCTACCTGATCCTGTGGGGCAGTACCGGTACCCCTACCGGTACTCCGGGGTACATCCGTTGTCCCTACGGGCACGCGGGGGCTGGGCCTGGCCGCCCTACCTCAGCCTCCGGGCTAGGCCTGGCGTCCCTACCTGACGCTGCAGGGTGGTACCGGTACCCCCATCGGTACACGGGGGTAGTACCGGTACCCCTACCGCTGCTCCGGGGCACGCCTGCTGTCCGTACAGGCGTTCCGAGCTAGGCCTGGCCACCCTAACTGAGCCTCTGGGGTAGGCCTGGTTTCCCTACCTGATGCTGTGGGGTAGGCCTCGAGTCCCTACCTGACGCTGCGGGGTAGTACCGGTACCCCTGCCGCTGCTCCAGGGTACTCCTGCTGTCCGTACGGGTGCTCCGAGCTAGGCCTCACCTCCCTACCTCAACCCCTGGGGCAGGCCTGGCCTCCCTACCTGATGCTGCGGGCTCGGCCTGGCGTCCCTACCTGACGCTGCGGGGTAGTACCGGTACCCCTACCGGTACTCCGGGGTACATCCGCTGTCCCTACGGGCACGCGGGAGCTAGGCCTGGCCGCCCTACCTCACCCTCCGGGCTCGGCGTGGCGTCCCTACCTGACCCTGCGGCGCAGTACCGGTACCCCTACCGGTACTCGGGGGTAGTACCGTTACCCCTGCCGCTGCTCCGGGGTACTCCTGCTGTCCGTACGGGTGCTGCCAACCTAGGTCTCACCTCCCTACCTCAACCCCTGGGGTAGGCCTGGCCTCCCTACCTGATGCTCCGGGCTCGGCCTGGCGTCCCTACCTGACGCTGCGGGGTAGTACCGGTACCCCTACCGGTACGCCGGGGTACATCCGCTGTCCCTACGGGCACGCGGGGGCTAGGCCTGGCCGCCCTACCTCACCCTCCGGGCTCGGCGTGGCGTCCCTACCTGATCCTGCGGCGCAGGACCGGTACCCCTACCGGTACTCGGGGGTAGTACCGGTACCCCTACCGCTGCTCCGGGGTACGCCTGCTGTCCGTACGGGCCCTCTGGGCTAGGCTTGGCCTGCCTACCTGACCCTCCGGGATAGGCCTGGCGTCCCTACCTGATCCTGTGGGGCAGTACCGGTACCCCTACCGGTGCTCCGGGGTAAGTCCGTTGTCCCTACCTGACGCTGTGGGGTAGTACCGGTACCCCTACCGCTGCTCCGGGGTACGCCCGCTGTCCGTACGGGTGCTCCGAGCTAGGCCTCGCCGCCCTACCTCAGCCTCCGGGCTAGGGCCTGGCGTCCCTACCTGACGCTCCAGGGTCGGACTGGTGTCCCTATCGGACACGGCAGGGTAGTACCGGTACCCCTACCGCTGCTCCGGGGCACGCCTGCTGTCCGTACAGGCGTTCCGAGCTAGGCCTGGCCACCCTAACTGAGCCTCTGGGGTAGGCCTGGTTTCCCTACCTGATGCTGTGGGGTAGGCCTCGAGTCCCTACCTGACGCTGCGGGGTAGTACCGGTACCCCTGCCGCTGCTCCAGGGTACTCCTGCTGTCCGTACGGGTGCTCCGAGCTAGGCCTCACCTCCCTACCTCAACCCCTGGGGCAGGCCTGGCCTCCCTACCTGATGCTGCGGGCTCGGCCTGGCGTCCCTACCCGACGCTGCGGGGTAGTACCGGTACCCCTACCGGTACTCCGGGGTACATCCGCTGTCCCTACGGGCACGCGGGGGCTAGGCCTGGCCGCCCTACCTCACCCTCCGGGCTCGGCGTGGCGTCCCTACCTGACCCTGCGGCGCAGTACCGGTACCCCTACCGGTACTCGGGGGTAGTACCGTTACCCCTGCCGCTGCTCCGGGGTACTCCTGCTGTCCGTACGGGTGCTGCCAACCTAGGTCTCACCTCCCTACCTCAACCCCTGGGGTAGGCCTGGCCTCCCTACCTGATGCTCCGGGCTCGGCCTGGCGTCCCTACCTGACGCTGCGGGGTAGTACCGGTACCCCTACCGGTACGCCGGGGTACATCCGCTGTCCCTACGGGCACGCGGGGGCTAGGCCTGGCCGCCCTACCTCACCCTCCGGGCTCGGCGTGGCGTCCCTACCTGATCCTGCGGCGCAGGACCGGTACCCCTACCGGTACTCGGGGGTAGTACCGGTACCCCTACCGCTGCTCCGGGGTACGCCTGCTGTCCGTACGGGCCCTCTGGGCTAGGCTTGGCCTGCCTACCTGACCCTCCAGGGTAGGCCTGGCCTCCCTACCTGATGCTGCGGGGTAGTACCGGTACCCCTACCGGTGCTGCGGGGTAAGTCTGCTGTCCCTACCTGACGCTGTGGGGTAGTACCGGTACCCCTACCGCTGCTCCGGGGTACGCCCGCTGTCCGTACGGGTGCTCCGAGCTAGGCCTCGCCTCCCTACCTCAACCCCTGGGGTAGGGCCTGGCCTCCCTACCTGACGCTCCGGGCTCGGCCTGGCGTCCCTACCTGACGCTGCAGGGTAGTACCGGTAACCCTACCGCTGCTCCGGGGTATGCCTGCTGTCCGTACGGGCGCTCCGGGCTAGGCCTGGCCACCCTAACTGGGCCTCTGCGGTAGGCCTGGCCTCCCTACCTGATGCTTCGGGGTAGGCCTCGAGTCCCTACCTGACGCTGCGGGGTAGTACCGGTACCCCTACCGCTGCTCCAGGATACACCTGCTATCCGTACGGGTGCTCCGAGCTAGGCCTCGCCTCCCTACCTCAACCCCTGGGGTAGGGCCTGGCCTCCCAACCTGATGCTCCGGGGTAGGCCTGGCGTCCCTACCTGACGCTGCAGGGTAGTACCGGTACCCCTACCGCTGCTCCGGGGTACGCCTGCTGTCCGTACGGGCCCTCCGGGCTAGGCCTGGCCACCTAACTGGGCCTCTGCGGTAGGCCTGGCCTCCCTAACCTGATGCTTCGGGGTAGGCCTCGAGCCCCTACCTGACGCTGCAGGGTAGTACCGGTACCCCTACCGCTGCTCCGGGGTACGCCCGCTGTCCGTACGGGCGCTCCGGGCTCGGCCTGGCCACCCTACCTGACCCTCCAGGGCAGGCCTGGCCTCCCTACCTGACGCTCCGGGCTCGGCCTGGCGTCCCTACCTGACGCTGCAGGGTAGTACCGGTACCCCTACCGCTGCTCCAGGATACACCTGCTGTCCTTACGGGTGCTCCGAGCTAGGCCTCGCCTCCCTACCGCAACCCCATGGGTAGGGCCTGGCCTCCCTACCTGACGCTCCGGGCTCGGCCTGGCGTCCCTACCTGACGCTGCAGGGTAGTACCGGTAACCCTACCGCTGCTCCGGGGTACGCCTGCTGTCCGTACGGGCCCTCCGGGCTAGGCCTGGCCTCCCTACCTCAACCCCTGGGGTCGGCCTGGCCTCCCTACCTGATGCTCCGGGCTTGGCCTGGTGTCCCTACCTGACGCTGCGGGGTAGTAACCGCGCCCCTACCAGTGCTGCGGGGTACGCCTGCTGTCTGTATGGGTGCTTTGAGATAGGAATGGCCACCCTACCTGACCCTCCAGGGTAGGCCTGGCCACCCTACCTGATGCTGCGGGGTAGGCCTGGCGTCCCCGCCTGACGCTGCGGGGTAGTACCGGTACCCCTACCGCTGCTCCGGGGCACGCCTGCTGTCCGTACGGGCGCTCCGGGCTAGGCCTGGCCACCCTAACTGGGCCTCTGCGGTAGGCCTGGCCTCCCTACCTGATGCTGTGGGGTAGGCCTGGCCTCCCTACCTGACCCTCCGGCATAGGCCTGGCGTCCCTACCTGATCCTGTGGGGCAGTACCGGTACCCCTACCGGTACTCCGGGGTACATCCGTTGTCCCTACGGGCACGCGGGGGCTGGGCCTGGCTGCCCTACCTCAGCCTCCAGGCTAGGCCTGGCGTCCCTACCTGACGCTGCAGGGTAGTACCGGTACCCCCATCGGTACACGGGGGTAGTACCGGTACCCCTACCGCTGCTCCGGGGCACGCCTGCTGTCCGTACAGGCGTTCCGAGCTAGGCCTGGCCACCCTAACTGAGCCTCTGGGGTAGGCCTGGTTTCCCTACCTGATGCTGTGGGGTAGGCCTGGCGTCCCTACCTGACGCTGCGGGGTAGTACCGGTACCCCTACCGCTGCTCCGGGGTACGCCTGCTCTCCGTACAGGCCCTCCGGGCTAGGCTCGGCCTGCCTACCTGACCCTCCGGGGTAGGCCTGGCCTCCCTACCTGATGCTGCGGGGTAGGCCTGGCGTCCCTACCTGACGCTGCGGGGTAGTAACCGCGCCCCTACCGGTGCTGCAGGGTACGCCTGCTGTCTGTACGGGTGCTCTGAGACAGGAATGGCCACCCTACCTGACCCTCCGGGGTAGGCCTGGCCACCCTACCTGATGCTGCGGGGTAGGCCTGGCGTCCCCGCCTGACGCTGCGGGGTAGTACCGGTACCCCTACCGCTGCTCCGGGGCGCGCCTGCTGTCCGTACGGGCGCTCCGGGCTAGGCCTGGCCACCCTAACTGCGCCTCTGCGGTAGGCCTGGCCTCCCTACCTGACCCTCCGGCATAGGCCTGGCGTCCCTACCTGATCCTGTGGGGCAGTACCGGTACCCCTACCGGTACTCCGGGGTACATCCGTTGTCCCTACGGGCACGCGGGGGCTGGGCCTGGCTGCCCTACCTCAGCCTCCAGGCTAGGCCTGGCGTCCCTACCTGACGCTGCAGGGTAGTACCGGTACCCCCATCGGTACACGGGGGTAGTACCGGTACCCCTACCGCTGCTCCGGGGCACGCCTGCTGTCCGTACAGGCGTTCCGAGCTAGGCCTGGCCACCCTAACTGAGCCTCTGGGGTAGGCCTGGTTTCCCTACCTGATGCTGTGGGGTAGGCCTGGCGTCCCTACCTGACGCTGCGGGGTAGTACCGGTACCCCTACCGCTGCTCCGGGTACGCCTGCTTCCGTACAGGCGCTCCGAGCTAGGCCTGGCCACCCTAACTCAGCCTCTGGTAGGCCTGCCTCCCTCCTGATCTCGTAGGCCTGCGTCTACCTGACGCTGCGGGGTAGTACCGGTACCCCTACCGCTGCTCCGGGTACGCCTGCTCTCCGTACAGGCCCTCCGGGCTAGGCTCGGCCTGCCTACCTGACCCTCCGGGGTAGGCCTGGCCTCCCTACCTGATGCTGCGGGGTAGGCCTGGCGTCCCTACCTGACGCTGCGGGGTAGTAACCGCGCCCCTACCGGTGCTGCAGGGTACGCCTGCTGTCTGTACGGGTGCTCTGAGACAGGAATGGCCACCCTACCTGACCCTCCGGGGTAGGCCTGGCCACCCTACCTGATGCTGCGGGGTAGGCCTGGCGTCCCCGCCTGACGCTGCGGGGTAGTACCGGTACCCCTACCGCTGCTCCGGGGCGCGCCTGCTGTCCGTACGGGCGCTCCGGGCTAGGCCTGGCCACCCTAACTGCGCCTCTGCGGTAGGCCTGGCCTCCCTACCTGACCCTCCAGGATAGGCCTGGCGTCCCTACCTGATCCTGTGGGGCAGTACCGGTACCCCTACCGGTACTCCGGGGTACATCCGTTGTCCCTACGGGCACGCGGGGGCTGGGCCTGGCCGCCCTACCTCAGCCTCCGGGCTAGGCCTGGCGTCCCTACCTGACGCTGCAGGGTAGTACCGGTACCCCCATCGGTACACGGGGGTAGTACCGGTACCCCTACCGCTGCTCCGGGCTACGCCTGCTGTCCGTACAGGCGTTCCGAGCTAGGCCTGGCCACCCTAACTGAGCCTCTGGGGTAGGCCTGGTTTCCCTACCTGATGCTGCGGGGTAGGCCTGGCGTCCCTACCTGACGCTGCGGGGTAGTACCGGTACCCCTACCGCTGCTCCGGGGTACGCCTGCTGGTCGTACAGGCCCTCCGAGCTAGGCCTGGCCACCCTAACTGAGCGTCTGGGGTAGGCCTGGCCTCCTTACCTGATGCTCCGGGGTAGGCCTGGCCTCCCTACCTGACGCTGCGGGGTAGTACCGGTACCCCTACCGCTGCTCCGGGGTACGCCTGCTGTCCGTACGGGCCCTCCGGGCTAGGCCTGGCCACCCTACCTGACAATCCGGGGTAGGCCTGGCCTCCCTACCTGATGCTCCGGGCTCGGCCTGGTGTCCCTACCTGATCCTGCGGGGTAGTGCCGGTACCCCTACCGCTGCTCCGGGGTGCGCCTGCTGTCCGTACGGGCCCTCCGAGCTAGGCCTGGCCACCCTACCTGACCCTCCGGGGTAGGCCCGGCCTCCCTACCTGATGCTCCGGGCTCGTCCTGGTTTCCCTACCTGACGCTGCGGGGTAGTACTGGTACCCCTACCGGTACTCCGGGGTACACCTGCCGTCCCTACGGGCGCGCGAGGGTAGACCCGCCCTCCCTACCTGATCCTCCGGGGTCGTCCTGGCCTCCCTACCTGATTCTGCAGGCTGGTACCGGTATCCCTACCGGCGCTCCGGGGTAGACCTGGCGGCCCTTCTGGCGCCTGGCGGCCCTAGCTGATCCTCCGGGGTAGGCCTGGCCTGGCCTCCTTACCTGTGCCTCCGGGTAAACCTGGCCACGCTGCGGGGTCGGCCTGCCCTCCCTGGCCGCGCTCTGGGCTGGGCCTGATTAATTTAGCAAGACCGCTCCAGGATTCCATTTTCAAAAATTTATTACGTCTGACATCTTGTCTTTCACCGCGCACGCACGCACGCACGCACGCACGCAAGGCACGCGTCGAAAACGTGAGAGCAAATCGTTACCCACAGTCGGTGTACTTTATCGGTAATGACTTCTTCGGGAAGAGGTGCCGACGCTGCTCTCTCGTCTCTGTACGAGTCGGTGGCCATCGGGGTACCGCGTAGCACCGTTGGCGTGAGATTCACTCCTAAACGAATACAGAATCGATACGCTATGAATCGTCATCGATTGAAGTTATTAACAGTTGACGAGCAATGCTGGTTTGTATCGTTTATGGATCGTCACCTACCGATTGATTTAACGGTATGCGGTAACACTCTTTCAGGCAGTTCACTAAATAACAAAACTCATTCGTTCATTCGTGCTAGGTGTGCATCCCTTCATGCTTATTTGTTAAGTAATTACCGAGGATGACGCGCGCACGCCTTCCCTAGGCCGGCTCCCGTTCCTCACCTGGCGCTCGTTCTCGACCGAGTCGTTCGTTACGAACGTGAGCTCGACCCGGCGGACGTTAATTAATTCCAGCAGAAGTCGGCCCGTATCGCCCTGTCGAAAACTATTAATTCACGCGTGAGTTACTCGTTAATCCTTCCTTACCTTCCTTAACCGTAGGGCCGGCGCACGTTACTTCTATCGACAATTCGTGGGGAGCGATAGATTAATCCCTGTCCTAAGCCGGCCCTGCCCCGCCGGCCTCCGTGCAGACCGCCCACCCGCCCCTGTCCCAGACGAGTTCTGTGTTAGGAAGCGCAGCGCCCGCACCCCGTGCCTTTTTTATTATCATTCCCTTATCTATTTATTTTCTTGGTCTTTCCTCCCCAGCCCCACCCTTGCCTTTTTTTCATTCTTTGCCTTGCCGTCAGGGGCTGCGGACCGGGAAGAGGTGGCGGCGGCGGCGGCCCCCGTCCCGTCCCGTCCCGTCCCGTCCCATCCCGTCCGCCGTGGCGAGCCCGGCCGGCCCGCCGAAGGAGGGCGGGCGGCTGTAGAGCCTGGCGGGTGGCGGCCCTCCACCCTGTCTCTCCCGGGCAGGGCCTCTTCTCGATCCACCGACATTCGAGCAAAAGCCAGTTCGTCCCGCTCGTCCGGCTCTGCCGTGACGGGTGGCCGAGGGGTCGCGCGGCCCTCGCGCGTTCCCCGCCCGTCGGTCGTGACCGGTACCTGATCGGGTCCCTCCTGGCTCAGAGGAGGAGGCGGCGGCGGCGGCGGCTCATCACTGGGCTACCTCTGCGGGGGTCCGGCCTCCCAGGCACCGGGGTGGCGCAAAGCTGCTTTCGGCCGAGGGCAGGGGCGGAGAGCCCCTTCCCCGTCTCCTCGAGACCTGGCCGGAGGGGAGAAAAGCACAGCCCGTCAGCCGGACGCTCCTTTTGCCCGCACCTTCCCCCTACCCCGCCGCGTTTTCCCGGGACGGGCCTCCATCCCGAGAAAGCCTCTCCAAGGACGCGGCCGGCCTCCGAGGGGCGGCGGTCTCGCAGGCCTCTGAAGAAAGTCAGTCGGCTGCCTGACAAGCGGTCCCCGTGGCCGAGGCCGACTTGGCCGAGGCCGACTTAGCCGAGCATCCTCGGAGACGAGGAGCTCGCGTGGCCGCCGTGCCGGCTGACCGGCCCACCCCGGGGCCGTTTCCCCCCGCTCCCGTCGCTGAAGGAGCGGGCCCCCCCCCACCACCTAAGGCCGCTGGGCCCGTCCTCACCGCTCGAACGCATCCCGCCGGCGACGGAGCCGCTGACGGCCCTCTGTTAGAAGCGCGTCGCGCCTCTCCGGCAGCCCTGGCTGGGGCCCTGGAGCCCCAGGTCTCTGCCCAGGCCGAGGCACGGGGCTGCTGCTTTCCCAGGGACGGGTCCGACCGGGAGCCGAGCGCATCGCCCGTAGGCAGGCACGGGCGCAGGCCGGACATCGACGCGGCCGACAACGCGGGCTGTAACAGAGAAAGCGGCGTTATTGACACCGTTACAAATCTGTCTCGTTTCCCTCTGCGTGCGCGCCCGCACCCCGCCAAAACAGGCCCCCGGCCCGAACGCCCACCGCCCGCTGCTGCACGCGCTCACCCGCCCTTCGACGCACGCGCGCGTGGGCGTGCATCCCTCCCCCAAACAGGGCCGCAGGCCGAACCCTCCGCCCGCTGCCGCACTCACACGCACGTGCGCTCACGCGCGCGCGCACCCCCGAACAGGCCCCCCACCGCCACCCGGCTCGAACCACCCGCCCGCCGCCTCGCTCACACACGTGCGCTCACGCGCACACGCACCACCCCCCCCAAACAGGTCCCCGGCCCAAACCTCCTGCCCGCCACCGCACCCGCTCGCACGTGCCTACACACGTGCGCACCCCCCCCGCAACAGGCCCCCCGGCCCAAACCCTCCACCCGCTGCCCCGCTCACAGTCGTGCGCTCAAAACGCGCACGTGCGCACCCCCCCTCCGAAACAGGCCCCCGGGCCGACACCCCCCCCCCCGGCCCGCCGCTGCAGGCACACCCCGCCCCCCCCCGCAGCCCACCCCCCCACCCCCCCCCCGCCACGCAGGTCGCGGCGAGCCTGGCTGCCCCTGCTCCCGCCTTCCGCCAGCAGGTTTGCCGCTCCGGGCATGGAAGGCGGGAGACCTTAGGACCCTGCGGCGTCCCTGCCGGCTCCGTGCCCGGGCGGGAGAGGGGGGCTCCCCGGCGCCCTGCCGTCTCTAAACCCCAGCTGCCGAGTCCCTCTCCTGCCGTACCCGTGGCCCCGCTCCCGCCCTCCCGCCAGCAGGTTTGCCGCTCCGGGCATGGAAGGCGGGAGACCTTAGGACCCTGCGGCGTCCCTGCCGGCTCCGTGCCCGGGCGGGAGAGGGGGGCTCCCCGGCGCCCTGCCGTCTCTAAACCCCAGCTGCCGAGTCCCTCTCCTGCCGTACCCGTGGCCCCGCTCCCGCCCTCCCGCCAGCAGGTTTGCCGCTCCGGGCATGGAAGGCGGGAGACCTTAGGACCCTGCGGCGTCCCTGCCGGCTCCGTGCCCGGGCGGGAGAGGGGGGCTCCCCGGCGCCCTGCCGTCTCTAAACCCCAGCTGCCGAGTCGCTACCCTGCCGTGCCCGTGCCCCGGCTCCCGCCTTTCTTTCTCAGTCAGCCACGCACTCGCCCTGCTGCACTCCTGCCCGCCCCCGCCGCGGGTGGAAAACTAAACGACCGGAGGGGGTGGACGGGGACGGGGACGGGGGACAGAAGTAAAAAAAAATCCAACCGATCCAAACAGAAATCTTCTCCGAAAAGAGACACCATCCCCCCTCGCCAGCCTACCTCTGCGCCAGGCTCCCCTCCTGCTCGCCAGCCGCTCTCGCCCGCCTCTTTGCCAGCCTCCTTTCCCTGCCGCTGCTGCCGCCACGGCTGAGCAGCAGACCGTTGCCGTGGCGGGAAACACCACAGTTTCCGGGGGCCCCGTTGCCGGGCTGCAGACCACCCCCCACCCCCACCCCCCCTACCCCCGTCTCCGGGGCGCCGGAGAGTCTGCAATCGGGCGGGGCCGGGGGGGTGAGGGGGGCTGCACCTACTGGCCTGCAGGTCCGGCACTGCAGCGCGGGGAGGGAGGGGGAGCACACCCGTGCAGGGGGCTGTGTATCTGTGTGTGCCTGCGTAGCTCTGTCTGTGTGTGTGTGTGCGCGCGCGCGCGTGTGTCGCGGGGGGGGGGGGGGCTGGCGGTGCCTGCAGGATCGCAGATATGTATTTTAAAGTATTTATTTTATTAAAAAAAGTAAAACGTCAAAAAAAAAAAAAAACGCAAGGGGGGGGGGAGAGAAATTAAAAACATACCACCCCCCCCCCCCGCGCCAAAAAGCCCAACACCGCAAAAAACAAAACCAAAAGTCGGTGAGCACCCAGCAGCGCCGGGACCGGGACCCGAACCTGGCAAGGGGCGACCAGTCCTGAAGGCACCCAGTGAACAGCGAACTCGCGCCGGGGAGCCGGGCAGTTCGTGCTGGGGGCTGCCACCTCTGCCCAGTCCCCCGCAGACAGAAAGGGGGGGGGGGGGGCGGCGGCGGAGCGGAGGGGCTGGCCGGGGTGGTGAAGCTGGCAAGTACCTGGCAGCCACCGGGTCGGAGCAGGTGTGTGCGTGCACGTGCATGAGAACGACAAGGGTGGAAGGGGGGTCAGAAAAGAAAAATTTTTTGAAAAACTGGTTTTTGTTAATATTTTATTGAAATTTTCTACCGAAATCAATAAAGGCGAAATAACTCTTGCATCAGACAGTACGTTTAAACATGCCCCCTTGTCGTAGAAGTGGTTCAATCTTGGGAAGGGGAGGGGGAAAGAAATGCCGTCCGGGAGAACCGGGACAGGGTGGCCCTTTTATCAGATTCGCTTCAATCTCGACAGGAAAAAAAAAAAACGAAAAAACGAACCAAAATTAGGCGCACCTGCCCCCCCCGCCGCCCTCCCCCGGAGCACCGAGCGGCCACCAGGTCTACCCGGCTCCGCAGCCAGCCGCCAGGTCTACCTGGCTCCGGAGGCCGGCGCGGCCGCCGGCGGCGCCCGGGGAACGCGGGGTGTCGCTGCCGGAGCGCCCGGTGGAAAGGGCCGCCAGGTCTACCCGGCTCCGCGGCCGGCTGCCAGGTCTACCCGGCTCCGGAGGCCGGCGCGGCCGCCGGCGGCGCCCGGGGAACGCGGGGTGTCGCTGCCGGAGCGCCCGGTGGAAAGGGCCGCCAGGTCTACCCGGCTCCGCGGCCGGCTGCCAGGTCTACCCGGCTCCGGAGGCCGGCGCGGCCGCCGGCGGCGCCCGGGGAACGCGGGGTGTCGCTGCCGGAGCGCCCGGTGGAAAGGGCCGCCAGGTCTACCCGGCTCCGCGGCCGGCTGCCAGGTCTACCCGGCTCCGGAGGCCGGCGCGGCCGCCGGCGGCGCCCGGGGAACGCGGGGTGTCGCTGCCGGAGCGCCCGGTGGAAAGGGCCGCCAGGTCTACCCGGCTCCGCGGCCGGCTGCCAGGTCTACCCGGCTCCGGAGGCCGGCGCGGCCGCCGGCGGCGCCCGGGGAACGCGGGGTGTCGCTGCCGGAGCGCCCGGTGGAAAGGGCCGCCAGGTCTACCCGGCTCCGCGGCCGGCTGCCAGGTCTACCCGGCTCCGGAGGCCGGCGCGGCCGCCGGCGGCGCCCGGGGAACGCGGGGTGTCGCTGCCGGAGCGCCCGGTGGAAAGGGCCGCCAGGTCTACCCGGCTCCGCGGCCGGCTGCCAGGTCTACCCGGCTCCGGAGGCCGGCGCGGCCGCCGGCGGCGCCCGGGGAACGCGGGGTGTCGCTGCCGGAGCGCCCGGTGGAAAGGGCCGCCAGGTCTACCCGGCTCCGCGGCCGGCTGCCAGGTCTACCCGGCTCCGGAGGCCGGCGCGGCCGCCGGCGGCGCCCGGGGAACGCGGGGTGTCGCTGCCGGAGCGCCCGGTGGAAAGGGCCGCCAGGTCTACCCGGCTCCGCGGCCGGCTGCCAGGTCTACCCGGCTCCGGAGGCCGGCGCGGCCGCCGGCGGCGCCCGGGGAACGCGGGGTGTCGCTGCCGGAGCGCCCGGTGAAAGGGCCGCCAGGTCTACCCGGCTCCGGCGGCACTTAGCCGCATTTCTGGGTCTGGGAGGTAGACCTGATAGCCCCGCCACTTTCTCGGAGCTGGCGAAGGGGTCGCTGTTTTTCGCTGCCTCCAGTTACGTCATCGTAAAAGTCGGTGTCATTGGCAGGTCTCCCCGGTGGGCAGGGACGGCACTCTTGGAGCCGGCCGGGGGCGGGGACGTGATCTCCCGTACTATAGGAGGTAGTGGTGACTGATGCACGGAGCAGCGCTAGTGAGCGGCTGCAATGCCTACGGCTCAGCCGGCGAAGTGGGGCGCTGGGCGGCCGTTGTGGTGGTGGTTTCCCTGGTGGTTCGGCTTGTTTTCTGTCTGTTCGGCATGGTTGTCTCCCGGTGTTTTCCAAGTAACCAGCCGGGCGCCTGCAAGGGTCCGGCAGGCTCCGGTGGCTGTGGACCGACTGGTGCGAGAAACAAAGGTGGATTCCGCAGGGCAAAGCCCGGTGGCCGGCGGCGGCCACCGGCACTCGAACGCTGGAAGACCGGGGGGAGTCGAGCCTGCCTCGGCTTTCCCCCGGCCCCCGAGGGCCCGATGATGGCAAAAGTGACTGCTGGTATATGCGAGGGCAGGTGCCCGTGAGCGTCCAGCCGGGTGCCTGCGAGGGTCCGGCAGGCACCGGTGGCTGTGGACCGACTGGTGCGAGAGACAAAGGTGGATTCCGCAGGGCAAAGCCCGGTGGCCGGCGGCGGCCACCGGCACTCGAACGCTGGAAGACCGGGGGGAGTCGAGCCTGCCTCGGCTTTCCCCCGGCCCCCGAGGGCCCGATGATGGCAAAGGTGAGTGCTGGTATATGCGAGGGCAGCTGCCCGTGAGCGTCCAGCCCGCCGCGGCCGCCGCCGGCTCCTGAGGGCCTGGGGATGGGCGGGCGAGGTGGCGGCACCTCGTCCTTTTTAGTCTGGCCTTAAGCTGGAGCGGGCAGAGTTGGCAGCCGGTCCCGGTGGCCGGCAGCCGGATGCAGACGGCTGGGGGGTTTCGTGCGTGCCCGCAGCTTCCCCCAGCCCCCGAGGGCCCGATGATGGCACAGGCGAGGGGCCGCAGCGCCTCGTCCTGTTTTTGCCGGCATGAGCCATACGTGGGCGGCCTGTGGCGTCCGGCCTGCCCCGGCTTGCCTGGTTGCAGGAGGGCTCGGTGGAAAGGTCTGCAGCGTTGTACGGGCAGAGGTGGCGGCACCTCGTCGCTTTTTCTCCGGCCCTAAGCCGGAGCCCATGCACGAATTGGGCAGAGCGCAAGCGGCAGCTGGTCCTGGTGGCCGGCAGCCGGGTGCAGACGGCTGGGGGGTCTCGTGTGTGCCGCAGCTTCCCCCAGCTCCCGAGGGCCCGATGATGGCACAGGCGAGAGGCCGCAGCGCCTCGTCCTGTTTTTGCCGGCATGAGCCATACGTGGGCGGCCTGTGGCGTCCGGCCTGCCCCGGCTTGCCTGGTTGCAGGAGGGCTCGGTGGAAAGGTCTGCAGCGTTGTACGGGCAGAGGTGGCGGCACCTCGTCGCTTTTTCTCCGGCCCTAAGCCGGAGCCCATGCACGAATTGGGCAGAGCGCAAGCGGCAGCTGGTCCTGGTGGCTGGCAGCCGGGTGCAGACGGCTGGGGGGTCTCGTGTGTGCCGCAGCTTCCCCCAGCTCCCGAGGGCCCGATGATGGCACAGGCGAGAGGCCGCAGCGCCTCGTCCTGTTTTTGCCGGCATGAGCCATACGTGGGCGGCCTGTGGCGTCCGGCCTGCCCCGGCTTGCCTGGTTGCAGGAGGGCTCGGTGGAAAGGTCTGCAGCGTTGTACGGGCAGAGGTGGCGGCACCTCGTCGCTTTTTCTCCGGCCCTAAGCTGGAGCCCGCAAAGCGGGAAGAAAATTGCGGCTGTACCTGGTGGCTGGCAAGCCAAATGCAGGCGGCTGGGGGTGTCTAGCTTCAGTGGCATTCCCCGGCCCCGAACACCTGTGCGTGGCATGGGTCCAGGTGCGTTTCTTTTTTTCTTCCCCGATGGCAAGCGGTTGCCTGTGGGGCGTGCAAAGACCGGCAGCCGGTGGTGGTTGCTGGCACTCGAACGCTGGAAGAGCCGGGGGAGTTGAGCCTGCCGTGGCCTTCCCCCGGTCCCGTTGACCTCTCTCAAGGGAATCGTTGTCTGGAGCCGGGAGGCCCATGGCACCTCCTGCTCCCCGGTTTGACTGATCCAGACCCACAGGCAGCGCCCGCTGAGGCGTCCTCGGGTACGTCGGAGAGCCTCCACGGCGGGCCGGCTCTGCCGGTGATCAGGCCGTTGGAGCACCTCTTGCAGGCGTTGCCCTCACTTGCACGCAGAGCCCCCGCACCTGCCGTCCACCCCCGGGTGGTGACGGGTGCGAGTGGCCGTCGCTGTCCCAGGACCCGTGGCCGTGGGGCCTCCGCTCCTTTACTGATCGATGAGGCGTTTAGGGCGCGTCGGAGGGGCTTCCCGGCGGGCCGGCTCTGCCGGTGTTCAGGCTGGTGTTGCACCCCTCCGCAGACGTTGCCCTCTCACTCGCACGCAGAGCCCCCGCACCTGCCGTCCACCCCCGGGTGGTGACGGGTGTGAGTGGCCGTCGCTGTCCCAGGACTTGTGGCCGTGGGGCCTCCGCTCCTTTACTGATCGATGAGGCGTTTAGGGCGCGTCGGAGGGGCTTCCCGGCGGGCCGGCTCTGCCGGTGTTCAGGCTGGTGTTGCACCCCTCCGCAGACGTTGCCCTCTCACTCGCACGCAGAGCCCCCGCACCTGCCGTCCACCCCCGGGTGGTGACGGGGGCGAGTGGCCGTCGCTGTCCTAGGACTTGTGGCCGTGGGGCCTCCGCTGCTTCCCCTTTCCCCTTCCCTTACTGATCGATGAGGCATTTAGGGCGCGTCGGAGGGGCTTCCCGGCGGGCCGGCTCTGCCGGTGTTCAGGCTGGTGTTGCACCCCTCCGCAGACGTTGCCCTCTCACTCGCACGCAGAGCCCCCGCACCTGCCGTCCACCCCCGGGTGGTGACGGGGGCGAGTGGCCGTCGCTGTCCTAGGACTTGTGGCCGTGGGGCCTCCGCTGCTTCCCCTTTCCCCTTCCCTTACTGATCGATGAGGCATTTAGGGCGCGTCGGAGGGGCTTCCCGGCGGGCCGGCTCTGCCGGTGTTCAGGCTGGTGTTGCACCCCTCCGCAGACGTTGCCCTCTCACTCGCACGCAGAGCCCCCGCACCTGCCGTCCACCCCCGGGTGGTGACGGGGGCGAGTGGCCGTCGCTGTCCCAGGACTTGTGGCCGTGGGGCCTCCGCTGCTTCCCCTTTCCCCTTCCCTTACTGATCGATGAGGCGTTTAGGGCGCGTCGGAGGGGCTTCCCGGCGGGCCGGCTCTGCCGGTGTTCAGGCTGGTGTTGCACCCCTCCGCAGACGTTGCCCTCTCACTCGCACGCAGAGCCCCCGCACCTGCCGTCCACCCCCGGGTGGTGACGGGGGCGAGTGGCCGTCGCTGTCCCAGGACTTGTGGCCGTGGGGCCTCCGCTGCTTCCCCTTTCCCCTTCCCTTACTGATCGATGAGGCCTTTCGGGTCGCGTCGGAGAGGGCCCTCGGCGGGCCGGCTCTTCTGTGCTCCCCGTAATAGGGAGTCACGGCAGTGTCCGGTGTTCAGGCAGGGTGGTCTCCTTTCCAATTCGCTTCCCGTTGCATGCGAAGTGTTGTCCTCCACCCCCCGAGCATAGGGGGCCGCGATGGCGGCAGTGTCGTCCTCCCCTGCTCAGCGGGGTTCCTCGGGCTTCTTTACTGAACCGGGCTGTGTGACGGCCGCGTGGCCCCGCGAGCCCTCAGGTGTCCTAAAACACGCGAGGCGCCGGTGCTGGCCTCGGTCCGGGTACCCGTGGGTGCCGGCCGCAAGCAGCGCTGGGCGGTGGGGCGGCTGAGCCAAGAAAACGGGGAAAGAAGGCGAGTGTG